>CM053765.1:78737895-78771466 GCA_028658305.1 Pachyuromys duprasi | reverse complement strand
TTATTTACCTAAGAAATAAAGGACTGTTAATTTTAGATAGTCATTTCTTTTCCAAACATAACAGAACTAAAGTGTTAAAAGATGTACATTAAACATGTATATAAGTAAATGTATATTATTAGTAGGGCAACAGATAGAACAAGTATATACAAGAGCGAGAGAAAAAATAAGTACCATTTTGGTCATCAGTACGGAGGTAAAATTAATTGATAAGAATTTTATTTTCATAACAGTAGCATTAGATTACAAAGATCAAAGTATCGAAAGACTAGATCCATTTTCTTTCTGTTATTTTTCTAATGTGCTAGGAATTGAACTCAGTTTTGTTAGCATGTTCAGCAAGTGCTCTACCACTGAGCTTCATCCTCAGACACTAGTATGAGGCCTAAATAACTTCAAATCTTTCCAAATTACTCTTCCCCACACTCTGACAATAACAATGACAAATTAATAAAGCAAAGAATTTGATTCAAAGACAGGAAAGCTGCAGGACATTTTAATCAGCAGGGAAATGAAAGAACGGTGTTAGACAAATGTCAAGGAATTTTGACTGTGTACTACAGATGGAGACAGATTGAAAGACAGACTTATGGTACTCTTTCCAAGAAAATGATGCAGAATGGCAGGAAGTATTAAAATATTCTGGCATCACATCATAGGCATCCCTCATCCAGAGAACCAAGGTTTACTGTCAAGAGTTTTCTGCACGGTTAACGTGGACAGCTACCTGAGGTCCTTTTCTTTGCAGTAGATTAAACACAATTGGACACAGCACCTGTGACTTTCTAGCCTTCTTGAATTCTTTGAGGGACAAATACCTGAAGTCCCATTTCGTGGATCTGGACACATTTCTCAATAGAAGACTAATGTGGAGGTCATATGTGAATATAGATAGGCTATTTGTCTTAAGGTTTCATTTCTTCAGTAATATGAGAACAATAATAACTTCTACTTCATGGAGAGACAAAAGGTATGATAACAAATTTGAACCATAGGACTTTCTCATGAGGTCTTAAAGACTACAACAAAAAAATGTGATAGTAAAAGTATAACAGCAAGTGGAAACTCGATACAGATGAATCAAAGGATGAATCTATGCCCCTGTGCCAGATAAGCTTTGAAGTTTGAATGGGCATCAAGTATAGGTCACTTTTCAATAAGTCTAATTATGAAAATAGGATGGGTACATTTGAACCAAGGCACTTCTAAGAAAAGGCTTCATTGGTGGACACACAATGACCAATACAAATGGCTGGGAAACAAGCATCTTAATCCTAACATGAGTTTCAGATGCTTCCCAGAACAGCAACTACAGAAGGAACTTAGAAACAGAGGCACAGAACAGTTTGCATCCCAAGTCAGAAAGGGGAGGACTCAAGGGAGAGAGCTTTTCTTCCTTGACTGATTTTTTTTATCCCAAACACAAGGCAGAACTTTTGAGTAAATTATAGATTTCCTGAAAAATGTCTTATTCAAACCCAGAAAGCAAAAACTCCAGAAGGCAAAAATGCCAGGGCTAATTTCATGATTACAAGTAACAGATGCAAGAAAACCTGAATATCAGGGGACCAAAGTTGGAGTCTAGTGCAAAAATGCCAAGAACATTACAGGAAGAAAACACAATGCTCTCATGTAGGTCATCCTACACCAATTAGTAATTGAGAAAATGTTTCATAGACGTGACCACAGATCAATCTGATCAGAGAAATTCTTCAGTTGAGGTTCCCTCTTTACAAGTGACTCTAGGTTTACATATAGTTGAAGCTGAACTATGAGAGTGGTTAAACAATAGTCAAAATAATGTTCATTGCATTATTTCATTGGATGATAACTTTCTGAATAGACTTTTTGAATAGAATACAAGTACTTTATACACATTACAAAGCAACAATGACACACTTAATTGAACACTATTAACTACAGTGTTAATCAAGAGAAGACAAAAAAAAAAAAAAAACAACCCAAAACTCGTTTTTCCATTGAGTAGATAAGTAGCTGTTTCAGACATTGCCATGTAAGCTTTTTGCTATTGTAGTTACATACTTAAGTTGAAAATAAGGGTCATAATTTGCCAGCTTACAATTATCTCCAGACATCAGTACAGCCAATGGAAAGCTTGTTGGAATTAAAAATAAAATGAATGCAAAAACAAAAGAACATAAGTGGTTTTTGCACACCAAATCAGAAAATATAATGAAATAATAACCTATTTGTAACAGCAAGAAGATAAAATATGGGTAAACATATTAAGAGTATATTGGTTTTTAAAAACAAAATATCTATACATCTTTTGGGAAACACAAAACTTAACTTCAATATACAGAAAGGAGTAATTTTTTGTTAAAAGCCACTACAATAAAATATACAAACAGTACTGCTGCTCGAATGTAACATATGAAAGACTACCCTATGACTATGTTTATAAATTGACAAATTATTTTAAGAAACCATTGATAAGGGTAAAAATGAAAACAGAAGCATATATTTTGACAAAAACTATTTTACAAGATGTTTGTCATTTAAAAATTTGAAAAAACTAACAAAGCTCGAAGAGCAGCACCCAGTCTGCTAAGAATGTTCCTTTCATAGAAAAAAAAAGTAGAGAGTTGGATTTCTCTTTTATCCTTTATTTAAGAGTGTATTCTAGAGCCAGGCACAGAGCTATACACCTGTCATCAGCACTCAGGAGGATGATGTAAAGGGATTAGGATTGTAAAGCCAACTGGAGATATACATAAAAAATTACAGAATTAGCAGCAGTCATAACACATGCACACACACGTGCATACATGTACCCATACACACAGGATACATTCAAACATGCACACACATATGCATACATTCACACACTAATGTATGTGCACAAGCACACATTTACATACACACTCATGCACACACACATGCACACATGTATACACATGCTACATACTCATACACACATATCCATGCACAGGCAAATAAATGCATACACAAATGCACATAGGCATACACATGCATGTTCACATACATGCAGACATAGACACGCATACACATACTGCGCATCTATCATATTTTTTCATGTAAACTCCAACAGCAAAGGCAACACAGGGAGACAACTTCCACAAGCCTCAAGGAAAGAAAATATTGGCAAATACTAAGAAAATCTTGGACCTGAGACAGATCTCATATTTTGTCAATGGCATAAGAAACTTTTAAGGTTGAAATATAAATGTTCTAATACATAATGTTAGTCTAAACTATTTTGGCAATTCTATAAAAAAACTATGTTAATTAAAATGGACAGATTGTGCAGGGACTCAATTTTTAATACATTGTGAATATGAAAAAAAAAAAAAACTTTACAAGTCAATTCAAAGCAACCATCCCAGTAACTGCCTTGCTCTATCGCTGCTGATTTGCTCAAAATAGTAACCTCTCTCCCATTAGTGCTGTGATTTATCAACTCTGCTACTAGCAGACAGATGGTATGTTTCCAGTTTTGGTTGTTTTTTTTTTTTTTAATGTTATAAATAATGTGGTTTGGACCTTCATCATGTCTCCTTTACATGTGCAAAAAAAGTTCAAGGAGATGAATGCAGGAATGTCCTCAAACTCAACACGTGGCACCAATTAGTTTCCAAAGCATTTATACCAATAAGTGCTCCCACCCCCAGTCCAGGAACGAGGTCATTTCCCACGACCCTCATCAGGCATCTTACAGTATGTCCATCTGTAGAGACTGAGGGAGCATTCTTACAGATTTCATTTGCAGCTCCTAATTGTAGCACATTGGCCAGCTTTTCATAAGCATGTCAGTCCTTCCTGTTTTCTCTAAATGCCTCCTTACACCTTGCTCTTAGGAGTGAGCTGTCAGTTTTCACATCTGCAGGAGTTCGATATTCTCATTTTCAGTTTGCCATTTCTTAAACTAGTCGTGGAGCCTCAATGACACTAATAATGAATTACTTGAGACTTGATCGACAACGTCTGTCCCCACAAGGAAGGTCAAAATCATAAATATTTCTATGAGCCTGAATCAAGTAAATCTTGTCCAGGTATATTGTGTTGAATCAAGAGTATCCATGATTGTGCACCTGATCAAACTCATCAGCTCCTGTTTTTATCTACTTAACCGGTTCAATTGCAAAAGCAGTATGTTGGGACTTCCAATTACACTGACACATTACTTCCTGAGTCATGTCTTTCTGGTAACATGACCCTTGCATCACTAAGTAGCCATACTAGTTTTATCTAATTTGGCATTCCTCTACCACATCATTTTATACTATTTCTCTTGTGCCTCAGTTTAAAGTTATGTGTGTTTGGTAAAGGGGGGAAGACAGTCTAATTTTCAATGATTTTTTCTTCTCTTCTTCTTTTTTTCTTTGACATACACACTCACAAGCATCCAGACATCTTCCTAATTACTTTACGTTGTGATTCGTGTAAAATGTTTACAATTCCCATCACTCGGTAGCTTCTTGAAATAAAAATGAGACCTTTCTTTTAGAATCCTGTTATTTCCTCCCGAAATGCATCTGTTTCTTTACAAATTAAATTTTATTCCCCTGAAATAGCTCTTTCTGTATCTGTTCTTACTACATTATTTTGCCAGCTAAATAACACTAGATAATTTTTTTCCTTGAGACTTTAAACATTACATTTGTGCATTTGTTTGTTGTGTGTGTGCAGAGGCACGTATGTGGAAGTCAGAACACAGCATATAGGATTTGACTCCCTCCTCACACTGCCTGGGTTCCAACAATCAAATTCTGGTCACCAAATGTCACATCGAGTAAACTTAACCTCTGAACTATCTCACCAGTCTGCCTTAAGAATATTATTTCTCCTCCTTGTTCTTTCATATTTCCTTGTCTATGTCTTGGTGTTTAGTAGGTTTGTTCTTAATGAGCTAAGGCATATATTTCTAATTTATCCCCTGAAATATTATGCTTCCCAAACCTGAATGTTCTTGGAAGTTACCATTTAAAATGTGAATTATTAAAGGCATAAACTAATTATTTTCAAATTTAAAATTCTCAATTTTTAACTTTTGAAATTAATAAGTAAATAAGCAAAAGCCCAGATTCTACTACCGGACTACATTGTCTAACTGTAGCTTACCAGTGTTGACTCTATTAGGAAATTATTTAACTGATTCCTGCCTCGTTTTCATTATCTATAAAATGAGATAACAACAAATATATTATCTGTATAACAATGCTGCAACACTTCCCAGGAAATAACAAATGTACATAAAATGGTGCTTCTTATCAATTGATGGATATTTTTATTTTTATCATCTAGAAATCTGATCATATACTTACAGGACTACAAAGATTTTAAAACCCCTGAGGTGATTTTTTCCAATGGTTCTTCTCATTGCGTTCACATTCTCCTATTGAATATGTTTTCCCACTTATCTTAATTTGAGTTTGATAGTATCAGAAGACTTGATAGTTTACTCACCAATTTCTCACATCTTCCTCTTTTATGAATCTTTGCTTGTTATCTTCACAAATTCTTATCCATAGTATCTATTTCCTCATACATTGTGTTTGTAACTTATTCTCATACTTTTGAAACCTTGCATGTATATAAATTTTTTGAAAGCAACAAAAGAGTCATATTCCTCTACTAAGAAAACCTAAGTGAGCAGAACATGGTGGCACATGTCTTTAATGCCAGCACATGTGCCAAGTGTGGTGGGGACAGCAACAGGAATATCTCCGAGTTCAAAGTAATCCTGGTCTGCATACTGAGTTGCAGGCAAGCCAGGGTGAGTGAGTTCCTGTTTCAAAAACGAAACAAAAATAAACTGAAAAAAACGTGAATTTTTAATTTCTCATTTTAGCTAGTAAAACTATGGTCCATGAATTAGTCAATGATATATACTTTGTTACCTTGTGTCACTGTAGATTAGACAATCCCCTTCATCTTTCCAGTTATCTCCACCATCTCTCCTCTAACTTGCCCTCCAAACAGCTTCTTGGCTAAGGATTTAGCACCTGTCCATCATCTTATTTTTATTTTTATATTAATTAAAGTTTATTCACTTGTATCCTAGCTGTAGCCCCCTCCCTCTTTCCTTCCTAATCCCACCCTCCCTCCCTCATCTCCTCCCTGCCCCTATCCAAGTCCACTGATAGGGGAGGTCCTCCACTCCTTTCATCTGACCTTAGCTTATCAGGTCTCATCAGGACTGGTTGCATTGTCTTCCTGTGTGGCCTGGCCACCTCATGGGGAGGTGATCAAAGAGCCAGCCACTGAGTTCATGTCAGAGACAATCCCTCTTCCCCTCACTAGGGTACCCACTTGGCGACTGAGCTGCCATGGGCTACAACTGTGCCGGGGTTCTAGATTATCTCCGTGCATGATCGTCAGGTGGAGTATCAGTCTCAGAAAAGACTCATTCTTCAAGAGTCCAAGGCTGGCGTCTGCCCTTTACTTCCAGGTTGAAATACGTCCTTGTTTTTGTAATCACTGTTCGAGAATAATGCTTTGTACTATGATTTGATTGTGTTTTCTTAATACCCCTTTACCCTTATAGAAACTCTTTTACTTTATTGACAGTTTATTTTTGCAATTTCAAGAGTTTCATTTATTACTTTTTTTTTTTTTTTTGGAAGAGGAGATTTTAGAAGAACTCATCTGTTATAATGTCAGAATGAGAAACTGGTGCTTAATCTCAAAAAAGTTAAATTATGGGAGAATTCAACCCAATGAATAAGTCAACTTATTAGAATTCTGTCATTAATTTAAAAATCTAAAGCAGAAATGGATATTTATGAATCTGAAAAAACAGGTGATTCTTTTTGACCTGAATCACGCAGACACACACACACACGCACACACACACACACACACACACACACACACAGAGAGAGAGAGAGAGAGAGAGAGAGAGAGAGAAAGTGCAAATGAAATTTCACAATATGTTGCAATAGGCCTTGCTAGTTAGAAATTGAACTGTGGGGGCTGGAGAGATGGCTCAGCAGTTAAGAGCACTGTCTGCTCTTCCAAAGGTCCTGAGTTCAATTCCCAGCAACCACGTGGTGGTTCATAACCATCTATAGTACGATCTGATGCCCTTTGCTGCCCTGAGGCACACATGCAGGCAGAATACTATATAAATAATAAATAAATCTTTGAAAAAAAAAAGAAATTGAACTGTGTAAAAAGAGAAATGAGAAACTTTTTAGGGACTATAGACCACCAATAGTAAAGGCAATTTGTGAGATTTCTTCTCCCATTTGGATTACCAGCACTAACAGTAGCTGATTTGCTCTAAATTAGTTAATAACACTATTTGCTAAATATTTTCATAGTCAGGACTTATGTCTCAACAAAAGAGGCCACCCCATCTCATAAATGTTGTGCAACTTTTCCCTAAGCTAAAATTGAGCACAATTTACAGGAGCCATTTTAGCTTAGTAAACATACTTTTAAGTAAGTATTTATATCGAACTTTATTTATAATACTGTTTTCCAAAAAGAATCTTCATGTGAAGGAAAAAAAAACTGTAGATTTTTCTGTTAGATCCTCAGAATACTTAACTTTAAATAGATATGAGAACATATTTTGCAAAAGTAAATCAGTAGGAAACTCTGAGAGCTGTTCTCCAATATGTATTTGATGGTTTTCTAGAAGGTACTGCCAAATGAAAAAAAAAAATTACTCTTATTACAAAGTATCAGCTTTATGTATAGATAGGTTGTGGGCTCTAAGGTTATCTGTTCATTTTTTTTCTGTGAAAGCTCTGAAATCTTTGCCCAAGTCAAATAATTTGGATAATTAATAATATAGAAGGATGTTTCTAGCTCCCATGTTTATAGAAAGTCTGTAAACAAGCCTGGTGACCTGCTACACGCAAATCTTCATGACATTCATATTTAGGGATTATATGCATATGTTTTAAGATCATGAAGCATTGTGACAGTTCAGAAGTCTAGTTGTTGACTGTTGGTTAGTGGATAACAAGGAGATGGTTCATGGTAATGTTACCACAATTGTATAAGAAGTATGCGTGTATATATCACACACATTGTCTGTGTCACAATGACAGAAACATACAGCACAAATGACAATGCTTCAAATTCTGCACCCAAAAAAGGCACAAAAAAAGAAAAAAAGAATGTAATTCCAAAATTTTCCAAGTTGTCTAACTGACCAAAGATATAAATGCTAATTCTGTTGACATAAAGTGAAAGTTTACAAGACATTAAGATACTTCTCTGAGAGCCTATTTCCTTTACAAATTAAGACATCATTCCTCTTTCTGAATAAAGGTTTGGTTCCATTCTCTGTGAACCAAAGGACTGACAATCTGTCCAGGATACTATGAAGTTTGCACCTTTGCTTAAATTCTCCCAACAAAACTAGAGAGTGAAATTTAAAACAACAACAAAAAACAGAGAGAGAGAGCCAATCAGCTTTCAAAATGCCTACCACATAATCTTTTCTGATTTCATTTCTCAAGCATAGGATGTTTCTACAATTTTGAAAAAATGTTGTCTTAGTATAATAATGTACACATTCAGCAAATGACTGATTTATCACTGGTTTCTTGGCAGTACTCAATTGTTTATTTCTGCTGTAATTGTTCTATGAATATTTACTTTTTTTCCCATTAGTACTATCTTGTGATTTTACTGTTTATCTATTTCTAAAGTGTTGTGTATGAGCTTGTCTTCCATCTCTGCTTCTTTTATTTCTCCCTTCTTTTTCTCCTTCTTGTTCTTCTTTTTCTTCTTCATCATCTTTGACTCCTTCCTTCTTCTCTTCACCTTTTTCCCATCCCATATATTCCACGCTGGCCTGCAATTCACTATTTGGCTTACAATAACTTTGAATTTCTTTCAGATCCTCCTTCCTCTACTTTCTCAGTTTTAGTTTTAAAGGAATGTTGTACCAGGACATTATTGGAATCAATCCTGGGATGCCCCATCATACTGCAAGCCATGCAAGCTTTGTAAGTATTCTATTGGTAATCTTCACCTTCTTCCGTAGCCTTAATTCTGATAGATAGTTCCTGTAAAGGGGTTCCTTTCCGGATTTGCTACTCAGTATTTCCTTTACATCAGCAGCTTGCTGCTTGACCTTCAAGCTATCCCAAGAGAGTGTTACAGAATGCTTGAGTCATTTTGTGAATTCTGCTCCATGACTCATTGACACATTCTTCAATTTATTATTTCCTGAGTGGCTACAATGTGCCAGGTACTCTTGTGAATTCTGAAATACATATAAAAAGTAAACTAAGCATAGCATAACTCCTATCATTCTCATGGGAAGATAGGTGCATTAACCAAATTAGTAACACCAAGGATGTTTCAGATGATAAGCACTATAGAATAAAACATGACTGGGAATAGCAAGTGTGTGTGTGTCCATGCTCTTGTGTATATATTCATTCATGCATGTAGAAATGAGAGGAAGAGAGAGGAGAGGAGGAGAGGAAGAGAGAGGAGAGGAGGAGAGGAAGAGAGAGGAGAGGAGGAGAGGCGAGGACAGGAGAGCAGAGGAGAAGAGAGGAGGCTAATCACATTGAATATGGCTAGAAAACTTGTCAAAACTAGGATAACATTTTGTTTTTTTAATTTTTAATTTTTTAAATAAAGCTACAGTTTATTAACCTTGTATCCCAGCTGTATCCTGCTCCCTCATTCCCTCCCAATCCCACCCTTCCTCCTTCATCTCCTCCCTGCCCCTTTCCAAGTCCACTGATAGGGGAGGACCTCCTCCTCTTTCATGTGACCCTGGTTTATCAGGTATCTTCAGGACTGGCTGCAAAGTCCTCCTCTGTGGCCTATCAGGGCTGCTCCTCCCTTGGGGGGGGCAGGGAGGGTAGGTCAAAGAGCCTACCATTGAGGTCATGTCAGAAATAGTTCCTGTTCCCCTTAATAAGGTGCCCACATGGATACTGAGTTATCATGGGTGACATCCGAACAGGTGTTCTAGGTTATATACATACATGGTCCTTGGTTGGAGAAACAGTCTCATAGAAGACCCCTGTATCCAGATATATTTGATTCTTGTGGAGCTCCTGTCCTCTCCAGGTCATATTAACTCCCCCTTCTTTCATATGATTCCCTGCACTCTGCTGAAGGTTTGGATCTGAGATTTAGCATCTGCTTTTGATACACTGCTAGGTAGAGTCTTTCAGAGACCCTCTGTGGTAGGACCCTATCCTGTTACTTGTTTTCTCCTACATCCAATGTCCATCCCATTTGTCTTTCTAAGTAAGGATTGATCCTCTTACCCGGGATCCTCTTTCTTGTTTATCTTCTTTAGGTGTATAGATTTCAATATATTTATCCTATCTTATAAGTATACATAAGTGAGTATATACCATGTGTGTCTTTCTGCTTCTGGGATACCTCACTCAGGATGATCTTTTCTTTGTCCCACCATTTGACACTATTTAAACCATGTTCAACATTATTAGCCCCTCCCCTCCCTTCTTCTCCTGTCTCCTCTCCTCCCCTCCTCTCCTCTCCCCTCCCCTCTTTTCTCCTCCCCTCCTTTCCACTCTGTTCCCCTTTTCCCCCTCTCCTGCATAACCTGTTTCCATACATTTTTCCAGTATTTACAAAATGTTTTGATTTTCATCTCTGTGATGGCTAAGGACATTGATTTCATGATTTCCTTGTTTTTAATTCCATTGTATAAAAATACCACAATTTCTGTATCCATTCCTCAACCGAGAGAAATCTGGGTTGTTTCCAGGTTCTGGCTATTACAAATAAAGCTACTACAAACATGGTTGAGCAAGTGTCCTTGTTCTGTACTTGAACATCTTTTGGGTATATGCCTAGAAGTGGTATAGCTGGGTCTTGAGGAAGCACTATTCCTAATTGTCTGAGAAAGTGCCAGCCAGATTGATTTCCAAGTCGTTGTACAAATTTGCATTCCCACCAGCAATGGAGGAAGGTTCCCCTTTTCCCACAACCTCTCCAGCATGTGTTGTCACTTGAGTTTTTGATCTTAGACGTTCGGATGGGTGTCAGGTGAAATCTCAGGGTCATTTTGATTTGCATCTCTCTGATGGCTAAGGACGTTGAACATTTCTTAACAACAACAGATTGTCTGGAGGCATCTCCATCCCTGATCTCAAGCCGTACTACAGAGCAATAGTAATAAAAACTGCATGGTATTGGCATAGAAACAGAATTGTGGATCAATGGAACTGAATAGAAGACCCAGAAATAAACCCACACACCTATGGAAACTTGATCTTTGACAAAGAAGCCAAAACCATTCAATGGAAAAAAGATAGCATTTTCAACAAATGGTGCTGGTCCAACTGGATGTCTATATGCAGAAAAATGATAATAGATCCATATTTACCACCCTGTACAAAACTAAATTCCAAGTGAATCAAAGACCTCAACATAAAAACATGCACACTAAATCGGTTAGAAGAAAAAGTGGGGGAGAGCCTAGAACTCATTGGCACAGGAGACAACTTCCTGAACAGAACACCAATAGCACAGGCTCTGAGAACAACAATCAATAAATGGGTCCTCAGGAAACTGAAAAGCTTCTATAAAGCAAAAGATACTGTTGTCAGAACAAAACGACAGTCTACAGACTGAGAAAGGATCTTCACCAACCCTACATCTGACAGAGGGCTGATATCCTGAATATATAAAGAACTAAAGAAGTTAAAAAGCAACAAATCAAGCAATCAATTTAAAAAATGGGGCACAGAGCTAAACAGAGAATTCTCTGTAGAAGAATATGGAATGGCAGAGAAACACTTAAAGAAATGTTCAATGTCCTTAGCCATCACAGAGATGAAAATCAAAACATTTTGTAAATACTGGAAAAATGTATGGAAACAGGTTATGCAGGAGAGGGGGAAAACGGGAGCAGAGTGGAAAAGAGGGGAGGGGAGAGGAAAGGAGGGGAGGAGAGGAGAGGAGAAGAAGGGAGGGGAGGGGCTAATAATGTTGAACATGGTTTAAAAAGTGTCAAAAGCAGAAGAACATTTTGTAAAGACTGGAAAAATGTGGAAAAACAGGTTATGCAGCTCCTTTGGAGGAAGAAAGTTCTTACAAATAGAATAAGTACCAGAGGCAGAAATTTCCTTGGTGTGTTCTGGAATCAGCAGGAAATATTACTCATGGGTAACTTGGATGATTTGTATTCTACTTCTTAGAGGAAAGGAGACTAAACACTTCCTTCTGTATGCTGCCTTGGACACAGCAGCTTACAGCAGCAAGAGAAAAGTAACTAAGACAGGGACTTTGGAGGTCATGCTGAAAGGGATGCTATCAGGATAACACTGAAAGTCACACCAGTGTGTGTTGATTTAAGATACTAATAACACATGTGACATCTGCGGTTGTATTTATATATTCTAAATAGAATGTGCACAATACAGCCCATTGTATGGTCCAAAGAAGCCTTATCATGTGGCTATTATCATCAGCTATTTAGCTGCCAACTTTTCTCTTGCCTCTCTGGCCTGCTTCTGTTCCTTGGCAATGTCCTGTCACTAAAATGACAATAGCACATTTCTGCTCAATTTCTGGAACGTAAGAACCTAAATTGCCTTTGGAAGTTCTTAATATCAGCCAATATCAATGATATTCTAGCTGTCAATGAAAACTAGTCAAGAAATTGTAATTTGTTATGAGGATAAGATACAATTTTGAAAAAATTGTGTTATAACTTATATGGTGGTTTTGAATAATTCAGGCATATATATATATATATATTACAAAATATTTCAAACTACTGTCTTATTTAAAAATAAGTTATTAATGAATATTCCTAATAACAAATTTTTTGAAAATGTGGCTAATATATCCTTTATAAATCTTCATTTTTAGCAAAAGTTGGGGATTACGAAGATGGCTTCATCATTACGATACCTATTGTTCAAATCCTGTGCCTAAACTCTGATTACAGCATTCGGGTTTTAAAAAAATGCATATTTGCATGTACCTATAACCTAGGAATGTTGGGAGAGAAGGTGATCCCTAATCCATGGGCCAGCCAGTCTAGTCAATCAATGAGTTCTGGCTTCAGTGAGAAATCCTGTCTCAAAGAAACCAGGTTGAGGCCTAATATGTAAATCTTCATGGGTAAAGGCCATTGCTAACAACCTAAGTTGGATTCCTGGGTCCCACATGATAGAAGAAGGGGCAGACTCCCACAGATTTTCCTCTTACCTCCGTATACACACACACATATGCATACACATACACACATGTACACATACTTGCACATACACGGAAAGGGTGAAGGAGAGAGAGAGATTTGAAGATGCTACCATGTCACTTTGTAAACTCTGAGGACGAAGGATGAAAAACAAGTCAACACACAGTTCTCCAGTCACTAAGATTAACTTCTCTGTGCCCTCCATAGAAAACGGGATTTCACCAACAATTTTTGTTTTAATATTGTTGACCTCAAGAGTTGTAAGATAATAAACTGAAATGTTTTGAATCACAGAGTCAATGATGATATTTATGGAAATGAAAGAAGCATATGAAGTCAGTTTTAGAGTTCTGCATGATTGAAAGTTTAAGCACTGCTGGTGTAGAGAAGAGGCATGACAAGTGCATTTAAAAGCAGTCAGATGGACTTAGAGAGGGACAGGGAGGAGACGAGGGAGGGAGGGCAGGATTGGAAGGGAAGGAAGGAAGGGGGCTATGGCTAGGATACAATGTAAAAAAACCTGTGATTAATATAAAAAATAAAAATTATTTTTTTAAAAAGCAGTCAGATGTAAGTATCTCTTGAAAATTAACTAAGGACACAGAAAATTACTTAAAAGACCAAACTGGACTCCTTGTAGCTTGGTAATAAACTGATTTACCTGAAAAATATCTGAAAGAAATCCGTGGCTTACCTATATTCTATTTGTCAAGCAACACACACCTCCTCTTTTCTTAGGGGAAACAGAGGGGTTGTGTATTTGGGGGAGAAGGGAGATGGTAGAGTACTGAAAACAGTGGAAGGATGAGAAACTGTGTTTGAGATACAGTGTATGAAGGAAGAATAAAAATATTTTTAAAATACTATATCATGTCTGGCTTCTCAGGCCCATAATAGTACTCCCACAGATTCCTCTGAGATATATTAACTGACACTGCACTTTTGAAACTCCATATTTGTACATACCCTGTATATTACTCTGACTTTGTGAACTCTAAAGGTAAGCACAATTACATTACGTATGGTCTTCTGTCCCTTCTAGAAATCAGTATCAGATATGTACATCCCCTTTATTCTTCTGAAGCAGGAAATACAAGTGGAATACTGTAAGTTTATGCTTATAGAAGGCAGTAGAGTGCCACTTCCTGAGAAAAAAGACAAGTGAGGTTCCTATGATAAGGGAACATTGCTGAAATAAGTATCATCACATTTAGATCTACATTATTTTAGAAGCCTGTAACTGTGTTCTAATCTATGCTACATACATATATATGTCTTTAATAAATGATTTACCTTCATTTCTTCAGTAAGAAATATTGCTTTGTTTTAAAATGTTAATACATTAGAAGTTGAGAAATTTCTGAACACTTCAGGCCAATAATAATGTAGTAATGGAACCAGCATGTGATTACCCTAGCCAAATGTTGTGATAAACACATTTTAAAAATAATTTAAAATCTCTGCTGGCTTCCTTCTTTCAAGTTACACATTTTTAAAGGTACAGCGGAATATCATGTTTTGCTTTGGAAGATATACCTACATGAGCTTTCAGTGCAGAGCTCTTTAAGTGTGTGACATTGCTCTTAGACCCATGTTCCTTGCTCAAAGAACAGTAATAGAACTTCCCGAGTGACAGACTGGATTGTGATCTACGATATTTAACAGTAGAATATTTTATATAATCAAATCACTGAAGTTCAGCTGTTGTCTTAGACATAAAACAATAATTGGAACCTACGTTAGTTACCTTTTGTTTGCTGTGGTAAGACAGTGTGGCCAAGGCAGTTCATAAATGACAGCATTTACCTGGGAGATCACTGGCTTAGAAGGTCCAGGACCATATTGGCAAGAAGCATGGCCACATACAGGATGGCATGAGCTGGAGCAATAATTGAGGATTTACATCTTGATTCACAAGCTGGAGACCAACCCAGAGAGCAAGACAATGTCAAGGGCTTTTGAAATCTCAAAGCCAACCCCTATTGACACATCTCTTACAAGGCCACACCACTTAATCCTTCCTAAATAGTTCCACTGGGAACCTAGTATTCAAACATTTAAGCCTATGCAGGGCCATTCTTATTCAAATCAATACAGAATCCAAGTCTGTCTCTCACAGGAAGGTTTAGAACTCTGTTTCAAATGAGTAGCATAGCTTTGAAGGCTTGCATGCCTCTTCAGTATTGGCTTTTCAGAAGAAATTGCAATGTAAATCACTTGCAAGCAATACAGATTGTAACTGTCATGTATTAACACAATAATAGTTTTTATTAAGCTGTCCCAGTGTTCTATCTCACAACAACAATCATGTATCCCTCTCAATGTGCTTGCAGGTCAAATGAACATTGAATGGTCTATGCTAGGCTTGGCTGGACTTGGTTCAAAGGTACAAGTTCAGCCTTGATCTGCTTCATGTTAGAAATTTTTAAGAGCAGAAGAGGTTAAACATTAGCATCTAAACACATTTCAAGCACATTCTGCTTGTAACAAATGCCCTAACATTTCTGCCTTCCCATTGACCAGAGTAATATCAATAGAATATCAATGAAATGACTGCTCATCCTGGGAAGAGGGAGAACAAAATACTATTATCCTGTCCTTTAAAGATTAACAGAGAGTAGTTTGAAAGAACAAAAGAGAAATCTCAAAATGATATGCACATAAAGAAAACCATGTTCAACCAAAAGGCAGGAACAACCAGAGACTTACTCTGTAAATACTGCCTATCTGCCATTTAGCACCACATATATTTGTCTCTGTGTCTTTCTGCTCAAATGTAAAGTTTAGTGGTAAGCAAGTGTGGCTTAATCTAGGCCATGTGCCTGATTCCTGGGTTAGATAATCACATGTAATCATTTCATATATGATTAAACAACAATAATCATATGATTTTCATCATGTTCCATTTTGTGTTTCTTGTTTACCATCTAAGTTGAAGTATAAACTTCATTTTAGGACGTGTGATACTGAATTTTGTAGAACTGGCTGTCAACTTTGTTGTGGTTAAATTTGTTCAGTATATCTAAGAAGCTTACATTTACTGCAAAGGAAATATTCTGCCCCTTCTCTAAGAATGAGTCCTACATAAAATCTAGAAAATATTGGTAAATGTATTAATAGAAATTAGTAGTAAAAGGTTTAGAAAAAGCTGACGTTGGTGGTGGTAATTTCCCCACAATCCCACACAAAAAAGTATCTCTTGAAATAGGGTAGGGGAAAAATAAATGAAAAGAGAAAATACAGTAACGTCAATCTAACATAGATCCATCATGTTACATTCACAGGAACCATTCTGCCATTCAGATCTCAGCCAATCATATATAATCAAAAACCTATAAACATATATAAATATGTAATTTCAAATATTGGTAGAAGAACATATGTAATATTTAATGAACCAAGTATAGATGCACATGACTAAAGTTCTTATATGTCAGCAACACAATATATAAAAATTGATTATACTTAGAGATATGTATCTCCAGGGACCAGTGAGATGAGTCAGGTGATACAGGTGCCAGCCATGTAACCTCACAACCTGTGTTTAATTTCTAGGACACAACAAACAAACAAATCAACAATGCTCTGCAAGCTGTTTGCTGACCTCTATATGTACAACATATGTATACATATACATTTAAAATTAAATATAAATATAGAAACATTTACATGACATAGTAAGGATTGTGCTTATCATGTTGGCCCCTGAATGAGTACTGAGCACTGCAATTGTCTTTTGTCTTTTATTGTTGTTGTTGTTGTTAGTTTTTTTCCCATGCAAGATATTTTGATCATGTTTTTTCCTCTCCCCAAGGTCCTTCCCACCTCCTTACCTACCCAACTTTATGTATTCTTGCTCACTCTCCCTGTCTCTTTCTCTCTCTCTCTTAAAAAGAAAATCAAGTAAGAAAGTGATCAAAAAAACAACAAGAGAAAATAATAATTACCTTTCCCTAGGGGATGCAACCTTGTCAGGCCACAGAGGAAGATGATGCATCCAGCCTTGATGAGACCTGATAAGCTATGGGCAGATAGAAGGAGAAGCAGTCCTCCTCTATCAGTGGGCTAGAGAAAGGCCATTTTGGGAGAAGAGGGAGGGGGCTGATTAAATCATGATATAAATAAATTTAAATTTTAACAACAAACCCCCCCAAAAAAACCCACACACAAAAACAACACAAATCACATTTTGTGTCAGCCAACTACCGCTTGTCATTGGGCCAGCCTTGCTTGGAATGTGGTTGAGTGTCACTGTATTATATAATGTTGGTTTTCCTTTTCTAGGAGGTATCTGTCACAAATAGATTATTGAATAAGGATAGGATATAGCATCCTTCTCCATGCTGGGGTTTTGTCTGATTTGAACTTGTGCCTTGAAGATGCTGTTTCCTTGGAGTCATACACTACCTCCAGCTCTTATTCTCCTTCCACCTTCTCTTGCATATAGAACTTTGAGCCTTGAGAGGAAGGTTTGATAAAGACATCCTCTTTAGGACTGAGTGCTCCAAAATTTCTGCAAGAAGTAGCTTCTTTGATTAGGGTTGAGTATGTTTCTCTGTGGATATATCCATATGCCATCATAGGAATCATTTTATTGCTGTGTTCCCTTAGTTGATTAGTGATTTAGTGCGTTTTCCCCTAAGACCCATGAGATATCTAAGGTTAGGTCCTTGGTCACTTTGGCAATGTCAGACTGGGGTTTCATCTCAAAGAGTGGGCAACCAAACCAATCAAAATGGGATTGGTCACTTCCATAAATTTTGTGGGCAGGGAGCTCTTGTAGGTCCTCTGGGTTCAGATGTGGGTGATACTAAAGGTTCATTTTCTCTTCTAGTAGTGTATACAGTAACTGTACTAGTTTAAATAAAAATGGGCACCCATAGGTTCATATAGCTGAATATTTGGTTCCCAAATGGTCAGACAGTTTGGGATGGATTAGGATGAGTCACTTTGAAGGAGGTGTCACTTCAAGCAGGTTTCAGGGCTTCAATATTCCATGAGATTCCCAATTAGCTTTTACCTCATGCTTGTAGGTAAGGCCGAAGCTCTCAGCTGCTGCCCCAGCTCCACGGCTATTTGCCTGACTGTTGCTGTATGCACCACTGTAATGGTCTTGGGGTAACCTTCTAAAACAATAAGGCCCAAATGAACACTTTCTTCTATAAACTGTCTTGGTCATTCATACAATATAACAGTAATTAATACAGTATCTACCACCACCATGAATGATAGTCAATACGGGTGGAACCTCTAGTCAGGCATCAGCTCATTATTTCATATTCTATGATGTAAACAAGTGGTGTCTTCAACAATAGGGCCCTAACTACTGTCAGGTTGTTGAGAATAACCAATACCCTTGACAATAGCCTGTGATATTTGCAGTCAGTCTATGGAACACCTTCTAACAACAGCTTAACAAAATATGCAACATTGCTGGAGTCAGCGCTTCCTCCTTCCTCTTTTTTCTCCTTTGACTGTGCTTCCCATTCCCCTCACTACTTACTTCTATTCTAGCTTTTTCTTGATCTTTATATCTTCTATAAGACTATATACTGTTTCTCCTTCCTTCACCCTGGTCCCTCTCTTACTGGTTATCTAACTTCTCTAGTTGTTTTTATATATATATATAATTGAAACACACATATCTAAAGCTTAAAATAAAAATCTCCACATATAAAAGAAAGCATGAAATGTTTGCCTTTCTGTGCCTCCATTACTTTATTTAGGATATTTGTGTCTAGCAATACCCATTTATATGAATATTTGATTATTGTTAATGGCTGGATAATATTCCATTGTGTAAATGTACTACATTTTTATTACCCATTCATTCATTAATTGATAGACATCTAGGCTTTTCTAACTTCTTGCTATTACAAATACAGCATCAATGGAGCATAAGTATCTCTGTAGTAAGCTGTAGAGTCCCTTGAATATATGTCAAAGAGTAGGATAGCCAGATTTTTGTAGATTTATTTTCAGATTTCTGGGGAACCTTCACATTGATTCCTGTAGAGACTTTACCAGTTTATACTCCCATAACTACCATTATGCCATTGGCAACAAATTTTTCCCCATTTTCCATAGTCCTTGCAAGCATCTGCTGCTGTTATTTTACTAATCTTGGGTATTCTGACTGAGTGGAGTGAGATGAAATCTTAAAAGTGTTTTAATGTGCATTTGTCAGATGGCTACAGATATTGAACATTTTTCTAAGTACTTTTGTGGTTTTCTTTTTTATTTATTATTATTCATTGCAGTTTCTTTGCTATATATCCTGGCTGTAGCACCCCCCATCTCCTCCTAGTCTCACCCACCCTTGCTCTTCTCCCTCTATGCCCCTCCCCTGGTCCACTGATAGGGGACCTCCTCCTCTTAAATCAGACCCTAGCCTATCAAGTCTCATCAGGGCTGGCTGCATCATCTTCCTCAAGGCTGTACCCCTCCATCCCCCAGGTGATTAAAAAGTCTGCCACTGAGCTAAACAGAAAATTTTTAACAGAGGAATATCAAATGACAGAAAAATACTTAAAGAAATGTTCAACATCCTTAGTCATCCAGGAAATGCAAATCAAAATGACCCTGAGATTTCACCTCATGCCCTTCAGAATGACTAATATCAAAAACTCAAGGATTGACATATGCTGGGGAGGATGTGGAGAAAGAGGAAACCTCCTCCTATCCTGGTGGAAATATAACCTTCTACAACCACTTTGGAAATCAGTCTGGCACTTTCTCAGAAAATTAGGAATAGTGCTCAAGATCCAGTTCTACCATTCCTGGGCATATATCCAAAAGATGCTCAACCATACAACAAGGACATTTGCTCAACTGTGTTCATAGAAGCTCTGTTCATAATAGCCAGAATCTAGAAACAACCTAGATGTCCCTCAACAGAGGAATGGATACAGAAATTGTGGTAAATTCTAAGTACTTCTTAGTCATTGTTAGAGAATTCTCTGCTTAGTTCTATACCCCATTTTTAAACTGGTTTATTTGTTTTCATGAAAACTTTTTGTTTTTTTAGTTCTTTGTATATTCTATATACTCACCCTCTGTCAGATATATAATTGGTAAATAATTTCCCCCATTCTGTAGTCACTTAAACAAAAAGCTTAATCTTAACAATTTTCTGTTTGAATACTGAAAATGCAAATCAAACTAAAACAATGAAAATGCAAAAGAGAATTATTTACATCACACTCACACTCTAGTATAAAACAAATGGTTCTGTGTCCTCCTCATTGCAGAGTGATTAAAAAATGCAGCTACAAGAGGAGTAAACTTGAGACAGAAAACTGATGTCTCTGTGGTTTTTGCACATTCTTACTTACAGTGTCTTACATATTCTGTCCCTGGAAAATGGCTGTCTTATCCTGTGATAAGACGAAGATGTTTTCAGTAAAATAAAATCTGACTCAACTGGATACCCATGCATTCAAATTGGATCTACATGGTTGAAAATTAATATTTAATTTTAATTGAAAATATTTCAAATTTAAAAAGTTGCAGACATTGGCATTTGTTTTCTCAAGCAAAGGCAGAACAGGTTGTTAATAGATTTGCATCTTTACCAACTGATCTTCAAAACCAGCTTCAGCTCAAGAAAGTTGCCTGTTTGGAAATACCTAAATGTTAAAAGAGACGACAAATACCACAGTCCAATATAAATACTCAATAGAGACTAGGGAGTTGGCTTAATTAGTAAAGCACATGCAGTGTGTCTTACTGCATAAAGCAAAGCATGGTGTCATTGTGTTCCTGTATCCAGCACTAGGAACTAGAAACAGGTAGACCTTGTAGTTCATTGCCAGACACCCTAGTCAAGTGAATAATCTGTAGATTTAGTGGATTTACTGCGAGACTCTGTCTCAAAAACTAAGTGAAAAATGATTGACAAAAAACAAATAACATTTACCTCTGACCTCAATCCACATATGTTCACATGTCCATACCACACCACACATACACACAGACAATGAATCACAAGTGGAATTGCTAATACCTCCCAAAATTCCTTACTAGGTGAACTAATAAGAATCATCAGCATAAATACTAATGTAGAAAATACTTTCAATATTATCATAATGGTGTGTTCATGGCAGTTAAAGAATAACTGTTAAAGAAAGAAAAGCCAAAAGATCAGTTTATTTGAAGGTATTTAATAATTTGTTTCAAGAATTGATGTTCATATAAAACAAGTAAAAATTGACAAGTTAAGTGTTTGCTACATGGGATAAAAATAAAGATGAAGTTGCTAGTTTAATGAGTAATGATGTAAAATAAGAACTTATACATGAAATATTTTATTGTTTTCCTATTTAACAAAAGCTATGTTGAGCAGGGAAGTTTATTGTATTTATTATAAGCATGGCTGAACTCTTATAAGAAATAAAGTTGGTTTTATATCTGTTAGGATATTCTGATTTAATAACAAAGACAAATTTCAGTCTTCCACACAAAATATTTTCCACAGCTATGATCATGCTGTTACCACGTTTGATATTTAAATGTCTGCAGACAGAACATGTATCTCAACCCAGAAATATGGTTAGAAACTAGTGAGGTCTTGTTAGTTGTTACTATGTCAACAATATATTCTAATGAAAAAAATACTAGTTAAAACACATACAGGCATATGTGCTACATGCTTTTAGAAAACACATGTGGTGGCATATGTTTGTAATCCCAGAACTCAGGGAGGCAGAGGCAGGTGGATCTCTGTGAGTTCGAGGCCAGCCTGGTCTACAAAGTAAGTCCAGGACAGCCAAGGCTACACAAAGGAACCCTATATCAAAGAACAAAACAAAACAAAAACAAACAAACAAAAAGAATATATACAGGCTATTAAAATGGAGATTTTATTTGTTTTGTTTGTTTCTGCCTTTTTTGAAAATCTGCTTGAAGATTGGTCTCTCAACTTGAAAAACAAGTTAAAATGTTGACCTACTGAGCACACCTGGATTTGTGACTATAAAGCTAACTAAACACCACTAAAACAACTTAATTTTAGACAGGATATGAAGTATTATGAAAGAGTGAGACAAGACTAACAATTAAAATAAATAAATATGGGAGGCTACAGTGCTATCTCAACGGTTCAAAACAATGGTTGCTTTTGCAGAAGACCCTTGCTTCATTTCCAGCTTACGTATCTCAGATCCACCTCTAACTCAAACCCTTGGTTATCTGTCACCTTTCTTGTATCCATAATTACCAAGCCATACTTGGAGCATATACATGCACTTAGGCAAAACATCCATACACATAAAATATTAAATAAATCTAAAAATATTAAATAGGGATAAAATATGTTTAATTAAAGAACTTTAGTAATTGATATCATAACAGCTTTAAAAGGACAAAAACCTAACAGAGGGTCCTCAATAGAATAGAGGGAATAAAAGAAGTGAATATGATCTCAGATTAAACTTTGAGTTAATGTCATATTTGTGCCTTTAAGTTGGTTGATGTGGAAACTGAAGAATGCCATTTGGATTTTGATGACAAATGCGTTTGTCAGTGTTCTAGAGATGATAGGACCTGGGAGAATGTAACCTATAAATGTGGGGAATAAAAGTCTCATGCCACAGCCACTTTTATTCAGAGCCTCAGACAGTTTATACCCCAAGCGTTAAGAAAGGCCACATGGGTAAAGTTCTCATGAATTCAAGCAGTATACAATCACAAGGACAAGCCACATGTGGCAAAAGACATGGTTTTCCATAAAGTTATATAAAGGGTTGTTTAAACATTTAATTGCATAACATCAGCAAGCAACAATTAATAATCTGAACTAAATTCATGCCTATCTGCTACACCAAGAGGCACACGAAGTCACATTCCAAGAACAATTCCATGTTTTGAAGAAACTGAGGTCACAAGTCTCTTGACTTGGTTTATTGGAGTGCTGTCACAAGCGCTCAGAATTCTCCTCACACATCTCCATTCCTAGACCCTGTTCCAACAGGCATTGAATTCAAGTATCTCTTTTGGTAATATGTACATTTTCACAAGATTAGATCTGTTAATCTGTGAGCATCCTCTTGTATCTCCCTCAGTTTCCTTCTTTTGTGTCTTCGAAGTTTCTACCTGCTTGGATAGAATATTTCTTTTATCTTTTTTTGGAGTTATTCTGAATAGGACCTTTTAATAGATTTCTTTCTTGGTAAAGATAAAAGCTGTTGACTTTTTATGTTGGTTTTGTGTCTTGGTACATTTCTGAAAGTGTTCAGAAGTCTGAGGTTTTGAGTAGAATTCTTTGGTTATTAGTAAGGGTACGAACATGTTACTGGGATCTTTTTGCCTCTTTTATTTTTTATTTTATTTTTTCTCTTGTCTTATTGCTGTAGGTAAATGAAATAAAAGTTGAGAGTGGGCACTCTGTCTAATTCTCATTTTAGAGAAATATTCTCACTTTCTCCTTTTTTTATGGTTGAGGAGAAGGTTTATTGTAGATGTGAGGGAGTAAACAGTGTTAATCTCACCAGTCGAGAATAAGACTTTAACCACAGTTTAAAGCTAAATTTGAAGGAAGCTGGATTAAATACTGCCCAGGTTGATGAATTCTCTGGCCAGGTCCATCTTTGGGTTTCCAGAAAATGGCTGTGAGTCATACTTTGCAGAGGCTTTAGAAGGCAACACCGAAAGGCCACTGTATTTCCCATCAGGACCAATCAGGGACAAGCATGTATCTTCAGGTATCTCCCACCCACTTGTGGTCAAGCACATCTGCTGCAGCTGGATAAAACAAACTTGTTTGGGGAGTGAAAAGAAGTGGCTTGTTATCTCTCATAAACAACAGCCTCCAGCAATTCAGAAGATATCTATCCTTGGGCAAGGACCTTACAGATATTAGAGATATTTTTGTTTCATGAATCTCTTAGGCACAATTATTAAAACTTAAAAACTAACCCTGGCTCTCACAACAGCCAGAGGCAACTGGAAGGGTAGAGACAGTACTTCCTAATTTTGTATTATGTTAGCCATAGGTTTCCATATATAGTCCTTTCTTATACTTAGATCTGTTTTCTCTATTCCTAATTTCTTTAATGTTCTAAGATTTTTAAATATTAAAATTAATTAAAGATTTTTTCTGTGGAGATTAAGAATGTGGGGAGATTTCTGCTCTTAAGTCACTTTATGTGTTGAATTATGGTCATCAATTTTTATATGTTAAACTAATCTGCATCCTTTGAATAGAACAAATTTGTTCTTAAATTGGTCTCACAGCATTTTATTGAGATTTTTTTTAATGTATGTGTTTATTGGAAGAATTGCTGACTTGTTTTCCTTCTTTATTATATTAATTTTTAGTTTTTATATCTAATCCTTGCTCCATATCATGAGTTTCTCAGTGTTCCTTTCCTTTCAATTTCATGAAGCTTTTTGAGAATATTGATATTAACTCTTCCTTGACAGCTTGATAGAATTTAGCAGTAAATCTACCTGGAAACAGGCTCTCTCTGTTGGGAGTTTTTTTTTTTTTTAATTACTATTATAATGATGTTGTTTGCTATGGAACTGTCTGAGTTGTTTATATCTTCTTGATCTAATTTTGGAATGTCAAATGTATCCAGGAAGCCAATTGTTTTTCTAGATTTTGCATATTTGGAAAAAAAGTTTTCCAAGTACTTGCTAATGACTATTTAATTAGAATCTATAATATATGTCCCTCATTTCATTTCTAATTTTCAAATTTGTCTTCTTTTTCTTTTGGTGAGTTTGACTATGCATTCTTCAGTCTTATTTTTTTTCTAAATATCCAAATATTTGTTCAATTCTATGCATTGTTCTTTAAGACTCCATTTCAAATGTTTCTGCCGTTATTGTTATTATTTTGTGCCATCTACTGTTTTGGTGTTTAGATTATTCTTGTTTCCCTGGAACCTTGGTTGTTTGTTAGAGAATGGCTATGGTTGTTTTCCAAGAGCTCTGATAAATTGTGGTTTTGTTCCCTCTTGACTCTAGGAACTTTGTAATTTCTCCCCTGTTTGTTCAATTACTTACTAATCATTGAAGAATTGTATCATTAAGTATACAATTTTGTGTTATTTCTGAAATACTTCTTGCTTTTTAATTTTAATTTTTATTGCATTGAAACCTGATGAGATATAAGAAATTATTTCAATTATTTTGTATGTGTCAAGAATTAGTTATTGTCCAGAAAATCATATATTTCAGCACAAGTTCCATTTGCATCTGAGGAGAATGTGTATTCTGTATCTTTTGGGTATAATACTGTCCATCTGTGTATGTGTGTGTGTGAGAGAGAGAGATTGTATTTGGTCCACAGTATACTGTCAATTTATGTTCTAAATCAATTTGGGAGAGCTGTCTAGAGATAAGACGAGAGAATTATTATTATTCTAACAGGACAGAATTGAGTTTTTATGTACATTAGTGTTTGTTTCATAAAATTTTAAGTACTAAAATTTGATGCATATGATAAAATTGTTGATGAACTGATATTTTATTAGCATACACTGGCCTCCTTTATGCCTTTTACACAATTATGTTTTGAATTTTACCTTATCAGAGATATGGGTCTTCATATGTATGTTTGTTTGAATGATTGTTTTCCTTTCTTTGACTCTTACTCATTTAGAGATTTTTACTAGTGATATGTTAGATTTGGTTTTTTGTTTTTGAGACATCAGATAGTTGTTTAAAACTATGTTTTCTTAGTCAAGTTTGCCAGTCTACTTTTCTTTTTTTATTGTTGATACCATTTAAAGTTATATCTGAGTGATATTTATTAATTCCCATCATTTCTTGGTCAAATTCCTCATTGGTTGCATTATTGTTTGTTCTCTACTTTTATTCTTAGTATCAGGTTTTGCTGACTTCTAAGTCTCTGTCATTTAGCTAGGTCTTCTCAAGATATTTATTCTTTCCCATAATCTGGTGATTGAGATCTTTTTTCTGTGTATATTATTTCTTGATGTACTTATAGTGCTGTCTTATTGGTCATGAGATGTCTTAGTTTGTGCTCATCTTGAAATCAATTTATTCCTATTCTCCAACCAAGGACCATGCATGGTTATAACCTAGAACCCCTGCTCAGATGTAGCCCATGTTCTCCTGGTGTCCTCCATCCCCTCTGACTGGTACAATCATTCCTCTCCTTCTGTGGGATTCACAGATCTCCTAGGAAAGGGACCCATTTGAGACCTCCATTTAGACTCTTTCTATATGATATCCAGAGAAACCCTCTCTGATGATGACTGGACAAGGTACTAATCCTAGGTCTCTGGGCTATCCAGTCTTTGGTTCCTGGCCATGGAGGCAGTGTAGGGCATGGGCTTCAAATTAAAGCTGGTTGACTACTCCCATACATTTTCACCACCCAGCACATCTTCTAGACAGGGCAGACTGTAGGTAAAAGATTTTCTGGATGATTTGGTGCTCAGGTTTCTCTTTCCATAGTCTCCAGAGTACTCTCTGGCATCAAAGACACTAGAGCATAGGGGTGAGGGCTCCATGCAAGCACCATCTCTTCCCCTTTGCTTTCATTGAGCTTTGTGGATGTTATCCTCTGCAATGAGGCTCCATTATCAGTTTTCAGAGTAAGAGAGTCAGTTTATCCTAGCCTCCTCTGAGTTGATTGGCAATATTTCTTGGCCAACAACTCAAAGGATAATAATCCAGTCTCACAACTGGAAGCCTTACCTAGCTACAAAAGATGGCCAATTCAGGCTCAGTATCCTCCATTACCAGGAATCCTCACTAGGGTCACCTTTATAGATTCTATGCAGTTTATACTGCAGGAGGTTTCCACAATCCACCAAACCCCAGACAAATGTTCCCCAATTCCAGCTATTTCTTCCTTCTTTCTCTTCAATGTCTCTGCATTTTAGATTCCTATTTCCAGCCATTTGTGATGGTTTTCTGCTATAATTTCATTGTATAGATTTACTGTACCATTAGTGTTTATCTCATGTGCTTCTTATATCCCTAAGAGACTCTAGATTTAGTCTCTTCATTATATATCAGTAATATTGGGCATTGTGGTTATGCTTGATATGTTTCATCTTTCAATAAAACAAAACCATTGTTTGGTACATAGCTATTTTATTGTAATGTATAAAATATGAAATGCAACACATGCCTTAAACCATTTGTTAACTTTATTATTTTTAAATATTTAGATGTATTAGTACAATCTCTTATCTTAGGCCAGCCTTTTTATGTCTTATTAAAATTTCTGAGTGGATAATAGTAGTCTGTATTTGTATCTTATTAATATATAAATCAACTGCTATAAGATGCAAATTATGAAATTCTCTGTCCTAATCCTAGAAAGCCCATGTTAACCACAGTTATGTCAGAAAGGAGAGGCATGCATGGGAGCATGCAAAAGGATTTATGCCATCTAACATATGGATCTTGAAATGTAGTCATCATCATCACGTGCTGCTCACTGAATAAAATAGGTTAAAATTAAAGAACATCTCTAAAAAAGTTATACAGCCAAATACAATATAAACTCAAAGTATAAAATCTGAGACTACAAACGATTTTAAATAATCCCTTCTGTTGTATTATAGGCATGAAGCAAATATAGAAAGTTACCAAGGCCTTGAAGGAATATGTTTTCTTAGTCACCACTCACTGCACGTGGGAAATCAGGGCAGACCCAAATAGCAAAACAAAGAATGGATAGAATGGATTAGAAACTCTCCCACTGTGAAGCCAACTCTGGTTTCATGGTTTCATATTACCATTCCTTTCTCCCAAGGTAGAAGGTTCTCCCCTTGCTTTCCTGGTGAGATTTCTGAATCATTATAGGTCAGATTCAAATCTTCTATGCATTTTCTAATTGTCTTCTTTTCAGGTAGAAAATTTAAGGAATGTAGTCATCCATTCCTGTTCTACTACAGTTTATGTGATAGGGAAGGAAAATTAACTCAACTTTTAAGTTTATTGCTGTCCTTAGCAAGCAAAATTGCATTGAAATCTTTTGTGGATTCTAGAGTATCCTACCTGAAGGAGACTTTGATATTGACTTTACATAGGAGAGAGGTGAGGTAAGTATTTGATTGCCTCAAGGGTACAAAGTGTTCATCTTTAATGCAGTTCACTGAATGCTTCCATATTTCAGCCTCCTGGGCGTATGATGTGTCTATATCTATTGTCATGTAAATGGCCTTGGGGCAAGCTCTAGCAAGGGGCTTAGACCTGAAATTGATGAAACAAAAGGATATCCTGGTGACTGAAGGGCCAAGTAATGCCACGAAATCACACCATAAAACAGATCTCATTGAAAAGATTTAATGAGAGGCAGCAAAAGGCTGCCTCTGAGCAAGGAAGAAACCTAACCACGATGGCACAAGCCATATAGAAGGTATGAAGCATGAGCATAGGGAAAGCATTCAACTGTAGCAACATGTTGAATTGGCTGTTAATGAAGTCATGGCCACTAGTCACTGAAGGTGGCCATGGAGGCACCTGGTTCTGAAGTGTGGTGGTTCTCAGTTGACCAACAATATTATTTGACCAGCAACCATTCCCACAGTGTCTATTCCATTAGCACAAATCCATGGCATCTGAGATTGACTGATTATCCCACCTATGACAGACTAATTAGTGAGAAATGTGTTAGTGTCATTTTAAAATTGTGTGTGTTTTAAAACTTTTTCTTTGAAGTTTCTCTCTTATGTCAGCTATCACCCAAATAATTGAGACTGGACTATTGTATTTTTTGACATGCATTATGGCACAAGAACTGAGCAGTGTTAATCTATTCTTACCCCTCTAAGGTAATCTGGTTTCCTCCCAGAGTAAATCCTCAGATATTTACACTTTATGGCTTTCTCTGCTCAGCTGCTCTCTCTTGATGTCTCCTAAACCTTTGCCCCCGGCTGAATACCCAACTCCTCTCTCTTTTCTCCTCCCCAGACTGGCAGTAAATCAAGCCCTATTCTCTTCCTTGTTCAGCCTTTGGCCATCAAGCCTCTTTATTAATAATTCAGGGAACAATTGGGAAACAGTGTTTACACAAGATTGAGACAGGAGAGTCACAGAACAATTACAACCAGGTATGGGGACCACAGTGATCACCATTTGTATCTTTATACAGTGCAAAATAACATTTGTTCATTAACTCTATGGAGATAGGCGTTGTTTACTGAAAGCACAGTCAAGACTCTGACAGTATCCAACTGGGTACCCTAGTTGTTAGTATTCTGAAACAACCTGATTCTGGGTTACCTAGCAACTTATGACATCATCTTGTGTCGCCCAGCCAGGTGGCCACACCTGGGGGGCATGGTTAGTGGTTACCTGACCTTAAAAGGGACAACCAGACACATGTTCTCTCTCTTACTCTTACTCTTACTCTTACTTTTGCTTTCTCTCTCTTGGTCTCTTTCTCTCTCTCTCTTTCTCTATCGGGGTGCCCCCCCTTCTCCCTTTTACCTCTCTCTTACTCCCATCATGGCCCACTCTCCCTGCTCTCCTGCTCTCCCTCTCTTATATCCACCTTAATAAACCTCTTTCATAGAAGACCTGTTGTAAGCCTCATCTCTTATTTATAAATTAATACTAACACTAGTAAAGAGAACAGGGACTATTTCTGTCATGAACTCAATGGCTGGCTCTTCGATCCTCCTGCCCCCTGAGGAAGGAGAAGCCTTGCTAGACCCCAGAAGAGGACATTGCAGCCAGCCCTGAAGAGACCTGATAAGCTAGGAGCAGATGGAAGGGGAGGAGGTCCTCCCCTATCAGTGGACTTGGAAAGGGGCAGGGAGGAGATGAGGGAGAGATGGGGAGAGTGGGAGGAAAAGAGGGAGGGGACTATGGCTGGGATACAAAGTACATAACCTGTGATTAATATAAAAATAAATAAATTATTAAAAAGGAAGAAGAAAATAAAAACAGTGAAGTAAGATGTAAAAAATAAAGACTGACTGCATCAATGTCAGTGAACCCATCATCTTCTTTAATGAAAATTGAATAGTTCTCCAAATAAAATGAATGTTAGAAATGCTTAATTATAATTAAAAATAGAAATGACACTTTAAGAATTTTAAATCTTAAGCTGATTTTGTTGAGACTGTGATGAAGTTCCAAAAAAATAAAAAAAGGCACTGTTTGTCACAAGCAGAGAAAACTGGATCTTAAACCCACAGTCTTTCACTCCCCTTGCAGTATTCACAGTTACTGCAGGTGGCAAGATGATTTTAGAATAATGGAAGCTAATGTGGCTCTTTACTCCCAATTTCTCCCCGGGATCTTTGGCAGTTTCTCTCAGCCTTCTAGTTGCTTTCTCAAAACAGCTGGAACTTAATACTGAAAATACAGAGAGGCAACATTGTCCTACAGCTTTTAATTGCCAATTAACCAGGTTTTAATTTATGAAGCCACCTCATCTGTTATTAGAGTTTTTTGTTGTTGTTGTTTTTGATTTTATTTTAAGGATTTTAAACACAACAAGGCTACCATTCCAATTGCTTAGCAGAGCTGTTAGGGTTAATAGGTTGTGATTTACAGCTACAAATAAAAATGTTTTCGTGTAACTGCTGGAAAGAAATTCAATGTATAGCTCTATCTCATTCTGAAAAATTTAACTATACTAAGTTAACTTTATAGAGCTATCTGGCAGATAATTTCTTGAAAGAATACCACTGTAAGTTAATGAGCAGATGCTAAACAAAAGATATAAATGTAAAAATTCAGCAGTCTTACTTTATCCTCAGCATCATTTTTATGATTTCATTCACCTTCAGCAAAACAGTATGAATTTTATGGAAAGACACAGAAATAATGTATTCAATTTAAGATATACATAGTCTGAGTATTATGATGGAAGCTCTCCTCAAGCTGTCTTGTACACCTTAGGACTTAGTCACCTTCTTGTCTAGTGTATCTGCATTGGTCACACAAATTATCTGGGAGTTACTGTATCACTGTGCTGGACATCTGGTCATATTGCACTACATCAGTGCTGGCATCCACGACTTTTCTCAAATTACTCAATAATGGCCTCAAAGCATAGGAATAATGATACCAGCAAACGAAAATATTTCACAAGCAAAAACTGTACTTTAATGGGAAAACTGAAGTTCTTGATTTTATAAGAAACAAAATCATGAACTGAATTTGCAAAGATCTGTGCTAAGAATGAAATTTCTATCCATGTTATTGGGAAAAAGGGAAAAACAATTTGCATTCATTTTGTTGTAATCGCAACTACACAAAATAATGGTACTATGAAATGTGATTAACTGAGATGAAGAATAACATTATGTTATAGATCAGTACATTTCATGATTTCCAGTATTGACTAAGAGTCTCTGTACAGATATTCCACTGATGACAGGGATTACTATATAATGCATATATCATTAATGTAGATAGGTGCTCTGTATATGCATGTGAATGGATAAGTAAATAAGTATAAGTATACATCAAATATAACACATTAAATTCTCAAACTTCAAAATATTTTAAAAAAGAAATAATAAATTTCTGATGGACGGTGTCTTCTTTATGCAGCATGGTAGCTGCAAATACAGACTTACAGACATTACATGACACACTCCTCTGTCTTCATCATATTAGGCATGCAAATGGTGTACATACCTACATGCATGCAAACACTCATGGAATAAAAATAAATACATCCAGTGTTTTAAAGCAGTGGTAAGGAGTCCAAAGTAAGGTTTGAAAGTAGGTTTTTTAAAAATATCCCTAACCTACTTTTGTTTTGATTGCCACTCTTGTTAAGCCAAGTTATTGAACTATTTGTTTTCCTATGGATAGGGGAAGCAAGCAATATGTACTCACTTAACCAGCTCTGATGTCAAGATTTCTTATTTGGTTCCAGCTGAGCTCCCAGAGTGAAGTCATGTTTTGAACTAAAAGAAAATAATGATCAAGAAAAACCTTAGTGGACATCATCTTTTTTATTATTTAGTAGTACATGGATTTTTATATTTCCCTACATAACCTACCTACTTCACTCACACCCCGTGGCTTCTGAATGTGGTGGAAAAGATATATCATTTTTTTCCTTACATTGATTATGTAAACTAACATATACTGTTGCTACAATAATCAGAAATTTTATTCAGCACATTTTCTACATTGGAATATAATAGTTCATTGCCACTGCTTTGTAGAACCATCACTTAAAATCAAACACAGATCTACCCATCACCATAAAGAGCAACTGTGTGTTGCTCTTTATAACCCTTTAATTGTGTGTCCCCATCTCTAGGCATTACACCTTTGGCCACCATCAATGTGTTCACAATGAATTCAACCACACTCAACTAAACTGCACCAAACTGTACTGTACTCCTGAATTCTACGGTAGTCCTGTGCTGTACTCTCCTCCACTGTGGTGGATGGTCTCCATTCTGTGCACCTGTTAGGTGGCTTCTCTCTCCTGAGAGTTGGGTGTATCCCATCTCTGACACATTCTATCAAATCTTTCTCTGATTCATTACTTTGTCTATTCCTCAATTAGATGTAGACCTTTGGGATTAAAGGTGTGTATTTAGGGCATGTCTGTATTCCAGGTGGATTACAGAGACCTGCATCTTTGGAATGATCCCATGACAGAGCAGCCAAGTTGATGGATTAAGATTTCTCTACACTGTTCTTTTATGAAAACAAAACACTTGCAAAGTGACTGCATCCTTCTGCAGTCCTCAAACTAAGTATAGTTTACCCACGTTCCATATACTTATCAAAATATTTATTGTTAGCTGTTTTTTTTTTATTTCTATTTTTGGTTGTTCTAGTAAGTGGTGATAGCTCTTGGTGGATAGGCATTCCTGTTTGTTTGGAAGTTGTTCAAGAGATCCTATGAATTAAGAAACCTGTATAGCAATTCAACTTTCACTTATATCAGACCCACAACCTGTGAAAGAAATTCTCAGTGCTCTTCACTGAGAAGTAATATTGTTGCATATTTTTCCCCATAGAACATCAATGATTGTCTATACCAGAAATGCACCAAAGGCAGATCAAAGAAATGATTTCATCTAGCTCTAGATTGCTGAGCCAAGGACTTGCTTCAGATCACAGGTGAGCCTTGGGGATCCTCACTCCTGAAGAAGACACCCCAGCCTCAGTCATGACTTACTAAGCCTGTGTCCCTGGCAGTCCCTGCACAGCTTCAGGCAGCTCCGCTGAAGGATCTCCTCTCCTACATCTATAATGCTGCTTATATAACCTAAAGGAGAAACCTTGTGAGTCTCCTAATCCTGGGCCACTTGAGTTTTGAGAGTCTCCCTTCTTCCTGGAATGAAGTTTCAATTTCTAAGAAACAGTTATACAACAAATAATAAACATCATTTTATGTCCTGATTATAGGACCAATACCATAATGAAACATATAAGAAAGTGTGTTTATATATTACTATTTTGGATATCCCTATTTATTTTCTCTTTCTTTTTTTTTCTTTTTTTTTT
>CM053765.1:78686559-78737395 GCA_028658305.1 Pachyuromys duprasi | reverse complement strand
TTTTTTTTTTTTTTATTACAAGTTACAAGCTGCAGCTTGGGCTCACACACACCCAATGCCGAAGCGGTGAGAGCCAAGAGCCTCATGCTCAGGTTAGTTGGGTGATTTAAAGATTTTGGTCCCTCTCAGCATGCCCAAAGCAGGGACGATTCCTGCCTGGCAAGCATCTATTGGTCGAAAGGCAAAAGGGATGTTGCGTTTTGAATTGATTGGCTTTAGGAAGGTCCCCAAACCATTAATGATCTGGTGTCTTTCCCTAGGGGGATGGGCCAGTTTCCTAGCAACTTTATCTCTAGTGGGCAGGAAAAGAATGCAGGGCATTACTGGAAATGTCTCCACCTAAGCAACCTTAATTCAGGCTTTAAACTTTAAAGTAATAGCCACTGATTTTTTGATCTTTTGGTGTCTCACTATGAATCTGAGGCAGATTCCCACTGAACACTATGTAATGTCAAGAACTTCTCTCAGTCATTCTTAAGATCTTGAGCTCCTTATTCAGCTCACCTTCTTTTCAATTATTTTCATGGCTTTTTATCATTCTTTTCAGAGAGTTTACTTGTGCACCAAGAGACAGAACCTGGAAATGATCTTGTTCCACATTTTAACCAGGATTGAATCATACATACAGTGTGTTGTAATAATATACCTTCAAATATATCTATACCAATACGATTATATATTATACTTATATATGATGTATTATATATTGTCTATAATTCTATATATAATTACATATGTGATTATATTATAATTATAATTATATATCATACATAATTATAATTATATATGATTACAGATAATACATAACAATATAATTATATATATCCATACCAATTTAAAATGAGACTTGTTCCTCTCTTAGTCTAAAAGGAGATAGGATAATAAATAGAAATTTCAATATGACTAAGAGGTTCTGTAATTGTTGCCCTATACCATGTGACTATATCAAGATGGTGGAGTCATATCATATGGCAAGTTGCAGACCTTGTGGTCCACTTGGTTGCTATTTACAAACAAAAATAAATAAATAATTAAAAAATAAAAACATCTGTGTTTCAGTAGATGTTACAAACACATATAAACATATATATGTTCTAAACTAGAGTTTCAAATTAAACTTTAGATACCATATTCAATAAACAATAATCTATAACCAAGACATACAGAGCATAGTAACCTTATATACTTAAGGTCAGTCAGAAATAAACATGTAGTGGCCATATATACATTTAAAACAGACAGACAAAACTTTTCTTGCTTTTTCTAGCTGTAATTTGAAGGGAAGAACACTTTGTTATCTGTTGAAACCAGGCAGGAGTTGGGGCTTGCCTGCAGAGTTGCTCTGTTGTAATGAATGCAAGAGATTCATAGTGGAAGCCATACCTTGGTACCTCCTCACCTCAGTCTAAGGATGCCTACCATCCGAGAGGCCTCAATCCTCAGCACTGCCATGCTGGAAGCTCGCCACTTCCCTTCCTGGAGGCCAGGCCTGTTTATGATGCATAAGTGGTGCTAGTTGTAGTTGAGAGAGCTCCCTTCTCCCCGAGGCCGGATGCAGCCAGGTTCATAAGGATTGCAGCCACATGTCCCCTCCCCAACTGTGCATCGTTCCCCCTGTGCCTCTGCACCTCATGGCACATGAGGTGTCCTCAGCCTGGGGTTCAGAGGACTAGGACCATACTGGAGCGCCAATCTCAGCTCCTGCCGCCGCCCCTGAACTCACACAGTGCATGGCCTCAATGCTGCCCCTGCAATCACCAGGCATATGGGTCACATCCAAGCTAACAGAAGGAAACATGGATGACCCATGATAGTATGACAATTAATCTGAAAACCAAAACAATTAGAACACTTATTACAATTTGACAGATACAGACAGACAGACATTCCTAGGAAAAATGTAAGCAAAAGCCAAAGGCTTGGTCAACCAGAGAGTTGCAATATAAAAAAAGCTGCTTGCCAAAACTGAAACCAAATGAGAACCTTCAAGTTCTCCCAAAGAGGAAACCAAAACCAAATGAGAACCTTTAAGTTTTCCCAAAAAGGGGTCTAGACTTCAGGTCAGCGTGTCTCCAGCATGTCCATTAACCCCAAGGGTAAATTTCAATTCCAAAAGGAAATCAGAAACACAAGCCCATTTCAATAAACAGACAACAGAGACCGTGAAACATAGAAACACAAACCAACATATCTGATAGGGCACCCCTCCTAACTCACTTACCAATAGGAATATAAGTATTCGAGCAGAGCACTAGGCTTTGGAGCATTCCCGGCCAATGCACCAGATGTTAGGGGCCGGAATTCGCTGAAGATGCAGACTCAAGTAGTGTGTAAAAGTAAAGAGGTTCATGCTGGGATCATTCCCTTCAAAAAATGGTGGAAACTTGGAGGGGAGCTCAAAGACATCCTTTCAAGCCAGAAAGGGAAATTGCTACTGTGGCTACATGAGCTTCATTGGTATTGGCTGTTGCCCATGGAGACTCCATGACCCTGATTGGGACGGCTGGCTGTTTTGAATATCCATGCTTGGTGAGAAAACATTTCTTGGTCTTGTTCTTATGTAAAATGAGCATTTTCTAAGTCATGAAAGAGATGAAATAATCCTATTTACAGGTAAATAAAAGAATAAAAAGGATTTGCCTAAATCCGTTTATGGCTACTGTAGTGAATTCTACTAGGTATGTGCTAAGGGTTATTGATTTATGTTTTGGGTGGTCACCATCTTTTATTAAAAATAATAACTATAAATGCAAGTTAAAAGAACAGAGGTTATTTATTGCATAATTTCCATATATGTATATGGAAATTTCATTTGTTATTATGAAGTTCCGATGCTGATTCATGAATTAGAGAGTTTCAGTGCTCTGGTTAGAATCCTAACTCTTTTCTTTTTCATATTACTTGACTCACCTTCAAACTTTCTGTCTCTGTCCTTACTTATCTTTAAGATCATACAATTTTTGGTGTAGATTATATGAGAAAGTAAAACCCTTATTCTAGTAATACTTGCTACATAATAAGTACTTAACCAATATTTTTATTGTATTGTTTGCTTTTTATATGACTATCATCTGGTTCAAAAGATAAGCATAGGCTATGTGAACTAAGAAGTTATTTCACATATCTTACACTGATGTATTTTCATTTAAATGAAATAAATTTAGTGACTTAAAAATGCTTTAGCAGAATTGAATTTTAGAGCTAAGAAATGCAGCACTGGCAGATAATACTAAGGATGATGTTTTGTTCTTGCTGCAAAGTAGTCTCCATGGTGTCTTGAAACTTATTTTCACAACAGTCCTTTACAAATGAATGTAGGAAAAGACGACCCTATACATTTATAATTGCCTACTTAGACCAAGGCAAGGCTCTATAAATTGTGGGCAGCCAACCAAATCACACTTGTCCTATTTTTTTTTATGTCCCCTGATCTCAAAAGGAATCTTTAGTAACTTTTAACTTTATTAAGTTAATGACAGGAAATACCTCCTTTTTAATCCAACTACATAATTATACTATCTTTCCAAACAAGCACTACATAAATCTAATGTGAATACATTACAAAATAAATCATCAATTGTTATGTTTTAATTTCATTAATAAAACTTTTTGTAGAAATGTGTTTCCTCATATTATATGACTACAGAATACCCTTGAATTTTTCCATTGGCCTGAGAAGCTTAAAATATCAGTTGTCTCTTGATACCAAAACTTGCCATCTCCTATACTAAGACATGAATTTGACTATTTAATGAAATTGGTCATGTTGACCACAAGGCAGGCATTTACTTTGAATCTAATCTTTTCAATGGTTGTTGTAAACTGACTTTGTTAATCTGTTTGATTTGTGTCTAAAACATAATATTTAGCTTTGTGTCTTAGAAATATTGATTTCAAGCTTGTATTTGACAAGAATAAATTTTCTTAGTATTTTTAGCTTTGTATTATGATCCTACATGAGGAAGGTCAGCACTTTTCAGACTAGCAGAAGATTATTGCAGGAGGTGGGAAGGGTCCTGTCTCTTTCTTGCTAACACAGAAAGATTTATGTCTTCTATGAACATACAGAAGGTGTGATTAACATAGCAGAGTCAAAGATTGAGCAATTAAAGCTATTTGCACTGGTGTAACTCATATTCCTCAATAGTAAAAAAAAAAAAACCTGAAAATTCAAATTAACCTTATGAAACTATTAAAATGTTTATTGTTTTTTCTCCCTTGGAATTTTAAATGTTACTGTGATTTTTAACATGAATCTTTTAATATTAAATCTCTCTGCCTTTCTGTCTCTCTGTCTCTGTATCTATCTCTGTCTCTGTATCTCTCTGTGTCTGATTGTCTGTCTATCTGTCTCTTTCAGCAGGGGTTCTCTGTATAGTCCTGACTGTCCTGGAACTCACTCTGTAGACCAAGGTAGCCTTGAACTCAGGGACCCACTTGTCTCTGTGTTCTAAGTGATGGGATTAAAGACAAGGTATGCTGCCACAACTGAATTACTGGAAGTATCTTTTCTTTTATTATTTTCACTGTAATTTTTTTTCTATCAAACATGGGGTTTTTATTTTTGTTCTTGCTCAACTATCTTCACTACTCTTTTCTCCAGTCAGTTTTCATTTTAGTATTATTATCATTGTGTGTGTGTGTGTGTGTGTGTGTGTGTGTGTGTGTGTGTGTTTATATCTTGAGTGTGGAGGACAGAAAATAACTTTGTGGTTTTGGGGGTGGAGGAATCAAGCTCAAGTTTTCAGGTGTACACAGTAAATGCATTTGCCACATGATCTATCTCATAGTTCCTTCTTTCCCCCATCCCCCACGATACATTCTTTTTACTTTACATATAGAACTAGTCATAAAAATTTTACTCATATAGAATTTCAGAGGCAGAGCATTAGAATAAATTTGTTCTATCGCTTTAGGCATCAAACTAGAATTCTGATTTCTTTATGCTTTCTGTCTGTATAAATGTGAACAATTCAATGGATACCTGTGTATGTCAGCTTTCTTCACCATAAGCTAGAATTAAGAAAAAACATCTTTAAGTCGTATCAGTATTGTAAGATTGGAAGAGTTAATACATACAAGGTAGTCAGCACAGTGGTTGGGACAGAATCATCTCTCAGTAGAGCTACGTACACTACTGTGATAACTGGGAAGGATTTATGGTTTAACTGGTCTAATCCTGACATCACAAATGAGGTAGCTGAAATCAGAAAATTCAAGAGGCATATCTGAAGCTAAGTGTCCCCACATAGCAGGCACATTTAGCTCTTCTCCTTTTAGTTTAACTGCATAAGCAGTCAGCTATTTGATTATGAAAGTGATAAAATGAAATATGATGATATGTAAACATCATGAAACTAATTACTTCCATTCTACTCATTGATTAACAGAATCCTAAGGCTGAGTAAAGCCTCATCATTTGAAGGTTACTTGTTTAGTCACTCCCAAGAAGATAGTCTCTGATCCAGCCCTTCCCAAGGCTCAGCAAAAAATACTACAAGAGTCAAACCTGGTGACACATACCTTTAATCCTAGCACTTGAAAGCAGAGGCAAGTGAATCTCTGTGAGTTCAACACCAGCTAAGGCTATATAGTGATAGTTTGTCTCAAAAGGGCAAAACAACTCCCCTCCACAAAGTATAAGATTATAGGATTTGTTCATGGAATTAGATATCTACTCTCCTAACAGAAAAATTTCAGAGATTTTTATGTATTAACATTAATAGGATAACAGAATTTTGACATAACCATTTATTTAATAAGTACCGAATTACAGAAGCTCAGGCTGTTTGGTAGGTATTATCTTAATCTTCACAAGAATTCTGAAAACTAAGAGCCACTCTTCTCATTATAGATAGCAATAAACAGTATAAACATATAAATACAATACGTTAATATTATCTAATTAGTTGAGACATTAAAATTAAAGACGGTTGCTAATAAGCTCTTTCCAATTCTAAAGGCCATGTTCCTAGAAAATGAAATGAAACTCATCTGTTGGTTTCTGTGGGGCTGGAGACGAAAATATTTTGGTGCCCTCTAGAGGTGGTCAGGGGTGTGCACCTGTCGAACCATGGGAGTGAGAAAAGTTGAAGGCCATTTAGCAAGCGCAATCTATCACTCTTGCTTCTTCCTTTTCCATGCATAGATGGCTCGCACACTGTGGCAACATAGCTTTAAATCAGGCAATCTTGAACTGTAGCAAGCATCAAAATCAGTTTTAGGGCTTGCTAGTGTGCAGAATTCTGACCTCCAGCCTCCACATTTCTTTGTACTGACATTTTCCATTTGCAATTCCAATATAATTCCTGTAGATTCTAATGCTGCTCATGGAGGGACCACGTTCTGAGAACCACCACCACTTAGAACCATCTCCAGGCAAAAGAGCTTGGCTTAAACAACTTAGGTTTCAAGACAATTGCAATGCTTTGAACTAGAGCGTTTCATCACATTATGGGAGGTCCATGGAGCTTACAGAGAGAGGGGACTACTTCATTTAGGAGGAGTTTTCTTTCTCAAAGATTTATAAACCTGATAGTTTCAAGGGATATGCACTTTTGGGTGAAACAGAAGCAACCAGGCTAGAGACAGAGCGTTCAGGTCCTTGCTACTCCTCTGCGTTCAATGTTCTTGGCCCTCACTGAAGAACAGCATTATCTGGGGTTAAGAGGGGAAATATCAAGTGCTTGTATCCACATTCCATCACATAGCTTGTCAGTGAGTAAGCATGAGACAAACTTTATTCCAGTCATAATCTCCGCGGTATTTGAGCTTCATATTTACATTTCCAACCAAAATATTATAAAAAAATAGAGAACTAAGCACATTTTACAGCATTGGAAAATAGTAGCACTAAACAAGTTAAAGCCATTGAGTTGCTCTATGGTGTTTTACAAAATTGCTCGATGCAGTTAGCACTGCTCACCTTTTTAAAGAGATAGCTAAGGTCTCATTAATATTTACCCCCCTTTTATAACATTTTTCTCTCCTCACTCCCCTTTCTCACGAGCCCCAACATCATAACGCTTTGATCTAACACTGCACTTTTTCTGTATGTTTTTTAAGTATGTAAATTATTCCTACAATCTTCCACCAATGAGATTTCCTCTTTTAATAGCAGGGGGAGACTTGAATGCTGACTGTAGTGGATTCCACTCACTTAATCCAGGTCAGGATCTATGGAGACCTCGTGTGGCAACAGGAGGCACCACAGAGGGCCAACGGCAACAATCAATGAGGAAACTCAGAACTCAACCAGATCTAGGAAGAACTAAACCTTAAAATCGATTATTTGGGTTTCACATAAGGCCTTTCAGACATCCTTCAGTAATACTGTAAAATGAATGTAGCACTTCTTTAAAATAAGAAACTTTGTCCCTCATGTTTGTTTCTTAATTGAAAGTTGTTGATACACACACAAAAAATCACTAGCTAAAAACATAAAGAATTACTTAAAACTGTCTTTTTCTTGAAGAAATTTATTGGCCGTATCTTCTTCTGTAAATTTTCATTTAATTGGAAAGCGTTTCCATAGGGAAATTTTGTGTGTTACTCATCCTTCTCTTGATTTTATGCAGAATGGAAAGCAAGCCAGAGAGAGAAAGAGAAAGGGAGAGGGAGAGAAAGAGAATCAAACCTGAATTGATATTGATGCATCTAACTCCAATGATATTATGCATGAATATTTTAATATTTTGCAATTAAAATGCACATAGAACAACGAATCACAAGTAGTTGATAAATTTGCACAAAATTTATCTTGCTACCGAAGTGTCAAAATTGTGACAGTAAATGAATTAGTGTATCTAAAAACATGTCTTAATCACATTATTTATTATTGTGAAGATCACTCACTGGTTGGGGGAATCCTTAGTGACAATTTGTTTTACAACTGAGATGTGTTCTGTGTTTCAAGTCATAAGAAAATGTGACTGTGGCCTCTCTTTGCTCCTCAAGGAAGTTAGTTATATAACAGACCTTTAAGCTAAAATTTAGAAGGACAAATGAATGCATGAATGTCAAATGTTCTGAAGTCTTTAAAAGAATGGTGCCATACAAATAAATGACATTCAGATGAACACTACCAAGAGTTCCAATTTAGTTTATGAGGGGACATCCTGTCTTTTAAAAATATCCTCTGAAGGGCTTTTGGATCTCAGCGGCAGGCAAAATGATCTGAAAAACATATCCTGAAAATTTTAAATAGGTGAAAATAAAGATGGTTGGGGGATTTCGGGTTTCATATTCTTGAAATAAGACACTTATTTGTGAACCTATTAAGTAACAGGTAAATTGTTAAACGTCAGAAAATGCTAAAGTGAACTTGGCAGACATTGTGGTCAAGGAGCAGCTGATAATATACAAAGGATACTTTACTATGCAACTGTCTTCATGGTAGGGGCTTGCACTAATTTCCTGCAGAAGACTTCCAAAGTGGAACGTGACTAGAGGCAAAGAAGATGAAGAATTTAAAACCAAGCGAAGCTGACTCATTTAGATGTTATTTCAAACCTATAGTGGCACTGGTTTCTGCTTAGAGAGCGGGGATGGTGACTATTGCCAGACACCACACTGAAGAAACAAGAAGAATCGAGGAAATTCGCTTTCAAAAAGTACGGGGGTGGAGCCCGTGTATCCAGAAAGGCACTAAAATAAGGGGCAGCCTTCTAGCACAATGGGTGTTGCTAGGATTTATTTCCCCTTCGCTTTGCCTCCTAAGAAAGAGGGCATACACAATCCAACCCCTTAGCGTGGTGTTTCCAAGTAAGAGACTATGAAGAAAGGGTTAACGGAAGAGGGTGGCTTAGGGATGGGAAGGCAAGCAAGAAGGTTGAAAAACACTATTTCTAACTTGTTAAAACTCTGAACTTTAAGGCTTCCCCAAATGCACGTGTGTGTGTATGAGAGAAAAGAGAGAGAGAGAGAGAGAGAGAGTGAGAGAGAGAGAGAGAGAGAGAGAGAGAGAGAGAGAGAGAGAGAGAGAGAGAGAGAGAGAGAGAGAGAGAGAGAGAATATGTGCCCGTGTGTGTATGCGCGCGCGCAGGCAGATCTATTTCAGTAGATTTTTGTTTTGTTTTGTTTTAATTTAAAATCCCAAGCTCCCGGCCTCTCAGCGTTCAGAGCCCAGAGCGGTACCCTTTAGGATCCCTCCTCAAAAAGCTGCAGCAGAGGAGCTGCCTTCTCCATCTATTTATGAGCTGCGTTCAAAGCCGCCCCTCTGTTCATTTTCCCACTGGGAACCTCGGTCTCCGGGCTCGGGTCACCTCTGGGGGGGGAGGGGGCTGGAGTTGCGTGGAGGGGACCCTGGAGTTGCGTGGAGGGGACCCGGGAACCTCCCTCTAATGCAAACTTTGCCCCGCGTAGGAGCCTCGGAGCGAGCAGGGGCGCACGAGAACGCGCGCCGCCGCCGCCGCTGCCGCCGCCGCCTCCACCCGGCGCTAGCAGCCTGGGCCTCACCTCTCCCGGGCGGGCGAGGTGCGGGTTCTCCGCGCGCGGCCAGGGGGCGGGGCGGGGCCGCGGGGGCGGAGCCAAGGGTGGGGGCTCCGGCTGCTATATAAAGCCGGGGCGGCCGCTTTAACTTCGGACTTGGGCTTATTTATTTGCAGAGCGCCTGGACGGCGGAGGTTGGAGGAGGCGGCGGCTGTGGCTGCCGCAGACGGTGGTTAAAAAAAGGAGGAGGAGGCGGCAGCGGCGGCGGCGAGGGATGGGAGCGTCCAGGCTGCGGGACGCAAGCCGGAGCTGCCGAGCTCTCCAGGGGCTGCGAGAGTACTGAGGAGAAAGGGGAACGTCCCGGGGACCCACGGGCGACTCCGGAGGCGCGGGCTGGGGTCTTTTTGTTTGGCTGCGCTCAGCGCCCAGCAGCCGGAGCGGACAACTCCAGTTACAACAACCCACCTTCCAGCAGCCAGGCGAGACTTAGCCTGCCGCGTCCGTCCTATTGTTTAGACACTTGCCTGGGGCTGCGGAGCGCCAGTCCCTGCTCTGTCTCCGCCTTCCCTCTGCCTCCACCTTCCTCCCGGGAACCGCGGGTTCCGAAAGCCTCCGTGAGAAGGGAAAGGGCTGGAAGCCAAGCGCTGCCTGGACTGCGGTCGCCGAGTCAGGTGCAGAGTCCGGGGCCAAGCGGCATCCAACGTCCGGGGCTGGACTCCTTCGGTGACAGTGGGAGACCGGATCCAACGCTTGGGGAAACTTCCTGCACTTTGAGGTTGAGGACCCACTTGTAGGGGCTGCCCAAGGGGTGGCTGAGAGGTTGCGCTCGGAAGGGCATCACTGTTGTTTCTTCTACCTGTGCCGTCAGGTGTGTGCGGCGGAGCTGCAGCGTATCCCGGAGACCAGAGTGGCTGACAAGAGCGCGCACACTCTCCTGCCATTAGGCTGTAGCCTGGGGTCTACGGGGGCTGCCGGATCCCATCCTCCCTCCTACCACCTAGTTATCCATCAGGACATTAGCAGCCCTGGCATCGCGGACACCTGGCCTTTGCTTTGCTCCTGGCTTGACTATCCGCGACTCTAGCCCAGGCTAGTACCTCCTCAGTCTTCCTAGGAGCTCTCCTACTCAACTTGGTTTACTGGATTTTTTCCCCCTGCAGGGTTGCGGACTAGTGGATACCCCTGTAAGGCTGCAGCGGTCTGACTGCCCTTTTGTCTCTCTGTGTGACCTCAGGGGCAGGCCCTGGTGCAGAGCGTCGCCAAGGACGCCGGGAGGGAGGCGGGATTGCCAAGATATCCTCCAGTGAAGTGCATGTGTGTGTGCAAGCCACCCTTGGCTGTCGGGAGACGGCGAAGACGGGTTGGGGCTGCTGCCGCAGGAGTGGAGAGGCCCTGTGAGCTAAGCCCTGCGCCCCGCAGCGCCGCTCGGCGCCCCCAGGGCTGCGTGAACACCCGGTGCGCCCCCGCGCGCGGGGGGCTCTTTACACCTGACAGGCCCTTGCGCCTTCTAGCTTCCCGGGGACCCACTTTGATCAAGGCGACCGTTACCGTTAAAGTGCCCACTCTCAGCCTTGTACTCTTCCCACTAGAATCGGATTTGCTAGAGGGTACGTGGGATCAAAAGTCCTCCCTTGTCCTCAAGCAAACGGCCACTGCATCTTCGCGGGCACTGTAAGTAGGAGCTCTTTTACCGCCAAGTTGAAGATGCGCTCTGCCCTCACAGCTGCTTCGGGGTCTACTCGTAGCCTGAGCGTGGCCTATTGATATTCAAGACCTGAAGTTGCGCACGGATCTTCTGCTCTGCTAGAAAAGCGTGGAGAGCAGAGGAAAGGCGTGTGCTTCTATCAGCTCGCCTGCCTTATACCACTGTTCCATCCTACTGTGTGTACATCTCCCTGAGTACTGTGGGCTGCCAGCCCAGCACCAGGCACTGGGCCTCAGACACTGCCCAGTTCTCACGCAACCGAGAGCGAAAAAGAAGTCCCTCAAAGCAAGGAGCCTGTTGGGGAAGATGAGTGGCGTTGGCTGGCAAACACTGTTCCTGTTGCTGGGGTTAGTGTTGTCGATCTTGAACAAGGTGGCGCCTCAGGCGTGCCCGGCCCAGTGTTCCTGCTCAGGCAGCACGGTGGACTGTCACGGGCTGGCACTGCGCAGCGTGCCCAGGAATATTCCCCGCAACACCGAGAGACTGTGAGTATGGGCGCTTTGCCTCCCCTACTCTCCCTCATTCCCCACCGAGGTAACACGTCTCCAAGCGTACAGCCAGGGAAGCCCACGTGTGGTGGAAACCTGTTCCTGGTGCAGCCCTCAGAGGCTCTCCAGCACGCACAGCCCGGGGTTGAGCCCTCTGGAAAGGCGGGAGGTCACTAAACTGGGAGGAGCCTTTGCCAAGGAGGGGCGGGTCGCTGGCAGCTGCGCTTGGTCCCCCTTTCCTGTACCCCATCTAGCAGCTCGCAACTGCTTGTGCACCGTGGACCAGTTCTCTCCGGTTGGGGAGAGAGGCGCTTAGGACTAGAATCCAAGGATGCCTGGGGCAAGGGAGGTGTGACCGTGTTTCTCAGACTCTGCAAAACGAAGAGTCACCTTGGGGTTGCAAACACTCACCGGTCATTTCAGGACCTTGTTGCCCCAGACTTGGGCAGAAGGGGTGGCAGGCTACTCAAAAAAGAGAAGCAGAAGCTTTCTCTCACGGGCTTTGTGTACCCTTCTAAGTACTGAGGAAGGGGCAATGGACTCTTGGGGTGCCTGGGGTATCTTTTCATTGTCTGCAAATGATGAGTGCCCCAGGACAGCAACCGTCGGCTCAGTGGCATCACCTCCCTGCCGCGACTTTCTAAAGCTCCTCTCATTTACGGGGAGGAGGCGGCCACAGTAGCGGTACTTAAATGATTCCAGTGAGCCGGAGACTTCAGAGAGGACTGCGTCCCAGGGTTTAAGTAAAGTTAGCACTGCCTCTTCATCTGGAACCCGCTGCTCCGGGTCCAAGTGGCTCTGGTGACCCTGTGGCCTGGGCTGCCCCTTCCAGCTCTTCCTGCTGCGGCTCTGTGCCCTCGAGCACCTTTCTGGCAGCCTGTGAGCTCCTTCACGTGGTGGCAGCTGCTCTGCCTGCCCCTCTTCGCGCTCTATTGCCCGCAGATCTCCCCGCCTCCCTGTCTGCGCTAGTCTTTAATGAAGAAATAAACGCAGACCGGGGTTGACGGCCCACGCGCTCCTGGTGGAGCACTTCCCGAGTTAGGGAGGTGAATGACCGAGGCCACTCTCTTTGTGAAGCGGAGTCCTCCTCCACTTGTCCGCTCCAACCCCCGGGATGCGCCGGGCTCTCTAGGTTGCGCATGAGTCGGGCAGGCACCGATGGCCGGTGTAGCGTGGGCGATTGCGCAGAGGCTCCTGTTATTTGCTAGGATTGCGTTCAGCCGTCGGGAAGCGGAGGGCCTAGGACAGCACTTCTGCACTCAAAATCATCAGGGCCAATCCTTGCCACCCATCCCCTTGCCCAACCGGCGTCCTTCTCTGTTTGAAGGCCCAAGTTCAGGACTTTTTTCTTTTTGGAAGGTTTGCCAACCCCCACCTCTACTGGGCCTCTCCCCTGATTGTTTCCTTGCTTCCCAGCTGGTTGGGCCTTACCGCGGGCATGTGATCTAACGCATTTACGTGCTGTTTAGGTCTGGATCGCAAGAGATCACAGATAGTCCTTAAATGATTCTCGCAACTTTAAAGACAGTTGGGAGGGGTAGGTGAGGGAGAAAGGAAGGAGCGCAGTGAGGGAAGCTGATTTCCTCAGGTCATCCCATGCCCTTCAGAACAGTGTAAACGCTAACTTGTCAAAGCACTGGGTTTCCAGAACTGGCAGTGCAGTGGCAGCGGTTGAAAAAAGAAATCCTTTATGAGAGATCTGTGGAGTTCTCAGGAAACCGCACGCTCAGTGCTGGTTTCTAAAATTCTATCGTTAGCCAAGTAAACACTTCTAAATACAGATTTCTGCACATAGTTTGGAAGTCCAAAGTATGAGAGCTTCCAGAAAGGAACACAGTGAAGTCTCCCTGCAAAGGCTAGTTTTACTGTGAATGAATGAAGCCGGTGCTAATTTAGATGTTGACCAGGAAAGAAAGGTTGAGACAGAAGTAAAAGTGGTGTTTGAAATGGAACAAACGTGTCAAGGCCAAATCCTACTTTCATTATCGTCCCTACTGGTGGGTTAAACTACAGTCACAGTCGGGGGTCCGGGGGGAGGGGAAAAGCTGCCGTAAAGAGTTCAGCTTCCCCCGGGGACCTAGAATTGTGGGGAGGTAAGGTCTTTGAGGTACTGCACTCTCCCTTGCATACTCTTTTCTTTGCCTCAGGCATTTTGGCCAAACTACTAATTCCAGAGTGTTCTAATTTAAAAAAATTTCTCCCCGAATTGTATGAGAAACTTTTTTTTTTCATTAAACTTCCTGAAAGAAACTTCTTGGGGCCTGTGCTAAAAATAAGAACAAAATTGCAGAATACCTCAGTAAATAAGGACCCACATTCTTCTGGAAACCCAAATCGAAAGCACACACACACACACACACACACACACACGCCACGAACGCACAACAAAAGCCATGGTTATTGATGACATCATCACTTCATTTTCTTGTCATATGTCAGCAAGAATTTTGTAAACATGAGACATTCATGAACTTTTATTTCAAAGGTTTCTTCCTTTTTCTCTCCAGCTCACTTTTCAAGCTACACTGATTGAACTGATTTTTTTCTAAAGCTCTAACATGTTTTACATTTTACTTTTTGGCCAAATATGATAGAAATAAAAAAGGAACTTTAATTTTTTTTGGTTGTCTCTTAGGGATTTGAATGGAAATAACATCACAAGGATCACGAAGACAGATTTTGCTGGTCTCAGGCACCTCAGAGTTCTGTAAGTGTGTTCTTCCTCTGAGCCTTCATTTTATTTTTAAGATGGCATACTTGGTTACAATTCCTAAATGTTCATAGTTTAAAAACTTTTCTGAAGACAGAAGCCTAAAAAACAGGCAAACAAAAACAAACAAACTTAAGATTTTATGTTTTGTTTTGATTTCGCTTGTACAACTTTTAATGAAATGTGTACTGTTACGAGTGAACATATAATAAAGATAAGATAGGAAGAACCTCAGATCATTGCTTTACTGTAAAGTCCTTACACATTTAAAAAAATGTTGAAACATTGTTTTTAAATATTGGAAAAGAAAAAATCAGATATGTTGAAGACATCTCAATTAGTTTGGAAGGTTTTAGTGTATTACTTTCTCTTATACTGAACTAAAAGTGTCCAGAACTCTTTTCCACAAAGAAAAAGTAGAGAAAAAAATTTAACACTAAAATCATGCAATCCATCTTTTCAGCAGTTATTGAGGGGTGTTTATGTATCAAATATATTGATTTCATTTTGAGTTGCATTCCTTATATTTTATAGCTTTGTAAATTGTATAAATTGTTGCAGTATGATTATTGCAGTAATTAGTGGGTTACATTAGCTGTGAATTATCCATCAGTTGAGAGTCAATATTATATAAAATTGTGTTACCGTACAGGTTTGTAAATATTTATAGCCATTGTCCACTTTACTACTATCCATAAAATGTTATTTTGAAGGCTTATTTTGGTCCTTATGTCATTTTTCAATTGACCCAATGTGCATCCATAAGTTAGAATTAAACTATGCATGTGCCGGGCTATTGAATCCCTTAGTTAGGGACACAGGTGAAATCGGTATAAGAAAAACAGCTTTCAAAACCGCCATGTGCAACAGTTCCCATTACTGACTTATGTTGTATTTTAAGGTTTCGATTTTACTTTTCAGCAGCAATTGCTGTGAGAAACTTCTTTAGTACTTTTTAAAATAAATGCCTTTGGTAGAGAAGCTGCTGCCTCTATGAGTTCCCTCACCTGCTTCCTTCCTGAGTTTGCTAGTGACTCAATTCTGAGCAAAATATAATGGAAAAGTGAGAAAGAGGCTGCAAGTTTACAGCTGCTGAGGTGCAGTCTCCTCAGATGGCAAGTTAAGAAGCATGTTGTGTTTTGCATTTCAGTCAGCTCATGGAGAACAAGATCAGCACCATCGAGAGGGGCGCATTCCAGGATCTTAAGGAGCTGGAGAGACTGTAAGTATTTTCAGTTCCAAACCCATGACAACAAGTCTGTATGTTTAAAACCACTTGAATGTCAAGGATTATGCCTTCAGTTTCATGGATTAGCTTTCAAAGTTTAAGAAGAAAGGGCACAGATAAGTGGTTTTCTGAAGTAAAAGCAGAGTCCCTGGATAAAGAACATGAACTTGTATTAAAGCATAGAACTTCAGGATTCCCTGAAATACTTATTCCCTATGTAATCATTGTTTTGGCACTCAAGTAGGTACATGTATTTGTATCTGTTACCTGTGGTTTATGCAGAAAGAACGATTGGTAATTTTATTCACACTTTATGGAAACTTTATTTGCACTTAATTTTTATTTGTACTTTATGGAAAAAGAGGCTTGGCTAAGAATCTTATAAATTTCCATGTTGTGTGCACCATAGTTGATAATTTAAGACATTTAAAAAGGGTTGTTTTGGATTATTTTTTTCCAATATTTAACACTTTCAGTGAACATTGATAAAAATGGCTACTCCCAAATCTGTTTAATTGTTTAATAATAGCTTCTAAAATATTACTGCTGGTAAAAATAAGCTAAAGATTATTATGATAATGAGTTGTCATGCACCACTGCCTTGTTTTTTATGAAGAGTAGATATTGTACTTTAAAGAATATTGTTTTTAGACATGAAAATCATTTTTTATTTTAAAGGTATTTGTTCTTTTAAGATTTATTTATTTATTACGTATACAACGTTCTGCCTGAATGTATGCCTGCATACACCCAGATGTCATTATGGATGTGTGGGAGCCACCATATGGTTGCCTGGAATTGAACTCAGGGCCTCTGGAAGAGTAGCCAGTGCTTTTAAATTCTGAGCCATCTCTCCACCCCTAGACACAAAAATCTCATGGATAGATGTATTGTTTGACTGTTATTGTGTTCACAAAATATGTATTATTTATACTACACACACTATAAAATTTATATCTGAAACTAGAGAAATTATAGATTTTGAAATAAATATGAAATGTGATTTACAAATCTTTTAAGGTTTTTTGTTTTTGTTTTTAAGACAGGGTTTATCTGTGTAGCTTTGGCTGTCCTGGACTCACTTTATAGACCAGTCTGGCCTCGAACTCACAGAGATCCATCCTCCTCTCCCTTCCTGAGTGGATCTTATAAGTCTTGGTTTTTCAAGTTCAGTATGTTTCATTTTTTAGGGCACGAAAACTGTATTAAAGCATTAATAATTATATTAATAAATTTTCATGCCTGCCTTAATAATCACTTTAATAAAAATAAAGTTGATACTTCTAAATATGTTACTTTTTTGGCATAGCATTTATTCATATTCAGTGGGCCCAAGAGCAAAGTTAATTTTCAGTCATTCTCTAGAAGTAGAAAATTGGCTTTTAATTTTGTGATATATAATTTTGTGATATATACAGGCTGTGTTTTTATTACCTCAACTAAAACATAGACATTTCTACTTTATTTTACCATAAAAGTCTCTCCATTACAAATATTATAATATAGTGAATGTCACTGTGGAATAATATATAAATTGGTTTAGCCACACTGAGGTACTTTTTGAAGAAATAAAAGCAAGTTAAATATTTAGTTGAGTTCGTACCCAAGTTCTTATATCCATAACCTACCTTGAATATATGAAAATACTGCAGAAGTATTTATTCTTCAAATATTTCATAGGTGTTTGTCTATAGTTGATATATCTAGTGAGTAATTCACAAATATATTTTACTCCATATTTTTAAAATGTATTGATAACTAAGTGTTAATTGGAACGCTAGCAGTTTTGTTAAGAGTGTCATACCAGGGACATACTGACAACTTGGTTCTGAAGCAATGTTTAAGTCACAGTATTCCCCGGGGCACTTTCTGCAGTTCACATTCACTTGTGTTGTAATTCTAAGTCTTTAGGAAAAAAGAACAATGCACACTTTTTCAAAATTTTTTTCAAAGCCACCTCAGAATTTCTATTTAACTTTTCTTTATCTTAAATAAATTAGTTCTTCCTAGAAATCCAAAGATGGCATATAATCTGAAATTTGATTAGAGTTGTAAGTGGATACTATTTTTTTTAACTTTTACTTCCTCTGGGAATGTCACTTCATCTCAGAACAATTTTCTATTCTACAAAGACTAAGTCAGATGTTGCAGAGTGGGAGGAGGGTTTGTAATTTTGAATGGAAACTAATATATATGCAAGACTCCTTTAAATCACCCCAGCTGTTGGCTGAGAGCAAATATTTCATATTTGTGAGGAAAAGCTGAGAAAATTCCATTTGTTTACAACTGCCAAGTCTGTCTGATGGAAGCACATTGTTATCTGACAGCCAATTCATCTCCTTGGGACTCTGGAATTCTAAGCCATTTCTTCGGAACATTGTGGATACACTTTTCAAATATTTATTTTTAAATATATTAACTGCAAAGTCAGTTTTAGTAAGAAATGCATTCAACATTATTGTGAAGAAAACTATTTTAAATTTTATTCAGTTTATTTTTTAAACAATATAAAGACAGAAAAACACCCCACCTTACTTTGTGAATTCCCTGTTCAAATTATTATGGTGTACAGCATATACCTCTATTTTATGTAGAGTCATTAATGTCACATGAATCACTTGCTTTCTCACAAAACTTCAAGGGGCAATGTAAGAAGCAGGAAATAATCAATTGATTAATGATAAACTATGGATCACCTGATCTATGATCGTTAATAAGTTGGATACAAAATTTTAAAAATGCATTAGAAATGGTTTATGTTGTAATAGCCTTTCACTTAGAAAAGCATGACCTCAGTTTTATTTTCTTTGTATGTAAAACAAAAAAATTTAAAAATTCAACTTTATTCATGTAAAATTTATGGTTCTACGTTGTTTTCACTTTAGAATGAAACAGTAATAGCATCTGTCAATGTTGTGAAGGTATTTGTGAAAACACCAGTGAGGCATTTTTCATAATTTTGATGAACTCTTAACTGTAAAGAGAGGACAGACCTGAAAATAAGTGAATAACCAGCATGCTTTTTTATGTATTTGGTTTTCAAAAGTAAAAAACAAGATCATTTTAACTTTAATTAACATTATGAGATTAGAAAGACATACTTGGAAATCAAAGCACTATAGGCACAAAAGAAGGTTGTTTTTATTTTCTTTCTTTCTTTCTTTCTTTCTTTCTTTCTTTCTTTCTTTCTTTCTTTCTTTCTTTCTTTCTTTCTTTTTTTGCTTAAAGAGATGTGGTTAAAACAATGTCCTCAAAATGGTGAGATGTCCCTCCTTTCTCCATCCCCCTGGCCTCCTTCCTTTACTTCACTTCCTTTCTTTTCAAACCTTTGTCTCCCCCTGCTCCCTCCTTCCTTTTCAGGTTGCTCTCTTTGGCTCTTGTGGGGGAAACACATCCAGTGATGAAGGTTTCATCAGCGTGTGGTTATGAATCACCACGAGAGGGATAGGTTTCAGTGGTGCTTGCACCCCATGAGCACATGTCACTTCCTGTTGGGCTGGTTGCCGCCCCCCTCCCAGGCCTGACATATGCAGTGCTAGGGTGTCTGGAATGCTTTGTCTTGTCAGTAGTACTATTTATCTGGGGGGTGGGGTAGGGATCGTGGAGACTGCTCGTCATGCACATTGGAATACAATAGCTTCCTGTTGTTTAATAGGAAAGCTAGAGGAATCTAATGAAGTTATTTTGCCAGCTGATTCAATCAAAATCAATTAAGCAAAACTCAAAGCAGAACACAAGTAAGTTACAGCAGAAAGTTAGGATACTTGAAGTATGCTTTTTCTTATACTTCCCAGAATACTGAATAGCACTGCAGTTCTCTATTAAAAGTTATTAGTTCACGGTATATAATGTTCTACATAGCTTTTCTTCAAGTAACCTTGCAATACAGAAAAGTCATAGGCTGCGGAAACCCTGGCTGCATATTGGCAATCTATGCACAGCTATGGTCGGGCCATACTCCCTGAGTTCTGCTATTTGGCTGTTTATGGCTGTCTGGGGGGACTCTGGCATTCTACTAGTACAATCTCCTCCCATATTGAAAACTCCCTCATAACATGAGTGAAACCTTATTGGAAATTCTGATATAATGATACTTCAAAATGAAACACGTGCTTGCTTGTCTTGCTTGTGCTCATGGTGTAGCAGCAGCCAGGAGTAGAAAACCATGGTTTGGCGTGGACATCACAAGTACCGAATGCTCATGGTTGCGATAAGTCAAGAAGTAGGAAGGCACTTTGAATGTGTAGACAGTTTTAGAGTTCTGGCAGTATGGTGCTGCTTTAGATTGACTGGGGCAGGACAGAGAGACAGGAAAACAGAGGGGAACAGGAATGACCGAGTTGTCTAGCTGCTCCTAGTTTTTAGACGCCTTTTAATAGCCTCTTGCCCTCGGAAAGCCTCTCATCCCTTGTGCTGTTGGTTGTTTATGTAGCCACATATAAACTCAGCTCCACTCTAAAACCAAGACCATTAGACAGGAGAGACGTTTGCATACCTTGCATGTCAGTTCTCTTTGAGATCTTGATCATACAGCGTCCTCTTTAAAATCTTCCGTTTCCTCGACTTCAAACTAGGGACCATTATTAAGGCCCATCTCTTCCACCCACACTTCAGCAGTTTGCTCTTCAGACAGACACTTCAGTCAAACGCTCCCAGTTTTATTCTCTTCATATTTAAAGTGACACCTTCAGTTCTAGTGGTTTTGCCAGTGGATAGTTTGCTTGAAAGAAAAAAATACTCTAAAAACAGTGTGATGTAGCCTTGTGAGGAATCCCAGGACATAAATCTGATCAATATTTTGAAGTTTTCACAAAGTTCATAATCATAAAACATCACCCTTTAACTTGGAAATTTAGATCCCTCTAGAATAAAGGTCCCATTTGAGCAAACCCTGCATTTCCTGAACAAATGCTGCAAAGATGTGTTTTCCTCTAAGATGGTACTGAATTCATCCTCTCGACATGCACTTATGATTTATAAACAGGTGCCAATGTGACGTCGGTAGCTGTGGCATAGAGAATATATTGAAGGCTGTAATACATGAGTTCAAGGGTGGAAAATGCTGTAGAACAGGTCTAAAGGATAGTGCTGGTTAGGCCCTGTTTGTCAAGGCTGTAGAGGACTCCTCTTCCCACTAACCTTAGCACATACATACCTCTTATTGCAAAGAGAATCTCAAAATGCCAATTTCCGTGGCAAAGAATCCAAGTACATCTCAAGGGACTCTTCTCTGGCATCTTACATTTGGTTTAAACCCCACATTGTTAACACTTTCCTTCTTTCTTTCTTTCTTTCTTTCTTTCTTTCTTTCTTTCTTTCTTTCTTTCTTTCTTTCTTTCTTTCTTCCTTCCTTCCTTACTTTCTCTTTCTTTCCTTCCTTCCTTCCTTCTTCCACATTTTTCTTAAAGAAATACACCAGAGACTGTGTATAATAAAGTAAAATGTGCTAAACGATTGGTAGTGGTGAAATGCCTCAATCCAATGCATTTCTAAGCAGTATGGACAATTTTAATTTATGTTTGCTGATTATATTTGTAGAAAGAATTCATGGGAAGGTGCCGTTACAAGTTTCATGGGACATTCACTGCAATGTGTTTTTAGGGTCGTTGAAGTCAAATGGCGGTTGACACTGTGGACTATTTTATAAATTCTGAGGCAGCAAGGACTGTTTATTTTTCCCACATCTGTTTTGGGCTCTTCCTTTGTGACAATGTTTGCTGGATGCTGTTTCCTTTATGTTTCTTCTGAAATGCGGAGTTTAGTTTGCACTGTTTCAATGTATTTGTGGTAGCAGTGAATGTCAAATATTTTACATTTAGTTCTGTCTTTCATTGCTTTTGGATACCTTTCCGCTTGAATTAGGCCTTCCAGAGTGCATTTCACAGGCTCACATAACAAACAAAGCAGAGGGCTTTGTTTCCTCATGGCCCTCACATGGATTGTCCTATTCTCAAAACAAGTTGTATCTGCTGGACTGCAGGGGACATTAATAATGATAGAATCTTGAGGGCAAAGAGGTTGACATTAGGTATTGGGTGTTGGAGTGTCATTTTAAGAGGTTTTTAAAAGCCTTTACCTTTCCTCTTTATAGCATCCATCCACCCTGGATTCAGTAAGGCTGCTCTAGAACAGACGCTCTGTCTGCCACATCATTTTAGACTGTGGTGATAACGGTATTCATGTGGACCATCTAGCCATTCCTGCTGTGTGGTGCCTTGTGAGATCATCTCCTGGATCTCTAATGCAAAAATACTCATATGTTGTATTGCTGATTGTGGTGTTTAGCTGCATATGAGCCCTCCCCTATTCTAAATCTAGAATCATGCAATAAGAAAGACTTCAGAAGATCCTGAATTTCCATAGCCCCCTGCAACCTTGATTACTTTGTGTAACCTTTAAAATCCTCAATTCCTTCATTTTTTCAAATAAGGTTAGTTACTAAGTCCTGTTTCATACCAGCGATGCAGGCATTAGTGAAATAATATACACCATTTTTTTGAATACATGGTACACTGTGCTTAAAGAATAGCATCTATGGATTTTAACACAAATCCTTTTCAAAAGTTGAATTTAGGGATGGTTTATATCCTAAAATATGAATATGTGATGTTTATTTATCTATATTTGTTACTTTCACTTTGTTTCTTCATGGAATCAGAAGAGACAAAGAAAGTATATAGTTTTTCTTACATTTTCTTTCAAAGTATTACATGTTCTTTCTTACTATGCAGAGTACCATTAAGTGAAGGATGAGAGCAGGAAACAGCACTTTTTTAAATTAAAAAGTATTGGCTTCCCTAACATAGGGCACAGAGGATGAACTCATCAAGAGTGGTGCTGAAAATAATAATAAAGAACCCTCAGTTATATAAAACAAGATAGATGATAAACTGTTAACAATATAAACTTTAGCTTTATGATAGATAGGAATGCCTACTTTGCAAGTGTCAAAAGAATGATGTTTTACGTGGACAAGTAGAAATTTCATCTGGAGAGTCGACAGGAGAGTAACTAGTCTTAGCATTGATTATTTATGTATGAAGAGTAGAGGAGCAATGGTACATTTTAAAGCAACATTTGCTGAATTCCGGGTAGGCATGATACCTAAGTATATTTACTTTGATTTGTGGATACAAAAGCATACGTTTTTCACAGGAGTTGTTAAAACTGTTTAAGTTTGAATTTTGAATTAGATGGAAGGCGATATTGAGGTAAAATATTAATTGAGCTGATATGAAAACTGAGAAATGTAAGATGCTATAGCATCCATCAAATAATAAATCACAGGATCAGATGGGAGATAATAGTTCAGAAAAGTGTCTCACTCGTGATGCAGGTAGTTGATAATCAGCATTTCAGAAGCCTGCAGTGTTTTGATAGCTCTGAGATCACTCATTCATCTAGAAGTCATACTCAGAAACAGCAGGTGGCAGAGATGTAGTATCTTTAATTATCTCTGGCCTAAGAAAAACTGTCTCAAAAAAACATAACACACACATCTTTCTAAAAGCATGACTCACCGTTCAGAGAATCCTCAAATGGTCCTCACATCTTGTGAGCAGACTGTTTCCCAGGGTTATAGCACAGAACTGCTGTGACTATGTTCTGTCATCTGACCTTGGGCACAACTGAGTCTGTAACAGAATACCTTGTATGGCTCCCATCAATAATCTTATGGAACACTCTTTCACTGCTTTCGTGTCCTGGGACCATTACTTCAAATGTCAGCTTATTTTTATTAGAGTTCACACCATGGCACTCTCCTCTAAGTCACTCTCATGTTTTCTTTATGGTGTTAGAGACAGGATTGCTTTTTCTCTAGTTCTTCTTCTGTGATTGTTTTGTGTCTTAATACCCATTAAATCAATTTTAAGTAAAAAAAAAAAAAGCCCTGTAGAGATTTAATTTCTGACATTTACAAGAATCCTTACTTTTAAATATTCCATTGAACTTGAAGGAGTCTGGTGACTTTTTAATGAAACGTTTTCTGTGCACTTAACCTTATTACTGGTGAAGGAAAACAAGAGCTAAACATAGACACATTCTGTTTTTTAAAAAATCAGCAAAGCTATATTTTCAATTTTTGCCTTTATATGGTCTGCTTCCTCTAGTATACCTACCATTTTGCCTTGCCTCATGTTCAAAATAAAATATATCATGATCATTTTAGACAAGTTCACTTCCATGAGAAATAACTAAATTCAGCACAAATTACTACTACTATTATTAGTATTAGTGTGTGTGTGCATGTGAACAATTTATGTGTGTGTGTCTGTGTGTGTGCCTGCCTACACAATGAGCTCTGGAAGCTTATGTGTGCATGTGGAAGCCACAGAACAACTTTCTGGATTGGCTTCTTTCCTTCTACATTTTTTCCCTTAAAAAGTGATTTATTTATTTTCATGTATGCACATTGGTATTTTGCCTGCATGCGTGTCTGTGAGAGTGTGTTTTAGTCCCCTGAAGTTAGAGTTATAGACAGTTGCGGGCTTCCATACGGGATCTGAGAACTGAAACTGGGTCTTTTGGAAGAAGGCCAGTGCTCTTTAGCCACTTCTCCAGGCTCTCCCACTTTCCTACGTTGTCCAGGAATCAAACTCATGTTGTCAGGCTTATATTTTTGGGTGGCAAGCACCTCATCCACTGAGCGATCTTGTCAGCCTCCCACAGCTAGTGCCTTTTAAAACTTGAATTGCACTCATTTTCATTTGATTAGCTCAAAGATATTTAAGAAATAGACTCCATTAAAATCGTGGTGTTCTCAAGGAAACTTTCAGCATTACTTTACTCTGAAGCACTGCTGAGGAACAGCGATGGTGAGCTCTCAATGTATGCAATTATACCACCCGACTAACTCTACTCTGGAGTTGTAGTTTTCTCACCAAACTGCATGGAGTGCTGCTCATTTATAAGGATGTTGGGGCAAGGGAATGAAGTAATCCACATAGCTTAATTCATGTCAGATATTGTTTTTGGTGAGAGTTAAAAATCCACTGGTAATTGGAAAAGAAATACAATAATAAAGAGAAAGACACTACATGTGTCATGGCCTAAATGTCCCCTTTCACATAATATATGAAGTTTTGCTAATGTATTAAGAATTTTAGAAAAAAGCTGTCGGTTACTGAGATATTGGATTTATTTAAGCACACTGAATTTTTGAAAATACGTAGTTGGTGGGGGAAGAAGAAAGGGTGGATTTGGGGTGTGTGAAAGCTTGTTGGGTGGTAGGGATTTGGTTCGCGGGGTAGTGACTAGTGCCTCAGGGAGTATACTGAAGAAAAGTTGTCCTGACGTCAAGTGAATATACTGGGTTCTTACTGAACTATATCAAAATGCAAAGACAGCAGTCCCTTCTCATCATGCACAATAAGAACCTTCTAAATGCCAGAAAAGATTGGGGAGTGCTGAATGAGAACAGGAGATTGCTTTGTCTTCTAATGCAGTTCAAACCTAGTGAGTGCCAGAGAAGGAAGGAACACAAAGATCGGGTCTTCACATTTGAGGAACTCACAGCCCAGTGGGAAAGAGACCAGCACATGAGTCAATATAATACAGTGCAAGAGGGTCTTATCAAATGCTTTGGGGACACAGCCAAGGGAAGTATGAAGTTTACAGAGGATAGCTAAAGTTTCACAGAGGATGGAAGAAAGCACTGTTTGGTGGGAAGGGAAAAGCTCTCTATAGACAGCTACTTTTTAGCAGGATGTCATTTTGTGTCTTGAAGATGCCTATTCGGGCTGAAGAATCAGCTGAGCTCAGTTAATCCATTGCTTGGGAGATGATTAAGAAACCCTATGTCTGTCATTGTAGAGCTCAGGACAGGCACTTTTTGTACACATCCTCCAAAGAACTCTGGCTCCCTGGGAGAAAAAAAAAATATCATTGTCAGTATTACAGAATGTAATTTTTTAGATGCTTGAGAATGATTTTATTTCAGATGTCTTGCATTTTTTCAGATTTTTTAGGTTCTATCATAACAAAATCACAATTAAGCTACTTTGTTTAAAAATGGAAAATGGTTAATGTTGAAAGTACTTTCCCCTCAGAACCATGCCCAAGAAAGAAAGAAAAAGTAGACGTTTTGGGTTCACTTTAGCCTTATTATGTCCTTAATTCATAAAAATTAGTGCACGAGTGAGAGTAAATCTGCCCTTTCACCACTGATTTTCTTCTTTGTCTTTTATGTACCTTGGCACACATGGTCTGAATTTTTTTAAGTGCTGGCCTGGGTTTTGTAGATGAGCAGCTTCCTAAGGTGTTTAGTTGGCCAAGCCTCTGTTCGTCCTTGATACCTGCCTCTCACCCACTCGGCAGCTCACTTAGATGTAGACCTTGCTTTCAAACTGTTCTTTCCAAGCAAAGAAAAATGCCTATAACCACTGTATGGAATTACAAGTGGAGAGTTTCTGGATGCAGGTCTCCATGCCTTAGGGTAACTTTGAGATAGACTCACATACTATCTGCTCATTTTTGCCTGCTGGAGACGGAGTTAGTGTCCTCTTGGTTCCACCTGATGAGCCCTTAAGTAAATTAGGACATTGTTAACATCTACCCTGAAGATGTAGCCATGTTTCTGCCTTTCTCAAGGTTTCATTGTTCTTGGAGGGAGGCCAAGCAACTTGTGCACCATTTATGTAGATATTTCCCGTTGGCCACTTATCAATATATTCAGATTTGGGAGAAGCAGAAGAGTAGGCTGTTAATACTCAATTATTAAAGAAATCAAATATACAGGTAGGGTTGGATTGTAAGTATAGCAATGATAGCATTTGCTTACTTTCTCTAATAGATGTTCACATTCCCAGCGAACTCAAAAATAGATCAAATTTTCTTAGAGTTGCAATTCAATTCTTACCCCAAACATCTGAAAGATAAAAGCAGTGCAACCTTTGAAACACTACTTAACTGCACAGAAAGTAATTCAGTTCAGTTATAGGTCAAGGACTGTGGATTGAGGTTTGAGCTTTGTTGTACTTATTCTGCTTTTACCTGGGAAAATGTCTCATAGTCGCTGTCTCCTGCCCTGCTCCCAGTTGAATAAATAGGCAATGCAATTGAAATCTCTATCTACTGTTCCTTGGATGAAAATTTTGGCCATTCAAGAATGTATGAATTCTCTTAATACAGTTTACTATATTAATAATGTCTACCCTCTATTGAAGTGGTGTCTGAGTCAGGAAATCCTACTTCATCTTTTGTATTCTGCTTGTGTGATATTGCAGGGGTTTAGCGTTTAGGATTTAGGTCCCAGTAATCATCATCCGAATAAGCACAATGGAAAATTGCCTGCAGTAGCCATGTAACAAAAAGTGCAATCATGTAACAAAAAGGAACAACCAACTTTTGATTTGCAATGCTTAGATTCCTTTGAATGTCATTCCATTGTTTCTAGAAATGCAGGATGAGACATAACACCACCAAAGCACAGCCTCTTTGTTAACATGAGCTCTGTTTTCTTTCTTTCTTTCTTTTTCTGTTCTCTCCAAAGGCGGTTAAACAGAAATAACCTTCAGTTGTTTCCTGAGCTGCTGTTTCTGGGGACTGCGAAACTCTACCGGCTGTAAGTAGACACAAATGCTTGCTGCTGTTTTGGGTTGACCATGTGTTTTATTAATAGAGTTGTGGGTGTTTTCTTGCACTTTCTGGAAATCCACTTGTTCATAGATTCCTAGATTGAAAGTTTGCCCTTTTCCTTTCTGAAGTAAATGAAAGCCCGTCCGTGGTTCCAGTGGCTTTGTTTATGCAGCACTCAGTGGTTTAAGTATGCGTTATTACACCTGCTTTCTTCTTGGTTTTGGTTATGGTGTAACACAGAGGCTTACCTAGTGCTCAAAGGAAACTGAATTTGGAAGGGGAAAATGCTACTGTTCTTCCACTTTTAAAGGAAGTTCACAGTGTGTCCTGTAAAGTTGGTATTCTTTCTGCTAGTTTTTGTTTTTGTATTGTTTCTGAACTTGAGGAATAGTGTTTTTTAGTTGCTGATATCATCTACCCTAAGGCATTTAAAGCTGTATATTCTCTTATAAAGGTTTCTTTTGAAGCCAGAATTACAGATTCTGAAAAGTGAACTGCTGGAAGGCAAGGCTTTCACATCAAAATGCCTCATAGACTGTTAGGGAACTTGTTCTTTTAAAAAAGCACATTGTGAGTATTAGATGAAATCAGTTTTTCCTCCCAGAAATGCTTGTTCACTGACCTAATGTGTAATTGTGAAAACACATTTATAAAAGCTTTGAAAATTAGATTTTTCAGCTGTGTGAATGGTTTTGCGCAGATGGCAGATACACTACAGAGTGTTGGAAAAAATAAATAGCAATGATTATCGATGTTCATGTATGCTGTGAAATGATTGCTGGGATATATAGAGTAAGTTGTCTGGAGCGGCCCCACCTGGTTTCTGGGAAAGTCCCATATGGAAGTGTTTGCAAAGAAAGTGAACACATTGCTGTTTTCTGAATTTCATTTTGTAGCCAAAGTTTTGGAGTCTACAACTTCAATATTGTTGTTATCAGTTCCAGAAGTGTATATGAGTGTTGGAGTGTCTTCTCATCCTCACCCTCACTGGAAACAGAGTATCAGCTAGGTCACTCCTCCTGATACTTCATTTCACAGTACAAACACCATTCCCACCTGACACTCCATATCTTTTTTCCTGACATCGTTTTGCTAAGGAAAGCCAGAATGACTGACTGTATTTCTCATGTTTGTGAGCTCTGCTGTTTAATGGGTCCTATTCAAGTCTGTTTTTAAAAATCAAAGGAACTTCTCTTAACAAATAATCTCTAAGGGATATTATTTCCAAAGAAATAGGATGTAGCTTGCTATAAAATTATATCTTCCTACTATCTACCTACATATATATAAATTGAAACATATTTAAATCATTGCAGTTAGTGTTATAATGGCCAAGTTTGTTTTTAAATAGTATCCTCTTTCTGTTTTAATTGTTGGGGACTGAAGAAACTTGTAAGAAATGAACTGCTATCCTGTGACTTTGCTAACTGTGTGCACACAAAAACGGCACACAGAACCTTTGAAGTGTTTCTTTTGTACTGCAGAAATGAACTTAAATGGAGTGGTTGCTGTCTGTTATCAGTTGTACTATGAAAAATGTATGAAGTGACCATAGTGCTCTCTCTGAGAAATAAGAGTGTTCAATATTTTCTCTAGAAGTACTTGGATTGATTTTCCCTGTTTTTGTATGGTTTAATGCATTGTAGAAGTTCCTACCAGCAAATTATACAGGTTGGTATTTAGACCTTTTTGACAATATTGCAGAGTGGGACAAAAATACTCACCTTATTTAAGATTTTATCTTTTCTGAACCTTCTATATTATGGGACACATGAAAGCTATGGGAAGTGAATTGAAAAAGCATCAAACATCATAAGATTGTGACAAAGTTTTCGAATTACCTGAAGGCTTGTTCAAAAGGCGGAAGCAGAAATTAGAAAATATGCTTGGGATATTTATGTATCTCGTTGGCCCAAATAATTTTCCCCAGAGAATATGTAAGCTAAAAATTTTAATTGTTCATATTTATAGCTATAATATAGATGTAAATGTTGTGGTATTCCTAATCCCAGCCCTTCATGATATCATGGTTCATATTAATAGAGCTTTGCTCTCTATTTGATTGTTGACATTTCCTTTAATAGAAATACAGAGGTTTATTTTTCTCTCCTTCCCTCCCTCATCTGTCCCTTTTTTTCCTTCCTGCGTCCCTTTCTCCCTCCCTTTTTCTTTTCATCCTTCTGGGCTTTCATTTATATCTGCTTTTTTTCATTCATTTTGTAGGCAAGGCTAACCTCGAACTTATTATTTAGCTCTTGCTATCTTCAAACTGAGGCAATCCCTTGACTTACCCTTCTAAGTGTTGGGACCACTGTCATGGAAATGTGATTATTGTCTGCACATTCAAACCAGAAATACTTTTTCTTATTTTAAACAGAGGATCCTATGATTCACAAGAATTATATAGTTATGGATAAGTTATTAACAGTGGTATTTCTCAGGAGAGGAAAAATAATAAACTGCATATGAGTATTTTAAATGATACTAAAGCCAATAAAATTAAACAACCAGCGTTAAGAGTCTTCAGTAAATCTGACTGCCACTTTAGGACTAGTATACCTACAAAGGCCAAGACCATAGTTTCATTGTTTTACCCTTTATGTGATACAGGTGCCTAGTTGTTCACTTGAAATGAATATTTTAGAAGATGGAAAAATGTGTTCAAATCCACACACAAAAGTATCCTTTGAAATTCTCGTTCAGAAATGAATCATTGTATAAGAATACTGAGTGAGAAAAGAGACATAGGAATTCTGACAAATAATAAGGGAGGAATATCAGAATAAAGAAAATATTTTACTAGTTGTTTCATGTGTATATTTGTTTATTGCTGCCCGGCTGAATTACCTGGTAGAAGTAGGCACATGTACAGAACAGGCAAAAAAAAGCACTTGAAGAATCTATTTTTTCTTCATAAATGATGCTAATTAGTATATCTACTTCTTTTTTACTTATTGCATACTTTATTTAACACACTACATATTACTAGCCAAGATAATCAAGCAGTTTAATATATAGTTTACAAGCTGCTATTTGACTTTAGCATTGTCTGCTTAGGTGAAAATTTTCTTGATAGCTTAGATATTATACAGATTTCTTTGTGTTTTGTAATGAATAATCAGCATCTGAATTTTGACTGAAAATGAAATGCCAGGCACACATGCATTTTGTAGACCCTAACTTTGATATAAAAGAAAAAGAGGGTACACTGTGTGTGAGTTATGATTCGACATGGTTGATTGCTGCCAGCGGCCAAATTTGCTTTCCCTTTGCTGTCTGCTCCAATTTCTCTTTGGAAGGGCTGAGAGAGCACTACATGTTCAGGTCAAGATGTTTGCTCAGAAATAGTAGTACAGTCACAGCTGTGCTGGCCGGAGCAGGAGACTAGTTTAAAGAGCATTACCGTTTATCCAGTCCATTAACAGAACTCTGTAAAATAATCCCAACTCTGTGTAAACTACAGGACGGTGTAATAAAATTACAAGCACTTGTTGACAGATGGAAAGTGTAAGTAAGGGGAAAGCAAAGGATGATAGGGTGAAGGTTAAAAGAGACAGTACACAGTTTTCCTGACTTCTACAGGGAGATATTTTTCCTCCCCTCTGCTCCTCCTCTGATGCTAAGGTTTTGCATTTTTATGTTCCACCTAAGAGCAGAGAAGAATTCTTTTTAGGGCAATCTGGAACTAGTTAGCTGAAACAGACTGTGGTGAATTTTGAGGAGGTTGGCCACTTATGGGATGAACCCAATGAACAGCATCTGCAAATCTTCCAGATAAGCCTGTCCTTCAAGGCAGTTTGCAAGTGTGTGATGCCCCATTTCCCATCTGAGTTTGCAGCTGCTTATCCGGGCTCATTAGAGGAGGAATTTCATTGATGGTACCACAGAGAAGCATGTGGTTGTAAATGTTTGTTTTGTGGTTTTCAGTTTGTTTCTTTGAGTATTTCTATATTTACCCAGACGTCTAACCTAAGTTTGCATATCCAAGGCACTTTACAGAAACTCATCTATCTCTAGCATCTTCCCAAATCCAAGGAAAACAAACAACAAATAAAACATATCTTCCTATGTCCCCATGGCACACTTTATTACACTATTTTTGAATAGAAGTTTTATTTATGGTTCCAAAGTGGGAACCATTTCTCAAGCAGTTTGATAACCACCGAACTTCCTGAGAACATGAATAATCAAGCCAAACACCTTTTTTTTTTTTATGGGTTAGTAGGTTAGTAATTTTTACTGGACATGAATAGATTTTTTGTCTGCTTAAATTGATTGAATATGTAGCAACTTTTAAAAGTCCTTAGATTGTCAAAATACTTTGATACTTATAGACAAAAAAACTCTTTTTAATTTTTTTAATATTAGTTACAGTTTATTAACTTTGTATCCCAGCTGTTTCCTGCTCCCTCATTCCCTCCCAATCTCGCCCTTAAGAAAGGAAACTTCAGAGTTTAGTTTCTGTTGTTTATTAAATGTAACAACTTAGTTTCTCTAGTGTAACAAACACACAATTAAGCTGTCTCAATTTCATTTTTCCTCACTTCCATCTCAGAAGGCTTCATTGCTTTCCATAATTTCAAGAAAATGATATATTATGCTCTTCTAAAGTGTTTTTTAATTCAGAAAACTAAAACCATGTTTATATTTGTGATTATAAGTTTTATTTTACAATTGTGCTTATCAATGCTCTCCACATGTATATTATGGGGAAATTTAATGTCCCCAAGGTCTAGTGTGAGACTGGAGTCTTGTGACGTCTCAATAAATGATGTATTGAATTAAAACTCTGTTGGGTTCCTGGTTTGCAACTTGAATGAGCAAGTGATAACTCTGGGAAAGCATTATGAATTATGGAGAACTAAATTTAATTTAAGAGATAACTTGACTAATTAAATGTTTGGTTCTCTTGGGTTTTCTAAACATCAGATGGTTTCAGTAGACACAGCATGATCAAAATAGTACCTTTCTTTTTTTCATTTACGCAAAATATACCTTAGTTTGAGGCAATGCTATATTTCTGTGCAACTAACCTTGTTTTGGGATATCAAGAGAGTCTCATTAGGATTCTTGTAGCCAAGCAGAAAAGCAGAAAACAACAATGCAGCCATGTAAAAATTCCTCCTGAATGAATTTCTGCCAGCTCCAATTAAAGTGTGGGCCACTAGAGGTGTCAGGTGCCATAGTTTCCCACTTCATTTTACTCTTGGCCTCTTTGCCCCTGCCACAATAAATCCAACTTTGGCTGTGCAGGAATTGCAGGTTACAGTTGCTACGGTTCCCCTTGTCCAGACTGGCATCATTGCTGTGGGAGGCAGCCACAGTGATGACTGCTGCTGACTTCTCTGCTCCAGCTGCTGGAGAGTCTCAGGTGCTGAGGGTGAAAGTTCTGCAGGAAGAGGCCCATCTGTGCTGTGATCCGCATGGGGAAATGTCGTGTGTGTTATGGATTGGACTTTCGTGAGGGATCTGATTGACTCCTTATGTTTGGAAACAGAGCCTGAAGGACAGAAAGTTGCTAAGCGTTAACTTCCGGTGTTTAAAAATGTCAGCCCTTTATTTCTTATTAAGTAACATGCTAGTTGTTTTTACTTGACCTGGTTCTGGATTTGCCACTTAAAAATAGATATCCACAGGAATTTAAGTTTAAAGGATTGCTACTATGTAGTTCAAATATTTAATTACATAACAAATGATTTATTAATTAATTTTTTTATTTACTTGCTGACTTACTGAGACTCAATAAGTAGCGCTGGCTGTCCTGGGCCTCACTATGCAGACAGTGCTGATTAGGAACTGTGCCTCTCTCCCTGCCTCAGTCTCCCAAATGATTAATAGGAGTGTGACATTATTCCCGGTATCAGAGGTCAAATTTTAAGTGTGTGGACAAAGAAAATGACATGAGGATACCTGTACATACTTCAGAGTACCCATCAGCACATGTGAGCAAACAATGCTATACAAGTTTTCAATAGAACCATTTCTGATTTTTTTTTTAAATCAACATGTTATGTAAGGAGTTTTGGTCACCAATTGAATAAAATCAAAGACTGTAAGTAAGATTTGCCCAGCTTGGTGGTGATTTTTTTTTCTTCAAAGGGGTTTGCGGCTGGCAATGGACAAATTTTCATGGCACCTGCCAGCTGGACTCTGGTTATGAAATCTACAACACAATGCCCAACATCAGAAAGCATAGGGCAAGGGGGTTCAAAATCTGCTTACAGAATGTTTGCTTTGCCCTTGAAAATGCATCACTGCATTCCCTCAACCCATAAGCACTCATAGTATTCTGCACTGGGCTCAGAGAATACTACAATATGAAGGAAAATTTTGCCATGACATATATTCTGCATGTATGGTGGTATTTGGCCTTCAGCTTTTACTAATATGTAATAAAAAAACCTAGGGAGTTCATTGATAATTCTAAGGTTTTCTGAAGCATGCACTTAAATATTTGATTTGCAAGTCAAAAAAAACCATCATATATACAAATCTGGGTAACTTTTAAAACATTGATTATAAATCTTTAAATTGTCTTAGCGATGTCAAGATTGTAATTTGGGAACTAGACTCTACACAAATTTTATTCCTAAATATACATACTGATGGAAATTAAGTTACACTGATGTAGTTTTGATGTATGTACATGTTTGCATTGCATTTTAAATCTTTGGTATCCCCGTGATTTGCCTTAGGAAGATGGTCTGAAGTACTGTATGGATTACATTGAATATTTGAGGTTCGTTTATCTCTGGAAGCCATGTGCCTCTGGAGTCAAGTTTTCTCACCTGTAAAATTGCAAGGATCACATTAGCTACTCTCTGAGGGATATCACAAGTTTCATTCAGACCTGCATTGAAAGGAACATTGTCAGCTCCCTTGTAGGATAGAAATTCTGCTTATACTGTTAATAACATCTCATTGAGAACACAATGAAGATAAGAAGTACCTAGATGTCCCTGTAATTTTCCCTCTGTCAGCCAGGTTCATGATGATGTTGCTTCGCCTTATACTCCATCTTCAGTTCAATAACAGGTAAATAGGCAAAGCCACCTGAATCACTCTAGCATCATGCAGTGACATAAACTGCACACTTGTACCATTTATTTCCCTTGGCTGCCGAAGGTGTATCATAGCCGGAGTATTCTGAATGAGTTCTTGTCTCCCTCTCCCAGCTGATGACTAACAGAGTTTTAAATTTCACATGTAAGGTAGATGAGGAAGGCTAGGAACAACGTTGCTGGTGGACATTTACATTACTGTTTTAATGACATCCCTTCCTGAATGAAAAAGGGAAGGGAAAATAGGTGCTGTATAAAGTCTTTCAAGAATATCAGAAAAGATTCTAAGGTTATCCCCAAGATTCAGATCAGTTCCTTGGTTTAGTGTTATTTTTAGTACTGAGAAGATGTCTATCTTAATTAAAACAATGTGGTATCACTCACATGTCCTTTCTCATACAATTATGGTAATGATGTGTGTGCATTGTCCTCTGTATTTTAAAGTGCATGTGTGATTTTTACATATACTTTCATGATACTTGTTTTTGTAAAAATGTACTGTTTTATAACGAAATGAGTTAGAGTCAGATGTGTTTGTTTCCCTCTACTTCTGCCCTAATGCTGGGACTTCCCGGAGCTCACAGGCTGCAGTCAAGAGGTTGCTGTGTGTGGCCCTGCTCACCTGTGCCTCGTGACCACACCACTCGTTCATTCCTGACTTCTTTAAGGGGTTGGTCTTGAACTATTTTGAAAAATTGCGATTTAGCAGATTTCTGGACCAAAGGAAAAATGATGAATCACAGAAAAGAATGATTCTTAAAAAACGAAAAGAAGGGAGAAGGAAGAAAGGAAGGAAGGGAGGGAGAAGGGTGGAAGGAAGGAAAGAAAGAAAGAGAAAGAAAGAGAGAGAGAGTGAGAGAGAGAGAAAGAAAGAAAACAAAGAAAGGAAGGAAAGAAAGAAAGAGAAAGAAAGAAAGAAGAAAGAAGGAAGGAGGGAAGGAAGGAAAGAAGGAAGGAAGGAAGAGAGAGAGAAAGAAAAAGAAGCCTGCCCTCAGCACTATCCACACCCGGGTGTTACATTGTGGTGTAAAATGTTATTAGGAGAACATCTGTGCTTCTTGAAATGACCCCAAATGAATGTTTATGGCTGAGTTTAGCAACTTGATTTACGTGTTTAAAAATATCTGAAAGAAAGGAGAAATAAGTCGAAAAAGAACGAATGGAAGAACGATAGGTTTGCTTCATCATGGTAGGTTTCTTCTTCAAGTGAAAGAATAAAGCTCGGTGTGAATAGCCCAGGGAAGCAAGGAGAAAGGTTGATTGCTACCCCTCCAACCATTCCAATTGATTGAAAAAAGAAAAAAGAAAAAAAAAGCCTAATTTAAAGTTCTGTTTGTTCTATGTCTTAAAGCACCAGAATTCTCCTTTAGGACCAGAGGAATGCTCCAGAGGAAAAGAATCCAAGGATAAAAAGTCATTGCAAGACAACAATTGTTCCTAATCCTCACAAAATGCTGGAGAAATTAAATTTATTCTTTATTGCTCACACTGTTACCTAGGTCACTAGGCGATGGGAAAATTGGACTGAGAGTCGAGTAGGCGCAAGCTTTGTTTTGTGTCTACATGCTTAACCTTAGACACGACAAGGCATCGTAGAGTGTTGTGGGAACTAAGTTCAGAGCTTTTACACCAAGACTTTTATTGCCCTGGATTTATAACAAGCTGAGCTGTCAGGAGATGAACACGTTGTGTGTACATTGCAGTTGTTAAATGATCATTTAATTAACACCTAAGGGGGAAAAAACCTTGTGAAATTCTTAGCCGCTTCCACTGGTGGTTTCCTGGGAGGTTTTAATATCCGAGTTTCATTGAAATTTCTTTTTTAAGTAGAGGCACAATAGAAATGATAAACTTTTTAAGGAAGACAAACAATTTAACCTTGGCCCCCCTTTTTTCTGTAATAATAACTGAAATTCAGTTTTAAAATCTGGTATGTTTATTTAAAAAGGTTTTTAGAGTAATAATTTAAAACCCCTCTTAATTAAACACTGTATAAAAATTTATAAATTTGGAAATATATCAACATTTATATTAAATTCTAAACTTTAGTTACAAAATAATACCGTTCTATAAATATATAAACCTATTTAAGTTACCTTCTAAAATTTTGATTACAAAGACATGAAATTTACTAGTCAATCTTAATTAGTTTGATACGTTTGGAGTGCTAATTTTAAATGTTTTTTTTTCTTTGTCTTTTAAGTCACTGTATATGTGTTGTTCTATAAGTCTGTCTCAAAGCAGGTATTTAGAGACTAGAAAATTCTGTAGAAAAAAGTACATTTTTATATTACTTTTTGCAGTTACTTTGGAGACAGACACTGTGATGAAAGTTATATATAGACATTAGAGTAGAATAATGCCATTAACCTGAAAGTTCTAAATTACTTCATTAAAACATCTAGTGTATCTAGTGTTCAGATATCTAATTTTCTCTTGTTCTTTTATGAGACAAGTGACTAAAAAGAAATGGTCTTCTGCAAAATGGTAACATATAAAATACAGAATGTACTGTCAGGAGTTTTTACAAGCTTAGTGACACTTCAAAGATACATTTAAAAGTGCACATTATCCTCTCTCATTTTACCTACCTATGTATATTTGATCTGAACGTGTGAAAAATTTAAAGGTATTTACTAGACTGTATAATGGCAACGTAGAACTTTTCTCACATTTTCTAGGATTTGCCATACTATCGTAATATAGTTTTTCTTTCTTTTTCATGCTCAAAAATTTATTTTATTTATTATTGTTACCTGTCTGGGTATGTGTCTGTCTCTGTGTGCATGAATATACACACGTACTTTCTATTGCCTGCCTATGGAGGTCTTCTGCCTTTTCATGCAGCATCTGTCTTGGGTGCTGCTCTTCTGAGTACTCCTGGCTTGCTGTCCTTTGAGCTTCCGGGTCTCTACTGTTGCCCTGCCTTGAGAGAACTGGGGTTACAAATATGAGCTACTGCATCAGGCTTTCTGCACATTCTGATGATTGAACCCAGGGTCTTAGGCTTGGGTAGAAGGCATTTTGAATTTATAAGCCATCTTACTGGCCCTAATGAGGTTTTTCTAAGCACATTTTTAGTTCTTTTTGAAACAAAAAAGATCATCTCTGTCTCCACCCTTTAAAAAAAATTCCCAGGCAGGTTTGGAACTCTGTGGCAGAGGAAAAGATGCCGTTGAACGTCTGTTATCTGCTGGCTTCTACTGTTAGATTGCTGGGATTACATCTAGTTATGTGGTGCTGAAGAAGTAAACCAAACATTTGAATCAAGCATTGTATGATTAGAGCTACATCCCTAGTTGCTTATCTTATTTTAATTTATATCAAATATTTAAAAGTGGACCTACTTTATTCATTATTTGCCATGGAGGACCATGAGGATGGAATGTTATGGAAATCTCCTAGGAACCCTAGTTTGAACAGAGATAAATTCTTATTTAAAAAACAAAAACATGCCGGGCATTATTTGGGTTGAGGTTTTATGTTTTTCTAACTTCTATCAAGATTGAGTGTTACTGCATTTCTTTAATGCACACCAATCTCTTTATTCCACAGTGTAATTTATTTTCCCAGCTTTTATTCATAAAAACAACTAAGAAATGTTTATGCTTTCTTCCCTTGGTACAAGAATTTACCTTTTGGTTGGGGTAGCCATAATAGCAAAAGCATGAAAATGGAAGAGAGACAAAACCTGATTATTAATAGAATGAGTATCTAGTATATACTAAATGATGTAGTTTATTCTGTCACCTGTAATTCTAGAATGGCCAAGTGGCAGGTAGAAGGATTAATGGAGCAAAGATTAATAAGTAGATATACTGAGAGTAAGCAAAATAGTTTGTGCATGTTCAAATTTCTTGGCAAGTAACTATTTTTGGGAATTATAGGAAATTTAATTTTTCTAGAAACAAAACTGTTGATTTTATATTGAGAAAATTAACATAAATTTATTATACTGAGAAAGTCAAGGTTAGGATTCAGTTTATTAGCTATTTTGAAGCTCTTTTTTTAGAGCCTTTGCTCATAATGTCTAGTAAGCCTAACACAAAATTGCAAATTTACTTAAAACCTTGAAATATTTTGCATATATATATATAATTTGTAACTGGATTATATTGTTCTGGAGAGAAATTTATAGCTAACTTCATGATGTTACAATGTCAGAAAGTAGGACACATTTGTATCAAGTTTCCAGTCTCTAGCAGGTGCTCAAAAAATTGAGAAAAGGGAAGAGACTGCATTGTATCTAAGACTTTTTATAGTTATGTATCATAAATTTATAAGCAACTTTTTACAGCAATTGCAATAATTATGTTTGTGGAATTATTCATGATAATAAACTGAGAAATAGATTATTAGGCTTATAAAATCTCCTATTGGCATTAAAAAATAAGGCAGATTTCTTTTGTTAAATAAATACAGCCTGTTTACATTTCGCACACTTTTCCTGTTAAATAGAACTTTCCAAAGCCTTAGACTAATAAAGAGAGATACATAAAGGAGATTTATTGGTTATGTGCTATTATCTGCCTATCTTGATACTCCATGATCCTTCAATATAAAGTGAGAGGCTACCGCTGAAACTGTCAATAACTGCCTCCATCTCAAACACTGCTAATGATAACATGAAGAGATGGAACAAAATTCACACAAGGCAAGGAGAGAATAGTAAATGTTCTTGATGAAGGTTACATGTTCATGTTCATGTTATGATATTTTTAGTCTCAAGCTTGAGGGCAGGATCCATGATTCTCTGTCATTTTCAATATCCATTGAGAATGCATTGTGCACCTGTGCAATTAATTCTCCTGACCTTTTGAGGAGCACAGGGTGTGTGGAACCTGCATACCTGAAGGCAATTCTTCATCCACGCACTTGGAGTTTGTCCCTGGTGGGGAGCAGCTCCTTTTCTGAGATGGTGTAGTTTTCATTCCTTCCTTTCCCAGGAATAAATTTCATACCTAATTGATATCTTACAACAAAGTTGTTAATCAGTCCCTCCCAGGCCCACCCTGGGATCTTCTTTCACTTCACATGAATAAGGGGGAATGAGAAAGCTACACAGTTGCATTTGATAAATGGAAATAACTCTTACCTAGTCCCACCAACTATGAAATCCTTTGTAATTAAGTTGATGTGAAGAATTACTGCAGCAAAAAATATTTTTGAAATAGGATGGGTGAATGAGCAAGAATAACATTTTATGTTTAAAATGTCACAAATTCTGTAGGTCAAGCTAAGAAATTTCATCTCAGGAGATCAGAAAAGAATGTTTCCTTCTTTCTTGTCAGTGATACACATGGCTTTCCCACTGTTATCACTGTTATTTTGGTGTCATGAACTAGCTGATAACACTGTTATTCTATAAAGGAAAGGATCCTTAGTCAAATTTAAAGGAAGTAGCCTTAACTATAAATACAGTTGAGGTTTTCAGATGGAGAAATGTGTTCAACATCTTTCTATTTAAAAACCTTGCCAGAATTTATAAAAGAAGACTGAGTTAGCACAAGGATGGTGTCCAGATATGGTTCTGTCTTCTAAAGAAGCTGTGTTGAATAACAGTATTAAAATGTAGGCAGACACACTTTGAGCTTGAGGTCATTGTTTGCAAATCAATGTTCTACACAGTCATCCTTATTACATCTGTTTCAGGATACTTACATTATACTTTTGTAAAATACTTGTCCTTAGCTTTCTCATGTGCCGATGTTCTCTCCAGATCTTCTTCATGTGATATTCTAACTTCTTGCATTTTTGGTACACCAGTTTTATGTCATATAATATGTGAAAGAAGTGATTTCTAACTATGTTCTTGAAGATATAAGAGAAAAATATATTCTGTGGTACAGTGGATTAGGGAATGATAAAAGACACATCTCTGGTGCAGACTATACTGTGCATTTGCAAGGTCTATAAAAATAATGATACTCGTTTCGATTTTAAGAAAATTGTTTCACAGTGTTAATTGACTGGATATTCCTCCCCTTTCACTTGCCCTATTTAACCCAAATAACAAAAACTGCCTTTCACTCTTCCAAAAATGAATTACTCTTTAGTAATTCTCCTAGGGTTTTAAAAATAAAATCTATTTTGGACATGGTGGTTTAGGCATATAATTACCTTTCTGGACTTTTTACAGTTTTATTCTGTCCTGCCAAATCTCTGACAAAGGTGACTTTGGATTCTGAAATTTGTGGTGAAGATCCTTATGTAACAATTTTATTAATGTAGGAACATTATTTGTATTAGGGGTGTGTGTGTGTGTGTGTGTGTGTGTGTGTGCTTGCATGTGCATGTGAGGTTGTGTAGAGCTAGTCACTATACTTTTCATGATTGGGAATCCTGGAGTGTGGCGTGGGCACACCTGCTCTGCACAGCACTCTTCAGCAATCAAAGAACCCACAGTGTACTTCTTTTGAGCTGGCCATATCCTGGAAGTCTCACCCTCTCCACACAGAACACATTGCCCCACCATGATGTTTTAGGTGCCTTTTGTCTCTGAGCAGAATCACTTCAAAGCTAATGGGTTCAGTATTGTACCCAAGATGATATCAAGCACTACCTTACAAAATAATGGAGATATGAAAGATTTAACACAGGAATAAAAATTAATAGAAGTAATAATATTGTCAATCTCCAAAGATAACTTTTAAAATGCTCTTCAAATTGCACTCAATATTTAAAGCATATTTTTGGATCCTATTAAGTGCCAAATGATCCCTTTCATAAGATTTAAGATTTTCAGCACAATAATAAAGCATAGACACATACTACACCAAATTCTTTCCACTTCCTTGTGTTTTTGTTTTCCCCTTGTGTTCCAACACCATTAATTGTCCTGAAAGTGTTGTTTATATATCCTGTTATTTCTCTCTGCTAGAATGGAAGCATGGGAGGGGAGTGAGTATCAGCTTCTGTCTAAGCAGTATTGGTTGAGTGAGTCAGTGTGGGCGTAAACATTACCTAGGATTTGAATCCTGGCTGCAGTGTTTAACAGTCATGTGACTTGGAACATTTTTGGTCACTCTTTTGTCGCAAGGTCCTCTCTTGGAAGACTAGAATAAATTAGAGTAATGATGTCACTGAATAATTAGGGGGGTTCACAGACATGTCTGCTGCAGAGTTCAATTAATGTTAAGTATGATCCATAGATCAAATGGCTTTGGCTTAGGAAAAGTACCCAGAGGTCTACAATAATATTAAAATCATTTGTTATTGTTTTGTTTTTGCTTTTGGCTAAGTTCTCCTCTTCTTTCCACATCCTCCTTGTTGATAAAATGAAAATCCTAGCAATGCAGAGATAAACCACTAGCTACTCTTTCTAGCCTTCGTACTAGATACTGTCTGTAGGCGATTCTTTATTCTCCTGGAGCTTTTGTGTATTCCCACCTTATTCTTGGGTGTGGAGATTCCACCTGGGTTTGTTACTCACCAGTTATTCTTTCATTTCCCTTCAGCATGACTTCTGCCACTCAGTAAATGGCATTACAGCCTGGGTCCTCTTCCCTTTTGTTGCCATTGCCCTTCCAAACAATAGACCTCATATGTTCTAACTTACTTGTTAACATGGGCAATCCATGTATATAGTCCGGGAAGTTAAAATTGTGCTGCTTTGATTAAGTCTAGCATTTTTGTATTGGGGTTATTGGCTGACTAGCAAAATGCTTTCCATAGGTTGAACAGATTTTGAAGATTTGGGTATATTCTTTTCTTGTATAAGCTTAGGGCAGTAATCACACTGGGCACTTAAGTGTTCATAAGTTGAGAAAAATGGGGGAGAGAGAGTACACAATAGAGTCATAGAATCATTACTCATGATAAATACACTGCACAGAGCATTGGTGCCTTTGTGTTTGCTTTTTATTATTTTTCTTATTTTTGCAATCATAATTTAATTAGGTCATTTGTCCCTTCCTTTTCTTCCTTCCACATTCTCCCTCTTTGCTCTTTTTCAAATTCATGACCTCTTTTAAATTGTTATTCATGTGCATATGTACATGTGTACACATACATATTCCTAAATACCATCTGTTCAGTCTGTACGGTGTTACTTGTATGTATGTTTTCAGGGATGACCATTTAACCAGTTGGCGTGCTTTTTCCTGAGGAAGACAATTTCTCCTGTTCTCACCACTGAGTTATCTGTAGTTGTAACAGAGGGATGGATACCTCATGTGATTTGTCCCCTTCACTTTAGCATATCTATTGTTGTCTGTATTCAGTTCATATTTAGGCAATTGCATTGGTGAGACATTCTAACATTAATAGGAGACACGAAGTGTTTATATTTAAAAAGAATAGCAATCAAGAAATTGTTCCTTGGACACACTCCACACCAGAAACTTTTTGTACCGATCTATTTGTAAGATTTACAAAGTATCTTATTGATGAGAGCCTAAATAGAGTCCTGTTCCACACCCTTTGTATCATTCAGCCATCTATCATTTCTAATATTTTGAATGTGTATATGTATTGTGGCTTGACTTATTTGACTTGCAAATAAAACTTTTTTAAATAAAAAATGACCAAAAATGAAAATGACTAACACGGCAGGAGGAACTGAGACCGACGGTTTCATCTCGCTGTCTTGTGCTCTTGGTTTTCTGAGGCACAGGTTGCCTCATTCAGTGTGCCTCCATGTTCTTTCCATCCTGCACCATGTGCTTGTGACATTTTTATCAGTCTTTTGTGTTCGGTCACTGTATTAAATCCAGCAATTTATTCCTCTCCTCTTAAATTGTATTTTCTGTGCAAGGATTTGAGAAAAAAGTCACAGTGTTTGCACACATAAAGTCATTATCTCTTTCAGCAAATGCAGCCACACAGAAATAGTGAGTCATGACAGCTCTGCTGGGGAACATAGGCTACATCATGAAGGGTAAGGGAGCAGGAGTGAGGCATGGCAAGGCTTGCTGTCTTAGGAAGGTCATAAGTCCGTCAGCTGCGGCAACTATTAGGATCCCTTCCCTGAATTAGGGCTGGCTGACAGTTTAGCAGGTGGTTTGGTAGGCAGATGAAGTGTGTACCCAGGGAGTTCTCTCTGCTCATCATCATACTTTACTTGACACCAGCAAAACCAATCAGGATAGGTATTTTACTTTCCTCAAATCAAAGCACCTTTTCTTACGCACGCGCGCGCACACCCCCCCCCACACACACTCACTTGCATTTGCACATGCACAAGCACGTGCATGCTCATGCGAACATACACACACATGCACAAACATGAAAGAGAGAGAAATACATTGACACGTTGTTTTTCTGTGTACTGATTTGCATCATTACAATGAGGGCATGTTTTATTTATTGTACTATCCTCTTCTGTTTGGTCTCTTTGTTGAAACATTTCATTAAGTAAACAACTTCAGGATAGTATGTAACAATTTTAAAAATGTCTTTCCTCTGCAAGGTTCATGCTAACAGTGGTGGCTACAATTTTCTCCTGTGCTTTGAGAAGTTTAATTGAACAATTATCTTATCACAGTTTGTCCCTCACCTCTCTCTCCTTCCTAGTAGTCAAGATGCTGATGGCAGAATCTGTTATCCATTTTTGTTATTCCCAGAGTAGTTATTGTAGGGGAAATCATTTAAAAGGAAATAAATGAATTTGTAAAATGTGAAAAAAATGTTGTTTGTCTTTTCTGTGTGTGTGTGTGTGTGTGTGTGTGTGTATACTTGGCTGGGTATATTGTGTATGCAGTATCCACAAATGCCAGTAGAGGGCCAGGATTCCTTGCAAATTGAGTTACGGGTAGTGTGGCCACCCAAAGTGGGTGTCCAAAACCAAACCTGTTCCTATGTAAGAGCAACAATTGTTTTTAATAGCTGAACCAATTCTTTATCTCCCAATAGACCGAACTAACAAAAGCTTTTCTTTCTCCTTTTAAACTTTTAAAGAAATATATGTATACACACACACACACACATATACATATGTGTGTGTGTGTGCGCTTTTCATTTACCCCAAATTTCTATAAAAATGAAAAATACACTTGGAATAAAATACAATTTCAGTATATCTTATTTTTAAACAGTTCAGTACTTAAAAAAATAACAGTATACTTACTGTATTCAAATTGATACCACAACTAATTTCTAGGTAAACAGTTCTTGCTGTTATTAGATTCATCGTTTTATCATGAGAACATATGCTAATTTATTTTGAACTCTACTTAACAAAGCTTGCAGGTTAATATACCAGCATTTTTGCACCAACAGTAGGAGCTCAAATGTTGGCTTTAGTATGAGAACCACTCTTTAGGCCCTGTCTCACCTACCTACTAAATGTCAATAATGTGTATTTATCTTACTAGGTTGTTGTTGTAGCTTGTGTGATGCCATGGTGTCAGTAAAATATTCAGGCTCAGTTAACTTTCAAGGAACTTTCACTATGGTGGTATTAGGAATACAGTCTTTCGAGATCATGTGCTGTATACATATGCTTGCCAATGAAGATGTCCTTGTTACTTTCTGAACTGCTGGAGTCTTAACTGCAGGGAAAGCTGGTACTAATTTCTCTGTATCTAGCCTCATCCTCTTTCCTTTTCCCAGGAGGTCCCCAGTTGGGTCCAGTTTCCCATTCATTCAAGGCTCATAGGGTCAGGCTGACTAATGTCACTCAATACATGGCAGTTCTTTGGCATCAGCAGGTTTATATTTTGTGTTGCTTCCATCCTACTATAAGAAGGTATGTAGACTCCTCTCAAGGGGTGTCCTCCTCTCTTTTTTCTTTCTTTCCTTCTCTTTCCTGTTGTCTTTTTCTTTCTCTTTCTGAGACAGGTGGCATGGAAACCTGATCTCACTGGCAGCCATGTTGACAGTAGTGAAGCTGTTACACAAGCTTGCATGCAAGATAGAAAACTGAACTATAGAAAGAAGCTCAGTCAGTGGCTTGATCTCTACCCATGGAAGTCTTGCCTTGTCAGATAATAATTCCCTTTATGATGGAGCTAGGTTTGGATAGCTTTACAAACAAAAGTTGAAACTATCAACCCTCTCTTGCGAATTCTCTGTTTAGCTCAGTACCCCATTTTTTAATTTTATTACTTGATTTGTTGCTGTTTAACTTCTTGAGTTCTTTATGTATACTGGATATTAGCCCTCTGTAAGATATAGGGTTGGTGAAGATTCTTTACCAATCTGTAGGCTGTCGTTTTGTTTTGATGACAGTGTCCTTTGCTTTACAGAAGCTTTTCAGTTTCATGAGGTCCCATTTATTGATTGCTGATCTTAGAGCCTATGCTGTTGGTGTTCTGTTCAGGAAGTTGTCTCCTGTGCCAATGAGTTCAAGGGTCTTACCCGCTTTTTCTTCTAACTGATTTAATGTGTTTGGTTTTATGCTGAGATCTTTGATCTACTTAGACTTTAGTTTTGTGCAGGGTGCTAAGTACGGATCTATTTGCATTTCTCTACATGTAGGCATGTAGTTAGACCAGCACTATTTATTGAAGATATAGAGCTCAGAGAAGTCTCAATAGAGGAATATCAAAACAGGCAGAGAAACACTTAAAGAAATGTTCAATGTCATTAGCCGTCAGAAAATGTAAATCAAAATGACTCTGAGATTTCACCTTACACCCATCAGAATGGTTAAATGAATAACTCAAGTGACAACACATGCTGGAGGGGATGTGGAGAAAGGGGAATCCTCCTCCACTGCTGGTGGGAATGTAAACTAAAACAACCACTTTGGAAATCAATCTGGTGCTTTCTCAGACAATTAGGAATAGCGCTTCCTCAAAATCCAGCTATACCACTCCTAGATATATATCCAAAAGACACTCAAGTATACAACAAGGCCATCTGCTCAGCCATGTTTGTAGCAGCTTTATTTGTAAGAGCCAGAAGCTGCAAACAGCCCAGATGCCCTCAGTTGAGAAATGGATACGGAAATTGTGGTACATCTACACAATGGTATATTACTCAGTGATAAAAAAAAAAAAAAAAAAAAAAAACAAGGAAATCATGACATTTGCAGGTAAATGGAAGGAACTGGGAAAGATCACCCTGAGTGAGGTATCCCAGAAGCAGAAAGACACACAGGGTATATACTCATTCATAAGTGGATACTAGACATATAGTATAGGATAAATATACTAAAATCTGTACACCTAAGGAAGCTAATCAGGAAGAAGGACTATGGCTAAGATGCTCAATACCCATTCAGAAAGGCAAATAGGATGGACATTGAAGGAGGGAGAAAACAGGCCAGGAGCCTACTACAGAGGGCCTCTGAAAGGCTCTACCCTGCAGGGTATTGAGGCAGATGCTGAGACTCATAGCCAAACTTTGGGTAGAGTATAGGGAATCTTAAGAAAGAAGTGGGAGATAGTAAGACATGGAGAGGATAGGGGCTCCGCAAGGACAGCAACAGATCCAAAAAGTCTGTGCAAAGGGGTCTTTTCTAAAATGATACTCCAGCCAAGGACCACTCATAGAGATGGCTTGGAACCCCTGCACAGAGGTAGCCTATGACAGTTCAGTATCCAAGTGGCCTCCACAGGAATGGGGACAGGGACTGTCTCTGACATGAACTGATTGGCCTGCTCTTTGACCACCTCACCCTGAGGGGGGAGCAGCCTTACCAGGCCACAGAGGAAGATAATGTCAGAGGAAGATAATGTAGCCACTCCTGATAAGACCTGCTAGACTAGGATCAGAGGGAAAGGGAGGAGGACCTCCCTTTTCAGTGGACTGGGAGAGGGACAGGGATGGGAAAGAGGGAGGGAGGGTTTGGCAGAGGAGGACAGAGGGAGGTACAGGGGGGATACAAAGTGAATAAACTGTAATTCGTAAAAATAAAAAGAGTTAAATTAAAAATTTATCACCCTACAGGAAGAACTAGAGCCAACTTTCTTTTTTTTCAACTTTCTTATTTAATATATTTAATATATAAGCATAAAATTGAACTTCCTAAGATTACAATGCCTTTGCCTCCTTTTCTCGTGTAGTGGATAGCCTATTTTTTAATTATTAAAATTCTCCTTGAGAATCAGCACTGTCCACGTGATCATCTTTTTGATTTATTTATTCATAGATTCTTTGACTTTACAGCTGTCTCATTTGTACTTCAACTTTTCATTTCAAATTTTTGTGTCACAACAACCTACCCAATAAAAATACACAAGACTATTATAAATTTTTTTCCATGATATTTTACATTTGATCACGACTATAATTAGTCTGTGTAGAAACTTCATGGCATGGATAATATTTGTGCAGCTTTAAGTGACCTTTTCCTTTGCTTCCTAATCAACAATGTGGTCTTCACGGAGGCCCTGCTGCAGCCTCAACACAGTTGTGTTTCAGAAATCTGGGGTGGGGATACCTACATGCTCCATCAGGGTTTGATGAAGGAAGGGAGAGAGAGAAAGGGAGGAGAAAGATTAAATGGCCTTCAGGATCGCTTAGTCTTTCAGATACAAAGCATCTTAGAGGGCCTCTGAGGCCTGTACACCTGCCGTATTCTGGACAGCTCTCACCGCTGTCTTCCTGTCCTTCTCTGGGCTCCAGCTGTGGAAGTTTCTGTAGCTTGGAGGTTTGCCTCCCTCCTCGCCTGCACAGGCTTTGGCAAATGTTCTCTCTCTTCTCTCTCTCTCTCTAAGCTTTCTGACTACATCTCTGTTTATGTGCTCATGCATGAATGTGCTGTCTTTACTACATCTTGAAGACAGAGGCAAGTGTTTACTCACTCTTCTAATGGTTTGCCAGTGTCTGGCATATGTTAGTTGTTCAATAATTATGTATTGAATGAATGCCAGCAAACATTGCCTTGTCAGCCCACTTACATATTTCTTTTTATTAAATTCCACTTATTGTTTGCAGTTTTTTTTCATATTATTTTGTTCATGTGTCTCTAATAATAACCTATATAAAATAAAGTTGTGGTCATCAGAGGCAGGTGTTGTATCACCAGCTCATTCTTAACTTGCTTCATTGTCTTATTTATGATTCAGGTCATGCTATGGTTTGAACACGATCCTCTAAAGTTCATGCATTGGAAGCTTAACCCCCAAGTTTATATGGTAATAATATTTAAAGATGGGGCCTTAGGGAGGTTGTTAAGATTAGTTAATGATATGTGAGTGTTCCTGTGGGGAAATAAAGAAATGTCTATTCATCCAGATAGAAAGGACCATATCAGACCAAGAAAAAAAAAAACAGTGAATCAATAAGTTTATTAGCATTTCCCATAGTGACTCCAAGGAATTTAAGGTCCTTGGCCAATTATTTATACTTATTTAATCTTGGGGACGACATTTATAAGGATCTCATAGATGTTCATGAACCATGAGTCCCATGAACCCCATGATCCTTTGTCCTGTGAACATCTTTATTCATTCCACAAGGGTATAGACCACAATCTCATAAGGTGAACATCTCTAGTTAAAGATGACCTTAGGATTCAAGATGCCAGTGGTAATTTAATCCACATATGACTCCCTATACTATCATAGTGCAATACCCCTTTAACAAAAGGGCAAGATCCTAGCTACGGTGCTCATGCTGCCTTACCATGAAATGCTCTGCACTGAGTTATAGTGCAGCAAGAAAATTACCATCAAATCCGGAGTATGCTCTGATAACAAACCCCATAGTTTTCAGCTTCTAGAGTCAGTACTCTAAACACAAATGTATTCCTTTTCTTTTTCTTTTTGTTGTTGTTGTTGTTTGTTATCATGACAGGTTTACTCTGTGTAGCTTTGGCTGTCCTGAACTTGCTCTGTAGACCAGGCTAGCCTCTAACTCACAGAGATGTGCCTGCCTCTGCCTCTCCAAGTAGTGGGATTGCAGGTATGCACCACTACAGCCAGCACAAATGTATTATTTAAATAAATTATCTAGCTACAGGTATCTTTATAGCACTAGAAAGACAGCTGAGAATTTACTTCCCTAAACAACTCTTTATTCAAGTCTGGATTGTATGCTCATCTGCAGGGCTTTGAATCCTGTTAGCACTGTCATTACTCATCTGTTTCTTGCATCTGTCTCTCTAAAGTAGATTCAGAATCTAGTCTGAGATGTTTGTCTATTGCTGAGCACAGAGCCTGGCATAACTGGCATCAGAGATACTTTTGAAGTAGGATGGGCTAATAAATGCATCCCTTATACTTGTGTGATATTCCCCCAGATGTCAAAAACGTTTCTGGAAGAGCACTCAGTAAATATTTATTATTTATTTGTCTCTTCAGTGTAGTATATATGTCCTACATGGTGACTCAGAAAAGCCTACTTTTCATTGATCTTACAGTTGTGGAGATTAAACAGTGTATATAAGGAACCGAGAAGGCAGAGAATGGGACTGAGAAAGTCTGTCCCCTGCTCTCTGTATCCTATGAACCCTCCAAGAGGCTTCTTTTTTTCTTTTTTTCTATTTATTTATTTTTAATATAATTTTTCATTTATTACAATTTGTTTGCGTTGTATCCCAGCTGTAGTGCTCACCCTCATTCCCTCCCAACCCCGCCCTCCCTCATCTCCTCCTGTGCCCCTTCCCCAGACCACTGATAGGGGAGATCCTCCTCCCCTTCCATCTGACTCTAGCCTATCAGGTCTCTTCAGGACAGTCTTTCATAGTCTTCCTCTGTGGCCTGGTGGTGATCAAAGAGAAGAGGCTGCTTTTCATTTCTTTTTCCACTGAGATCTTATTTGTAGTAGAGGGAGAAAGAAAATGTTCAAATTATATACTTCCACGTCTACTTAAAAATTCTCTCAATGTTTAAAACTCTACATTTCTCTATTTCTTTAATATAGCATATATTAAAGAAGCTAATTTTTGAACATGTAAACAAATTATAAATGGTTGAAAGCTTTGCTAGAAAATATGGAATACCATGACACATGATAACAAATTATAGAGTATTTTAATTTAATTAGTAATTTTAATGCAATGATACTTTCTACAAGTGATTTGTGGGTTCCTTTTGATGTCATTCTCAAAGGGCTTTAGATGGGGATGGATGAGCTTATGGTAAAGACGTCTGGGAAGCCCCACTTTCTACTGTCTGCTTGCAAATGTGTGCATGTGAGAATCACGAAGCTATCATTTGTTCCAGTGTATGTGCTGAAGAATGGGTGTTTTGTGCCTGGATTTTAATTCAAATCTATCAAAGGGCAATCCTTTCATGGAAAAGCCTTTCAGCTAATTTCAAGAATCATTAGCCAGTTATCCTCTCAGAGGAGCAGTTTATGACCAATCACCTCGTCTGTCATGTATTAACACTCTAAATCTCTAAATACTGAGCAGTACTGTAATTCTTCTCTGCCTTGGGAGATGACGAGTTGATGGTAGGGCACTACTCAAAAACTAGACACAGTTATCAGTTCCTTAACTGGAATCATACAGCTGTCTTTTAAATGCCTCACTTTGGATAAAGAAACAAACATTTTAACTTGGTGTAGGGCTGAAGACCCTATTCAGGGAAACAGGGACTGTTTCAGTCATGATCTTGATGGCTGACTCTTTGACCCTCCCCCATACAAGCCGGGGAGTGACAGACTGGCTAGATCCCAGGGGAGGACTTTGCAGCCAGCCCTGAGGAGACAGGATAAGCTGGGGTTGGATGGAAGGGAAGGAGGTCCTCCCCTATTGGTGGACTTGGAGGGGGCGGGGAAGAAGGAGATGAGGGAGGGAGTGGG
>CM053765.1:78650313-78686059 GCA_028658305.1 Pachyuromys duprasi | reverse complement strand
GATGAGGGAGGGAGTGGGAGGGTAGGAGGGAATGGGGGAGGGGGCTACGCCTGGGATTCAAAGTACCTAACCTGTGATTGAGATAAAAATAAATAAATTTTTTAAAAAAAGAAACAAACAAAAAAACCAAACACCTCTGTGCCTTGGTGGGTCTTTTGTTGGAAAGACCCACAAATTTGTTATAAGAAATAAGCAGGACCTTTTACCATAATTTGCAGAGCACCAAATGTGTAGTGTTGTTGAGGGTTAAATGGTGACATCTTTTTATTGTTTATGAGTGTGATAAAACCACAGCTGCTTTAGTTGGATGTGATTAAAGGAAAGCTTATTCCTTTGGTTTACTAAGCTGGTCAAATGTGACTACATATCTGGTCAAAGGTCTGGCTAATGGAATTTCTTGGGTTTGGAGGATGAGGGGCTCTCATCCTATTTTTGCATCCATTCTCTAAGTGCCACCGTTACATGATGAAACTATGTTAGTGTTTCTGTCTGTATTCTGCATAATGCTGATTCCTGAGTGACCCAGGGCTCTAGAAGACTCAAGATGAATTTTGCTGATATATTTGGAATGACAACATACAAATTGCAATTGATAAAACATTTCAAGTTTAGAGTTGCTTCTTATCTTTACCCCTGATTCCAGGTTCCCCTGTTCTGCTATTTGACAATCAAGGGCATGAATGAATTAATGTGGCCTTGGTTTTCTGTAGTAGAACCACAGGATTTTAACTCCAGAAACAATCTAAGATAATAGGTAGTGCAGCACGAGCCAGAGAGATGCCATGGCTTGCTCATGGCAATCTTTAGCATGTAAGGAGAACAGTCTGTTGCCCAGACTCCAGACACTTTGTTTGAAGGCTCCTCTGAGATTCCAGTCTTTCCGCCTGCTCCACGGACATAGGACATCCACACTTTGTGTCATTGAGGACATTTCCCTAGAGATATTGTGTCCTTAGAAACTACCAGTATATTAAGGGTGCTACCATATTTTTCCAATGAAGAAAAGAGAACACATTAAGATCAGAGCCTCCACTATGTCTCCTCTCTACATGTTAAAGTTGATATACTGAAGTCACTTCAGGAAAGGGAGACATGTCAGTTTTCCCCATAAAATTTCAGTTGCACTTTTATTTTTAATTTTAAATGATGTTTTTTGGCTCTTAGAAAATGAGAAAGGATATTCACATTTTATTTCTTTATATTTTGGTTAGAACTTATATGGCATCTTTGTATTAAGAGGGAACTGTTATGTACCTTAGTTTATGGATGAGAAAAGTGAAAATGAAATGTTGCTAGTGAAAGAGAGACTTATGACTGGAACTCATGTCTTATCAGGTGATCACCTTCAAGAAGGCCCTCACTAATGACTTACTAGAAATATTGACCATGAGAAGGGTATTCAGAGAAAACTGGTCAGGGTAGTAAAGTTCTAGAGCAGCAGTTCTCAGCCTTCCTAATGCTGAGGCCCTTTAATACAGCTCCTCATGGTGTGGTGGCCCCAACCATGAAATTAGTTCATTGCTACTTCATAATTGTAATTTTGCTACTATTACAAATCATAATGTAAATATCTGATATGCAGGATATCTGGTATGTGTTCCCTATGAAAAGGGCCATTCAACTTCCCAGAGTAGTTGTGACCCACCGGCTGAGAAGCACTATTTTAGATAAAAGAACCTGCTAGAATGGACAGAAGGAACTTAGGGTGTTCACAAATGACAATCTCTGCAATAATTAATTATAAATGTTCAAATTTATCTCAAATATCTGAGATCCCTGTTTTGCAAAATAGAACACAATAAAAGCACTAACGTAATTTTGCACAGAACGTGATGGTCTAGCATGGCCCAGTAGAGACCATAGGGTCCTATAGCCTGCATCTTCACTGACAGAATAGTGCTTGCATTGTGACAAGGATGCTGAAGGCTACTTCTTCACAACTGATGGCTTCTGGCCATGGTGTAGGTGGAGAAGGAACCAGCTTTCATTGGGGGCTGGCCTGTGGGTGTCAACATGCTCTAGTATGAACAGAACAAATTGAACTTTTTTTTTCCTTTTCTTTTCCTTCCTTCCTTCGTTTCTTCCTTCCCTTCTTCCTTCCTTCTCTCTTTCCTTCCTTTCTTTCTTCATTCCTTTTTTCTCTCTTCCTTCCTTTTTTGTTCCTTCCATTTTTTTGGAGGTCACAAGGGTGAGAGGAGTGGACATGGGAGAACTCGAAAGTGTGATTGGTGTGCATGCTGTGAAATTCACAAATTATCAACAATCATGTTATTTTGGAAGAAACAGTCATGTACTAAACGTTTCTAATTAAAATTTCTGCTACTGCATCATATTAACATAAATTAACAGTGTATAAAATGCATTACTCAGGATTTCTGAGTTTGGAACAAAGAGGGTATGTAGCCCTCCTCTTGAAATGTCTCGAGTGCACCTCAGAAGCCCTGTGTGTTCAGTAATCCTAATTTGAAAAACCCACGGGTCATGTACTTCCTATTTTCATTTCAATGAAAAGATATTACTTTGATTTGAGCAAGGTCAGTTTGTGCTATTGACTCCTGTTCGTGACTTTGGGTAAATCCACAGTGAGGTCGATACTTAGGTGGAGACCTTCTATTATCCTAACAGCTAGTCCATCCCATGATACTCATGTGCTGTGAATTTAACCAGTCACAGCCCTTCTCCTCACTGAAAGCTCTACTAGCTGCCCAAGGGCCTGCTGAATCCAAAATAAAATAAAGCAATGCAAATCTTATGGAGTATGATTTCCAACATTCTAAGGAGGTACTTTCAAAGATCCTTCCTGTACATAGGGATATTTTTCTTATTTGTCTTAAAATTTATGATCAATCAGGAAGTTGGGGTTGTAGAGATATCTTTAAATTCATAGACTGTGTTTTGTTTTGTTTTGTTTTTAACAAACTACTTTTGCAAAGACAATAATGAGAGAAGAAGAATACTCAGTATAAAATAAATCCTCATGGAATTGGTGAAGGATTGTCTGATCCATTGATGCTTTTGCTACAGGGGAGACTCTTTGCATTGTATTTGAACCATAGTCTTTCCCTTACGGGTATCCATTTAATCCAAGGAAATTGTCCAAGAGGCAGAAATAGTTTCATTCAGGTTTTCTATTGACGGTCATTTGTTGAGCTTTTTACATGCTATAGATTTTCTAGTCACACTAAGGAACTAGACACATTTCCATTATTTATTTATTTATTTATTTATTTATTTATTTATTTATTTTTCTACTTATGAAGAAGGACTGAATAAATTGTTCATATTCTCTCTGTATGAGTTCAGTGAAAGTAGACAATATTTTGTTTATTTCATTGTTTCACATACATATAATAAAAAAAGATTGGAGAAGAAAGTTGTGAAAAGTTGAATGCTATGTTAAACTATGTGAAGAAAACAAAACAAAAAATAAGCTGTTAATTTGTTCTAAAAGGGTGTCCCCCCCTACCCTCACCTCCCCCCCACACAGTGACACAAAAGTTACCATGGCATTACCTTTCTTTTTGTGTGAGCTGGTGATTTAATTTAGTAGTTTTAGAAAATGTGAAATGTGTCTATTGCTGTGTTTGAAAAATTCTAATTAAGCAGACTGGTCAAGAAATCTTCAACTACAGCAGATGTTTGTAGAGAACCTGTTAGAATGACAAGTGATTGACAGGTAAACAACCCCACTGTGCCCTTATATTCCATTCTGGGATGCTAGACTGTGGATACTGAGTAAGCCCCAGGAAGTAAAGGCTTCCAAATATTTGTCAGCTACTTGGCTTTGTGCATTCTGTAACATTATTGTCTCTTAACTGACCAATGTGCCACCTGCTTTTGAGCTGCCTGGCCACCCTGAGTTTTTGTGGTGGGGTCTCTCTGAAATTTAAAAAAAAAGCCGGGAAATTTCTTTTCACTTTCATCAGATTTTAAGGCATACCAAGCAAAGTGCAGATTTCAGCAAATCGATTGAAATAATGTGAAAGTGGTTGAAGAGGGTTCCATTTCCAAACTACAGTGTTCTGAGTATGGCTGAGAAGAGGAAGTGTGAAATTATCCTTTTTTCTCCTTTTAGCGAAGAAGAGCTATCTGCTCAGTGCACATGCCTGGACAGTATCTGAAAACAGAGGTCTGGACAATTGCCCTTCAATGTACTTTGATGTTAATACATCCTGATTGTCAGAGTGTCATTCTCTTCTCTTTTCCTGTTCTTAGGCCCCAGCTTTCCTTGTTCAAACTTTACAATTTTTTTTAGTTTTATCATTACATGTAATTTCTTTCCCTCTCTCCTCTCCTCTTTCCTCTTCTCCTCTTTTTCTCTCTTCTCCTCTTCTCTCCTGCTCTTCCTCCTCTGTCTCTACCATTCTTCTTTCTCCCCTCCACCCCATTTTCCCTGGCTGCCTGGAACTAGCTTTGTAGAACAGCCTGGAATTTAAAAAAAATTCCTTTCATTTCTGTTTTTGCTTTTTTTTTTCTCCTTTTTTTTTCTTTGAAATAAAACCATCATAGTAGCCAGTTTAAAAGTATTTTAAAACATTTTATAAATTAATTTGTTATTTAGTAAAATGTGTTAAAATAGTTAATAAGACTCATAGGAAACATCATAAATGTCCTGAAACAAAAAATACATTAAATAATAAAATTAAAACACCAACTGATATGAAACGTCATGTTTTCTGGCACTTAAAATTTTTGTAGAAAGTGCTTTTTAATTTTATTTTTAGAGAAATTTACTTTTTAAACTATTTCTTTTTACTAGTTGCCAGGCCACAGAGGAGGACAGTGCATCCAGTCCTCCTAAGACCTGACAGTAAGATGGAAGGGGAGGAGGACCTCCTCTATCAGTGGACTTGGAGAGAGGAGATGAGGGAAGGAGGATGGGATTGGGAGGGAATTAGGGAGGGGACTGCAGCCAGGATACAAAGTAAATAAACTGTAATTGATATAAAAAATAAAAATAAAAAAATGTACCAAAAAAAGACAATTATATCATTTCCCCTTCCCTCCCATATACTGCTTTTTCAAGTTTATAGTCTCTTTCACATTAAGTATTGTAACACACAATGATTAAAAGTTCTAAGCACATATGTTACATGATGGATTTTTTTTCTTGGATTTTTCCCTTCTATTGAAAATAAGTTTTTCTGTAACATAATATATTCTGAGGATTGTTTTCTCTTCCTGTGCTCCTACAAGTTCCTCTTCACCTCTCCTATTTGGATCCATTCCCTTTTTGCCTCTTATTAGAAAACAGACTTCTAGGGGATAATAATAAAATATAATAATGTAGAACAAAAATTAATATATAAGTATAGGACAAAACAAACAGAAGAAAAAGACCAGAAGAAAAGGCACAGAAAACATATACAGAAGCAGAGCCCCACTCATTAGCACAGTCAAAATCCCACACATAAAACCGGAGTCCATGGTTTGTATGCAGAAGGTTGAAGAAAATAAAGAAAAAATAATTAATAAATTAATAAAATTAAATTTAAAAATAAAGGTAAAAAACCCTGACACAGCACTATGAGACAAAGAACCTCCAAAGATGCCTTTGAGTTTATTGAAAAACTGCTTTTAAAAAATATATAACTATTTTGTATTTCTAAGATTCTCTAACGATTGTCTGAGAGTCTGGAGGAAAAATGTTAGGTTTTGTTTTTTGTTTTTTGTTTTTTCCTCTACTTCAACTTGAATGCTGAGAACTTGGATGTTTTCAACAAGCTGTCTGCCAGCCAATGTCAAAGCCTTTCTCACAAATGGAAACCCAGTCAGTAACATATGTTTGCCAACCATCAGAAATTAGAAAATAACATTATTGAGATTCCCTAAGCAAAATTGTGTATCTACTTATCCAAGTAGCTGACTAAAATGGGGGGCTTATGATAGAATTAGATTATGTTGGTTAGAGATTTATTTTGTGTTCCTGTTCTAAAGTAAAACATTCATAGGCCTTTTCAGAACAAAAATGGAATACCTGTGTAGTTATCATTTGAACTGTATTCTCTGAACAAATTAAAAAAGGAAGTGGGGGCTAGGAAGTGATTTAACATACATTAACACCATTAATTATGACTTATATCCTGTCTTGGTTTTATACATATACATATCCCATTAGAAAAAATTTAGTTCAGTTTATTATAAATACTTATAAGTTATTTTGAACTTGGAGCATATTGTCTCATAGTAACAATGATGTAAACATTGATTCAGTTCCCAGCATATCATATTTAACCCAGATGTATGGAAGAAGCAGTATAAGTATCAGCGTGAGTTCTTGGTCCTAAAGGTGGATGTATATAAAAGTGCACAGGGACATGTGTTCTGTATACCTTTCTTTTAAAAAAAATGCTCCTTTATGTGTTTTAAGTAAAAACAATAAAAAACAAAAACAAAGACCACCAGCACCAACACTTTCATCATTTGGTCTTTCCGTTTATGCCTCTTTTTGTGGCTGTGGAAAAGGCCAGACCCACAAGTTTGCTGTCAGTTCAACGGCCCTTTAACTGAGAAATGAACTGCTCCAATAATTTGTTGCACAAGAGAATTTTGTTAATTAATAAGAGATTCCTAATCTGAGTTATCTATTACTTTTACATCTCAGTCTTAACATTTTGAGTAAGAGAATTGTCAAGGCCATGGCAACACATTCATGAAGGTATGCTAAAAACATCCTGTTATGATGCTAGAAGCTTTAACATTTTGGAGTTTAGTTATTAGTTTTAATTAATTTCCCTTTCTTGACATCAAGCTACAACCCGTAAACTAATGTGTTTTTCATGGTAGATATCATAGTGATGGTGGCAAAGCTTTTGATGAGCTGAGGCGATATCTGTGTGATTGGTACTGAGGTATTTTGTTTTTTTGTTTTTCAAACTAACTTGTGAGGTACTGTCTTGTTTCTCAATAGTTGCAAACTTCCTAATATTTATAACTGTAAATTAAAGTTTATCTCAATGACGATCTATGTTTCTTTCACTCTCCTATATGCATGAGTGAGGGAGGCTTTCATCATTTACTTTGCTTTTTGATTAGCTCTATCAAATGTACCAGTTCTTTTTAGAGCTGCTGAGCAAATAGGTCAGAAAAACCCAGCCAGTGTCAGAGTCATGGTATAGCTCTATTCTAACTATTGCAAATAGCTTCTCAGTCAGAATGTAAAAGCACATTGTATGATTTCCATTCATCTAGTCAATGTGACAACAGGTAGATAGCTACTTAGCTGGGGACCTTTTAGTTTCGACGACTATGTATTTAATTTTTCAAGTTCTATGATGTATTATTCACAACTGTGGCTTTTCAGGCCCAACAGGGGGAGCTAATTCCATGTCCTATTAAGGTTACTTGGAATTATTGCATCTGCCCATTTGTCAAAGCCAAACTCCTTATTCTGTATTGGCTGTCCTCAGGGGCCTGTCACAGACATGATGAAAATTGTGCAGTGTTTTTTAATAATTATCATCTGCTCCATAATGGTAAATGTATTAATCTATTAGTTACGACCAGAAAACTCTAAAATAAGGGTCATTATTTTAAAATGTGGCATGTGTTTACTTGAGGTAAAGACATTCTTATAACAGTTGTCGAAGATCAGTGTGGAAAATATAGACCGTTTTCATTCTTACATAGTCTTGTAGCTATAGTATGTTATGGGTAAATTAGTATAGATGGTAGTAAATCTACTTCCTCTCTTACCAATTATATTTATAAAACAATAGAAATCATATTATCTGTTATTGAATAAAAACACATATATTTCTTTTATTTGAAATAGAAATAAAGACTTTTGGCTTAGTTCAAAATGTACCATAGTGAATCATTTAGGATGGTACTGAATATCTATACTTCATTAGTTCTATGCTCTATTTTCAGTAAGGAAACAAGGTGGTTTTATTTGGTAAACTATATGTATACTTTGACCTAGTATATTCCCATAGAATATACAAATTTTCAGTAGGAGAGTTACTTTTCCTGACAAGTCCTATGGACATATATTACCTAAAGACATTCTTTTCTTCAATTTAGAATACATAAATACCACACTCTTTTACAACAATATTTAAACTTTAAGTCCCTTGATTTATGCACATAATTATAGCCTAGTTTGTGACCTGTAATGATGTATTTGAATTTTGTCTCACATATGTGTCACATATGTGACATACATAGACACACACTAATAATATACACACACCGGTTGCAGTGTAACCCACGTGTGTTCATTATTTGCTATATAATATTTAGTAGATCACATTGTAATAGCTTTATATTTTATATTACAGAACTAATGACTGGTTACCTATTTTACACTAAAAGAGAGAAAAACTTCCAGTGTTCTGTGTAATCTTAGTAAGTTTTTCCTTCTAGGTAGGTCTTTTTGTACTTAGCTGCTGCAACAACTTCATTAGAATACAAAATACAATACCAGAGTGAATTTACACTCTTATTTTTTAAAATATTGACTCTATCATGTAGACCCTTCTCATTGAAAGATTTATCTCACACTGGGGAAGGGGACACAGTTGAAAACAGTGCTTACCCTGCATGGTTGAGGACATGAGTTGGATCCCCATCACCCAATGAGAAGCCAGAAAGATAGTGGCTGCGTGCACCGCCAGTACCAGGACAGGAAGGTAGAGACAAGAGTACTGGGTCTTTCTAGTCATGAGCTTAGTTAAACAAAACAAAACAAAAGAAAACAAAAAAAAATCCAGAAAAAACAAAAGCATGAAGGACAGTTTTAGTGAGAGATCCTGTCTTGATGGGATCAGGCAGAGAGCAACAGAGGAAAACATCTTATGTCCTCATCTGTCCTCTGCAAGGCATTCATGTGGATATGCATCTACATATACATACATTCCTGTTTTCACACACACATAGGCACACACACTCCCACACTCATATGAATCTCATTATTCTTGCTATTCCTTCAACATAAGTACATTTTCCCCACAGAAAACAAAGACTTCATGAAGTTTGATACATGCCTGAAAGAATGAGCAGATGAATACTAACCTGACATGAAACTTGTGTATTATAAAACTTTTGCTAAGAGCTGTGATAGGTAGATCAAATTAAGTATGGAAGAGCCTTAAAATTATAAATTATAAATACTTTATAGCTATGAACTTCTCAGTGCTTATGATTCAGAATACGATATTTGAGATGATCTTAAATGGAGAGACATTAGCTGATGTCTTTTTGTCAGTCTCAGGGCAATGGCACTCCAGTTTGGCAATGTGACAGTGAGTCATGCTACATTAATAGCTAAAATTATATCCTTGTTCTACCCAGCCTCCTTTTTACTCTTCATACTTCAGAATGCCATTTTGTCTTTATGGCCAGGCATGGATGGGGCCAGCTAATGCTACTGTACTGGTTATTGCTCATTTTATGATCTGCTCTTAACTCAGGTTTTCATGTCATTAATTCTATTTCCTAGAAGAAATAAAAGAAAAAGCTCGGATGTAGCCCATGGCAGTTCAGTATTCAAGTGGCTTCCCTAGTAAGAGGAACAGGGACTGTCTCTGGCGTAAACTCTGTGGCTGGCTCTTTGACCTCCTCACCCCCACCCCCCCACCCCGGCAGCCTAGCAAGGCCACAGAGGAGGACATTGTATCCAGTCCTGATGAGACCTGATAAGCTAGGGTCAGATGGAAGGGGAGGAGGTCCTCCCCTATCAGTGGACTTGAGGCTTGAGGGTGCAGGGAGGAAATGAGGGCGGGAGGGAGGGAGGGTAGGATTGGGAGGGAACCAGGGAGAGGGCTACAGCTGGGATACAAAGTAAATAAGCTATAATTAATATAAAAGATAAAAATAAAAATATTAAATAAAAAGCTCAAGTGAAACCTCTTCAAAATAATATTCATGTTTTTTAATTGTTGATTATTTTTGATTAATGAGGAGTTAGTAGGAGATGATAGGTTTTCATTTGTGAATAAGACTTGAGCTTTGAAAAATGTGGAAGGCCATTTTAGAATAATCATGTTCCTCATGAGAACAGTTGTCTTGACAATTGTACTACTTATAATTGGAAATAATGAATATTTTATTTCTCAATGGAAAATTATTACTAAATATGCCAGACAGTGATTGGGATGTTGGTCAGACTCAGTCATTTCTACCATAGACCCATAGTGTGTGTTGACTGACATTTGGGTTAAATTGTAATCAGGCCATGTACTTTAAAGGAAGTAATTCTCATACACATTTTGAACCAGAATTCTGATAAGAAGAGGAGTAGGTTTTTCCCCCCATTCTACAGAAAGCATACATATCTAACAAGTAACAAAAATAGAACTAAAGAAATGAAGATTGGGTTTTCTTTTGCTTTTCTTATTCAGCCCAAAGCTGAGGAAGCTTAAGGAAATTCCTGAGTTGTGTTTCCACTAATGTTGTTTATATCTGTTGTTTAATATCCTGGGAATTGTATTCTTTTCCCAATCATAATATTTATTCACTTTACTTATGTATGAAAGATTAACAAAACATGAAATGTCTCATATGAGTTTCAGCCTTTCTTGAAGATTGCTGATTTAAATAAATGGCTGTTTAAATTAAAAGATAAGATACAGACTTCATTTCTTGCCATCATTTATTACCCCAGGCCCCAGACATTTATTTAGCGTCCACTATGTGGTAGCCAATTGTGGGGTGTTCTAGTTGAATGAAACATTGTTCCTAAGGAAGGAGTGCAAATGTGTTTATGTAGAGCAGCAATCAGACTCTAGAGAAAGGGAATGGAAACTGCCAGGTGATGTAGGAAGGCCGCTAAAGCGTTCATGGGAGCGGAGGGGGGAGATGACACTTGCGGAAGGTTGTGGAAAAGGCGGTGTGTTTGTGGAGGAAGATGAGGTGGGGGTCTGGAGGGATGACATGAAGAGTCAGTGGGCAAAGGAGAGAGTGAGTGATGGAGTGTAGCACGTAAATGTTAAACAGCGCCTGAGGCTATAGGACGACTTGGTGAAAAATTAAACAAACATGTTCCATGACCTAAGCTCTCTTACCATAAATTCAACAGCCTGATAGGATACACAGTACTATGCATCTGATTACGTGTGATATGAAACTTTATTATGAATTCACATTTTATCATCACTCTTATTATCTTGACACGATCGCGTAACTGATCTTACAATTACAATATAAATGCAGTTAATGTGAGACAGATTTTTTTTTTAAATTCATTCTTACCCTAAAATTTGAAAACTTAAATGATGCTACGCCATATGGTGATTTTAAATTTAATTAATTGTTATGTTTTGTTTTAATTTTCTTACTATTTTCCACTCATTTGTTTGTTAAATAATTTTTTATGACCATTCTGTTGCTTTGTGATGCCCCAAGATCTCATTGCATAAGTGATATGCTATCATTAAGATTTATTCTCAATCTTCCAAAATAGCATCATATATGTTTAATTTTATACTGTGTAAGACATATTTTAATACCTGCTTACTGTTTGTGTTTTCTTCATAATAGTGTAGAATTTGACTCAGGATTTCCATTGGCTGGGCTCAGAGTGACATGACAAAGTCAGCTGTTTAGTTTACCAAGGCTTTGAAACAAAGGCTGGATCAAAGTGTGGTATCTCCATGTTTATTTTATTTATTATACTTTTCACAGAATACTTGTTATTGACATCCATTCATCATTAGAAAATTTTGTTTAGAACATTTTGGGGATCTTACATCTGATAGCAATGCTTTCATTTATAAGATAACACATGATAGAAATCATCACACAGAAATGAGCAATCTCTCACTATCTGTCTCTAACTCTCTGTCTGTCCCTGCTGCTTTTTCTCTTTCTCCACTTTTGTGTAAGAAAGAAGTTAGTCCTGCAGTCAATAGCAGAGGCCCTCCAGTAGCTGACAGCCTACTGTCTGGAGAAGTGCCACAGTGAACCTGCAGCAGCATCAGGAGGAGGCATGCTCCTCATCTGGGCAGGCAGTTGCCTGCTTCTAATGGCCTTCCTGGAGGCTCACAGAAAAGTACTAGGGTGTGTATCTTGTGGGAAAATTACATGCCCTCGAGACTAAAGATCAATTAGGGAAGAGCATTCTAGCTGGACAGAAGGCAAGAATCCACACACTCACAAAGAAGAGTGAGTAGCACTGTGAAGGAGGTGACTGCAGAGGAACCTGAAAAGGCTGATGTAATGGAGGCGTCAGCCTTTGGATTTCATCTGCTAGTGTGGAAAAAGAAAACATGGAAAATGCTGAAGAGATGTTGCATCATGCTTGAAATTTGTAAGATGTGATTTTCACATTTGAGAATGTTGTTCAGGGGGCAGAACATACTTCTCTCTCCTGCAGAGGGGAATTGGCAGAGGGGACAATTTGATAAGTTTCTCTTTGGTCACATTTCTACTGTAGTGAGCTGCTCTATTCTATGCAATATATGACAGTCAGCTCCACCTAGTCTTAACTCAGAACTCAGATGGAAGAATTTAAAAGGAAAGGATGAAGGGAATTCAAAATGAGATGAAAGAGAACTGAAGATTTAATTATGAGACTTAGGAAGTGATAACACAATGCTTTTGAAGGAAAAGTCAAAGGAACTTTATTATAAAGTAAAGTGAGACATGCTAGTGGACTGTTAATGCTGGTACCAATGAAAGACATCTCTCAGGTTTGATTCCCTTGTTTGATACCATTTCTCAACTTGAATCTGGCCCTGGCATTTATTACCAAATGAAACCCTAATAAGTGATGTGCAAGCAGAGGGTTGACTACGATGTATATACTGATAATTATCTTCATGACAATGTATTTGGAATACACCTTCCTGAAATAGTTGCCACAGTGTGAGGAAGTCAAGATATGACATGGATGAAGATGGAGATTCAGCCACATTGTAATCTGAGCCCTACCCAGTACCAACATCTATGTAATTTCATAATTTGCAGATACCTCAACACCCAGTTCCACAAAACTAGACATGAAAAATGCCTCGTACGGAGCTCACAGAAGTTTTAGATATAATGGGCTTCAGTTTTGTTGTGAGGTATTAATGTTGTGATCATTTCTTACATAGTAATGTGTAACTCTAAAAGGAAGCAAAAAAATTTTAACACTCTCATGAAAGTGGGTGGTGGATCAAAAGATCTTCATGCATTTAAGGTAAAAAATGTAAGGAGAACAGTCTGCTCACTCTTACACTTGGCTTTGAACTCCTGAAAAACAGAAGACATATTTGTCACTTCATTTTAGCAACAACAGATATATAAAAACATCTGCTGGATGCAGTATTGGAAACAAGCCACACTTAGGAAGGACTTATAGGCTACATATTCACAGTAAGACTGAATGCTTTAGAGACCTACTGTTTCTCTTTCTCTCTCTTTCGGCTATCATAAATTTTTGAGACTTATACAACCCCCAAGCCATTACATACATACTAAGAAGAAAGAAAACATGGTTATCAGACTAGATCTGGTTAGATAGGAACTCAGAAGAAAATTAAGGCCTATGCCACCTGTTGAAATAACCTAAAATTAATACGCCCACAGATATTTATTGCACAGTAAAAGGCAGACTCATACTTTATATTCAGCTAAATCCAAACTGTGAAATATTACATGTGGTAAATCTCTAATTATATACACAGCTTGTGTACGTCAGTAAGAAAGTTTGGGTTAGCATCAAATGAAGGCAAATGATGTGTAAGGGATTAGTAATCCCTTCCTGACAAAAACATGTAATTGAGCAGTTCTAAATAAGTGGCACATGTAGGACTTTCTAAGTGTACATTGGGTGTTCAAAGCTGTGGGATCTTCCTGCATATTTTTGTATAATTATTATAGCTTTAGAAATATAAGAGTTCAGTTTTGCCACAAAACAAACCTTAGAACCTTGGTCATACTAGAAAACAACATGCTACATAGATAAAGGGTAGCACAAGTCCAGTGGCCGAGAGTGAGCAGGAGGCAAACTTCTGTCAGCTTCTGCAGCTGAGAGCAGCAGGGGGCAGTAAAACATTTTGAGTCTGGACAGAGGATGGAGCTAGTCAGTGGAGAAAGATACAGACTTCTCTCAGGAAATGTTTTGCTTTGTTTTAACCCACAAGACTATACTTCATTGCGACCCGTGTCTCCTTTCTCATGGCCCTGCATTGGGGGATAGTAAAATACATTCAACCTAAATATTAAATATTAGTTATTCAGAGAAATAACTTTCATTCCTTTCTTAATTAAATGAGGTTGATTCTGCATCCTTGCACAAACTATAATACCTATTCACGTCTGGATTCTATTTTCTGTTTCTTTATAATTTTGTGGGACAGTCCTAATAAGTAGGGTACAGAGAAACACATGTGGATTATAAACCTGATAAGTAATGGAGTGCTTAGACTTTATCTGTGTTTGAGATCATTAAAGCAGTATTTTTTTGTGTGTTTTAATATCAGACCAATTCCATTCTTCTGCTTGATGATGAATGTTTGTCTCGACTGCAATTGTGATTCCTTTCACAGAGTCTTCCATGTGCAGTATTCACATAGCCTGGAAGAAAAGGATGATGATATGATAGGATGGGATGCCAACATTCATCAAGTGCTTAAATGTGTTTCCGTGACTCTTCATGTCAGGTCTTGTGAAATCCTCATTCTAAGCCTTCAGACCAGGCAATGTTGTATCAGTGCCACAGAGGGCATGAAGCTCACAGGCTGCAACTTGCCCAAGCTCCCAGTAGTAGTCAAAGACAGAACTGAAAATGAGACCTGTCCCTCCCCTAAGCACATCCAGAGCTCACAATGTTTTCACTACATGGCAATTATTTATTATCTACTCTGGGCCACACATGGTTTTAGAACTATTGATTCTACATTGAAGACAATAGTAGCCTGTCTTTCAAAGGCTCATATTTCAGCAAGGCAGAGATTAATGTAATTATTATAATTCTCAGTGATAAAGATTTAAAAATTGTCTTATGGGTACCAAGCAAGGGGCCATTAGTTATAGCTGCCAAGAGATGGATGTTAGCCAAATTATAGATCAGACTTGGGAAGAGAAAACCATAAGGGATTATCAGTTCACCAAGGGTAGGTACAGAAAGGCTGCTCAAGCCAAAAGAAAAAAAAATGGGGTCAAGAAACTGGACATCACAGCAGGAAAGAGCTGTCCATCACTGGCTGTGAATGGAACTCAGGATTTATGTGTGTAGGATGAAGGTGGAAAGGCTGTCACCACATTGTAGGGTCCCAAGAGTACTCCAAGGTACCGGTAGAAAACCTGCTGTGTTTAATCATGTGGGTTCAGAGGTTTGTACTCTACATACTACCTATCAAAGAGGTCCTTTAAACTGACATCGTAAGGCCAATAGGAAAATTCTTGGAGAGTGTATAAACAGTCCAGAAAGCATAGGCTTTGAAGTCAAATAGACAAGCTTTGAGCACTAGGTCTTATAGTTTCTAAGCTTGATCTACAATCCAGCTTGTCAGAGCTTCAGTCACAGCCTCTACAAAGTGAGGAAATAATTACCTCAAAAACAGGTAAGAATTCGATGAGAAATACAACAACCTGCAGTGCAGATGTTTAGTCAACATGAGCTTTGGTTTGTGCTTATGTTTTGTATATTCCAATAGAGTTAATAAAAGTTACCAAAACAAGGTTAGGTTTTTAAGACAATGCAATTTTATATATTGGTGTATAGATTTGAATTCAGTTCTAGTTATACAGACAGATATGTAAAAATAAAAGTGCATCTAAAGAGTTGTCTATCTTTAACCACATATTTATATAATTAAGTGAAAGTTTATTGTAGGAGCATGAAAATACTTTTGGTTTTCTGCCATTTACAAATATCCATTTTCAGTGTGCATCGAGTCTTATTTTGATGATTTGAGACTAAGTCTAATTTTGTGCCTAGTTAAAACTAGTATTTAATCAGAAGACTCATAATACCATCAGAAATTCCAGATTGTAAAACATGAGGTGCTTATGGTTTTGCCAAACAGTTTCACTATTTTTCAAAAATTGACAATTCCTAGTCATTTTTTCCTATCATTGAAATAATATTTGCCTAGAGCTGCATTGTAGGTATTTTTAAAGTTAAAATGATTTATACACTTTTACAATGAAGCTATCTTATGGACTTAAAAGACCAATGTGGTTTTTGCTGATTTTTTTTAAGCACAACACAAATTTAAGTGCAGAATTCAATTTATCATTTCCTGGGCTAAATACTCTACATGCTTGCAGCTTCAGGTTCAGTTCCTATATACAGCACAGGAAACTCCTCTTTATAACTAATTTATCTGTTTTTTTCTTAATCCCACCTGGTTACTTCCACAGGGTCCTCTAATCACCAATTTCATTATTTCCTATTTTTAACATAATAATATTAGCTCTTTTCTAATGCCTATAACTATGGTCAAAACTAAACCAGTGCCACTTTCACCATCCAAATCCCCAATACTCTACCATCAAATAAAATGTTTCCCTGCGCTGTAAAGAGCCTACCTCCTGTCTAGACTTATACATGTTGATAATCGTTTGTCTGTATCTACCACTCAATTTTATTAAAAACTGTTCAGTCCATTGTGATCACTTCTTCCCTTCACACCCTAAACACATTAAAATCATTGATAAATTTTCAAATTTCCAATTCAGTTTGGCTAATGGTTGAGCCTTGATTTTTGTCTTTATTGTTTCCTCCTGATATATCACTAGCTTTTCATTTTTTTTTTTCTTATGCTCTTTTACTTTCTTGTTCTAGAAAATGCTTTCTGAACAATAATGCCATTTTAAGGGTTTAGCTACAACCCCAGATATGTAATACTTAAATTTATACTTTAAAGTACTTCAGATCCATGAATTGCAAGATTGTCTAACGTAGATGAAAGAAAACATCAGGAACACATATTCAGAAGGCTGAAACAGGGCCTTCTGACCAGGAAGTTCATTCATTGTGTATGACTGTACCTAAACTTATATCCATGTTTGCTTATTTTGTGTAACCCATAGCATGCTCATTTGCAATTTCGATAAAAAAGTTAAAGATAAGGAATAAATGAAGAAAACTAGCAAACTGTTTTTTGGCTTTATTCTTTAGAACTGAGTTTTATGTGTGAGTTAGGACACAATCTACCACTGAGTAAGAGCCCCAACTACAGGAAAGGGTTTGGACATTTAAACTCCATCTCCTCTTAAAGTCATGATGTTATAATAAAGTTTTACAACAGATGTTTGTGTGAAACAGGCAAATATAAATAATAATATTTTTAAAAGCCGTGAAATATTGATTTATTTTTTAAAAGTGTCTGAAAAGCTGTGCTCTTTACAAAGAATGAGGTAGTCTCTATAAAGCACTTAGGAAAAGATTTGTAGCAGTATCTATGGGCATTCTGACATTTTTCCTATTAAAAGTTAAGGTTTGGAGGGAGGAAGGAAAGGGAAAAGTGGCGTGATCACATTATAGTATTAAAATAAAAAATAATATTACAACGAAATAGCTTTTGTAATTCATTATAATATCAAAATAAAGAAAAAAATAAAGAGTACAACATAATTGCTTTTGGAATTAAAAAGAGCTGCCAAAAAAATGTTAAGATGGAAACTAAGTGTCAATTTTTGCTTTGAAACCGGTTTGTATTCCTCCCGTTCCTCAATTTTACATTCCATTCCATTAATATCATTGAATAGTACTAGTTTAGCTTCAAGGTTTTGTTCTGATGAATACAAACATTACATAGTCACAAAAAATTCTTGTTAGTGAGTCTGTGTTCTGGTTAAAAATGGTCTGTTATTTATAGAACACCTGCTAGATTGTACACACTATAATTGAAGCTTGACTCCTTGCAGAATTAATTTAGTTTTCTGTAAAATGGACTCTGTTAAGCCACTCCAAATGTGTATCTACTAAGTTTTTTGAATTAGTATTCAGAGGGGAGCTTTCTGAGGGTTGGGTGCCTTTAGAATTAGCTTTATTTCTGTGAGAAGTTTAGCTTTTAATACAAGGAATGCGATTGGTATTGCTACTGCTGTAAACCACTGGTATTCCTCCTCCACCCCCTTTTCCCCATGCATAATGGAATAATAGTGTTTAGTCACAATGCAGTATTTTCTAAAAGTACATAAACTATTTCATGAATAAGATTAGCTAAGGAATTTAGTCTCATTTTATGAGCATGACAGTTTCGGTGTGCAACACAAGAGCTTATATTTTCTGAACAGTCTCCTCAAGTGTTATTTTAGAGAAAATGAAACTCTTTCCAAAAGGATCTGATATTGGGTTTCCACTAACTGTGTTAAATATCTAGTTTCAAATTACAGCATGGAAAATTGAGGTTATTCACCTATTTAGATGTTTTATTGTGAACCAAGAAAGGTTTAATGATTGTAATTATCCAGAACTGCTAGGCAAACATGATGTGATTGTAACTTTGTTCTTTATTGTGATGTAATGATTTATCATTTCCTCATCTGCAGACTGTCTTGTTGACTTTGCAGCTTTCTGTTTTCCTCCTCATAGTCCCTTTCCCCATTTTCATTGAGATATGTCAGTGGCATGGCTGATGAATGGGCAGAGGTGTGATGTCCAATCTTGACACAAGATTAGGACATTCTTTCTTAGAGGAGTTAGCAACTCAGCAACATTTTGGCAAGAAACTGAGCTCAGAATGAAAATTTACTATTCACTGTCAAGTCTGTAGTCCAGCAGTGGCGAATTTAGTTCTGCTGAGATTCTTGAATTATATAAAGAAGTCATTTTGTCGTAAATAACTATTCAAAACCTAGAAAAAAAGAAACAAACCGATGACACACATATACCTATCCATACATACATGCACATATACATATACACATATGCAGAATCACATGCAGCCCACACCTACAAACAAAATGAGTACCGTAAGACCACTAGAAACAGTCTTTGGAATAGGAGATACAGCTTTAGTCATTTTGTTTGTTTACTAAACTGACACCAGTTCATAAATAATGCATGTGTCATAAACTACTAACAGATTTATGAAAAATAAGTCACATACCACCAGATAATTGTATGTGTGTATATGTGTGATGAATCTTCGTATGAATTCAGAAAATGAAAGGTAAATTTTTTTATTTGTATATATCAAGTGTACTTTATAACTGTACATTAAACTAAATTGTATTCTTTGAGAAAATAATTCTCCATACTTTTCAGCGATCTAGATTGTTAACATTATAATTTTCAGTATATAGTCACCATTATGGTATACTTCTTTGTAGATTTACATTTTGTAGTTTTAAGTACAATTTACATATCAAATAAAACAATCAAAGGAAATGATATCCATCATTTGAAATGGAAAATGAAACCTGATTTTCTGTGCTAATGCTGATTTTCTTGGGTTCCTATTATCAGAAGTTCATTTTCATTTTTATGGTTCTAATTTTCACTAGATAGGATTGTTGTTATTCAGCTATTAAATGTATCTACTCAACTTTAACCATTCATGCAATCTTTTTTGTCTGCCAAAGAGTGTTTTCTCACATATTAAGAAAATTGACAAGGAAGAAAAGGGCCAAAGATTCTGAATTGCCACTGCAAGCCACGTGATTATTGGGAGTCAGATTTTTCATTTCCGGGTGTGAGACAACTGCTTTCACAATGACATTTTACTCTAGTGGTGATTTTGTGTGTCATGCCTCAGACATAACAGTCTTTGTTGTGTTCTTCAGCCCTTCACTGTTTTTGTTTCTTTCTGCCTGTGTCAGCTGGGTAATTTTTATTTTGATAAAAATCTATAATGCAAACAGGGCATTCTGGGTCTGAACATAAGAAAAATACAAAAAGCAGCCTAGGAAATTTGGCTACCATTGCTGTTAATTATAAACACATTGGTAAACTTTAATAGCCAATTGCTAGTGCTCACAAATTATTATTATGAGAAATAGAATTCAGTAAATAAAAGTTGAAATCTTTTACTAAATCATTTCAAGGTACAATTGATTTAGAGTTATGGAAAACTCTAAATTTTGTTTAATAGATATGCTAAAATATACCATTTAGTGTTTTGTAGTTTTTATGTGGTCCTTTATGATGTGACTATATTTATCATAATTCATTATTGTTAATTTTCTTATGGCCTTAAGTGTTACATCCAACCAACCTCTTTGACACTCTCCAATATAATTGTGTTGGAGTTTGTAGTTGTCATGATTAAGATTTGTTTCTTCAGTTCAAATTGTGATGTTTCTAGAATGGTTATATAATTTTATTTGTAAACCACATTGATTTGATTAATTGCTTTCATCTGGATTCTCTTTTCTCAGCATTTAGTATCTTGTAAAAGGTAGCACTCCAATTTTTTTTCTTTCTTCTGTTTTCTTTCTTCAACATCGATCATCTCCATTTCTTAAGCACCCAGGAGTTCATGTATTTATAGTTACTAAAGATATGCAGCAAATTTATATTGTATCAGTGTGTATTGTATGTTGGTATTTACTGAGACCAGGTATTGGCTAGGTTCTGTTTTAGATACTGCATACATCCTTTACCAAAACAAATACCCATGTTCTCTAAAACTTATCAAATCAGAGAGTTAGCATTGTAAGCTTTTCTTCATTGTCTCTCCTATATAAGTTTAAAACCTCCAGGCTATGTTCTTGGCTCATAATTTATTCATGTACTCTAAAAACTGGGTTATAAAAAAAGTGGATCAGGATAAGAGTTATTTATTTCTCATATAAAAAGTGTTCATATGAGTTCATCAAAAAAACCCAAAAACTATGTAAAGGAAGTAGAGTAGATGATGTTAACAGGTAAAACAAAAAAAGAAGAAACACAGATGGCTAACAAATTCATGGAAAGCTTCCCAAACTCACTAATAATCAAGAAAATGCAAATAAAACAGAGGATATCCATTTTTTTCCTCATAAAATTGTAAAAAGGAAAAACTGTTGATACTTACCAAGCATTACTGAAAATGCAATGAAAATGAACACGTTTCTAGAGAGAGATCTGGAGTAAAACTTAGTTGGAATGTTCAATGTGTCACCTAGTGAAGCTTGAACTAAAAAAGACTAAATTCTTGTATTGATTCAGCAGTTTTACTTTCATCATTGTCTTATGGATAGGAAACCCAATGTGCAAAACTATCCTTAGCACTGCTTTGCATTGTAGTTTGAGACAGCAAAGAGTTGTGAATGAAAAACTGAGGGTTCCTCATCAAGAGTCGTTTCAATACTCAATAACCAATGCATAAAATGATGTCTCCAAGGCACAACAGCTCAATTTGTAATTGTAATTGAAGAGAAAAGAATCCATGAGAAATTATAAATGTTCATCATCGTGACTTTCAAAAACCTGTGCTGAATGGAAAGTCTGCAGCATCGAGTAACAGCAAGTTCAATCCCACGGTGATTATTGTCTGTGCTCATTTATTATGTAAGAACAGCACAGTTGCCTGCAACCAAGTTGTTATGACTCCATGGCTTTTAATTTTTATTAGACAGAGTCTCATGTAACCTGGGCTGGCTTCAAATTCACTCCGTAGCCAACACTGCTCTTGAACTCTTGATCCTCCTTTCTCCATCCCCCTCGTGTTTGGATTACAGGTGTGCATTGTCGTGACTGGTTTGTGTGATTCTGGAAGTGAGCCCACGCTAGCTATTGTGCATGCTAGGCCAACACTCCACCATCAGAACAGCATTCCCAGACTCCCCATACACTTAGAAAAAGTCTGTTTTCACAAGCTATTTCAAATTTCACAAGGTTATATAGAAAAGAGATAAAATGTCTTTCAAACTGTTAAGATTTTTCACTTTAGTGAGAGGGTCATTAATAGGAAGCCACTGCCCTTTATTGCTGTTCTGACTCAAAGTCAGTAGAGCTATCACATGTAGCTTTGCAATGAACAACAACAACAAAATACCTAAACGTTAACATATTAAACTGTCAGCTGGGCGTGGTGGTGCACACCTTTAATCCCAGCACTCAGGGAGGCAGAGGCAGGATGATCTCTGTGAGTTGGAGGCCAGTCTGGTCTACAAACAATTCCAGGACAGCCAAGCCTACACAGAGAAACCCTGTCTAGAAAGCAAACAAACAAAAAGATATTAAACTGTCTTCTGTAGCACACATTGATATGCCTCTCACGGTCAAGCAGGCCAGGGCTGATATCTGAAATATTGATTTGCATTCTAAGAAGTGTCTGGACAGTATTTTAATTGTTTTTTTTCATTGAAGTATATCAAGAACTCTATATGTAGAGGTTTTCAACACACATTAACACATACAAAATCTACAATATCATTATTTATATATTATGTAATATCTTGAAGAATATTATGTGTGAAGTACTAATAACTATAAATCACTTTCTACTTAGCTTAGGATTTTCAGTAGGAGTGAGCCAGACAAAGACTCTAACGGCTACAGCGAAGCTATTACTGTCAGAATCTTCCTATTCTTCAAAAGGGTCATCTAGGCAATGTGAAAAAAAAAAAATGTTTACATTCATTCACTCACCTATCCCAAGGTTTTCCGCCTGCTAAGTTTTGTGGGATCATATCAGGGCTTTTTCACAGGTCTTCTGCTTATGAGCAGGTTTTGGATCTGCAGGAAATAAATGAACCATCAATTCCATGATAAGTAGAAGGCAGAAGTAGTCTTGGATTATACAGGGAAACCGTGTCACAAACAAACAGCAAATAGACCCAAAAGAAGAGCCTACAGAATTCTGTTACCTGTAAAACATATGGGGGAAAAGTGTCAAGCTCTGGGCCTGCAAACTCTTCTGAAGAGTTGAAGGTGCAGATTTGGACCTTTTGGGTAAGTGACAAATAGTGTTTACTGATCCCTTGAGTTTGCTAAGAAGTTATCCCCCCCCCACACACACACATATCTGTCACACATCATTAATCATGACACAGTAGATTTTGATCTACTTAACAAAGAATGAAAAGATGTTTCATTTTGGGGCTTCAATTTGCTATTAAAATTATATAGGGATTTCACTTTTAGGCATTTCTAAACAAGAATCAAAGGAGGGGACCTTCAATTAAAATTACGATGAGATCCTCTTGTGTAACAAATCATGCAAGTGATTCTTGAAAAGAATATGCAGTGAACAGGGATGTCTGTAGGTGTGTAGGCACTGTCAGAATTGGTGGTTACTGGGGCTGAAACTTGAATTTGAATAATTGCTTTCCTGTACTATTGTGTAAACAGAGTTATCTAAACACAGTGAGCATCCGTTTCAATGTCTGCAAATTGGGATACCAATAATCCACTTCTAAGTTTGTTATGGGAAATGAATAGTTATCAACTGGTTCCAGCCAAGGCTTGGTGCCTGTGCTGCCAGGATCTGGCATTCCACTGTCGAATAACAGAATCGTCCGTAATGAGTCACTACTGCAAAGGAAAAAATGTGACTCCGGTTTCAGCAGTGTATTATCTCATCCTTCCATTCTTATTAGAAGATAAAACAACAACAAATAGTGAAGCAATTTAGAGAATGTGCATCGCCATGTTGGGGCTGGTTCTTCCCAGAAATAAGAAAGACATTTAGATAAAGAATTTCCATCAGATTTCTAGCAATAAGGTAGAAATATTCTTCAAAATTCTGATGTATTTTCATTTAATAATGTGCTCTCTGGGGTGATGGTCCATTTTTTTCTGTGTATTCATCATAGTTCTAAAACTGAGTTTGGATAAAAAGTATGTAGGTCTTGCCTTGTTCTTACATCAGAAGAAGTTTTCCTTTTGTCCATTTTATGCTTGTTTCCAAGGTCTTAAAATGAAAGCTTTGTTTCTGCAATAACGGCTTAGTGTAAGCTTACATTGTTGATCCCCTCAGTAGATGCAATGTAATCCACTTTGGTAATGTGAATTTTTAAACAATCATAGGCCTCTGCCATTAACCCTTCTCTGCTAATGATAATACTCCTTGAAAACTACAAAGGAACTGGGGCCCTAGCTCCACATTAGACTTGGAACGCACTTAGCTGAATTTGCATTTCTTATTTTAGCAGTGGTGAATTGCTGAGCATATGTTGAACCTCATCAATACTCGAAGCAGAATAGGTGATTGTGAAACTAATGTTCAAGTGCAAGCATTCAAACACAAACACGGCAGACTAGAAGAAAATAATGATGAAACAAATCAAAAGTGCTTTCCAGTCCAAAATTCCCTTTGAATGAGCTTTGGCTGCTGTTGTTTTTTTGCAATATTTTTAAATTGACCTGTTGCTTTGCTCGGTTCATTGTAGTGCAAATGTCTCAAATAAAGCTGTACATGAGTCATTTTTTTTCCTCCTCAGGCTACTTGAATAATAGCTCACTTTGAACACAAGCAAGGGAACCTATTGAATGCTTCCTGCAGAAAGCCTTCAGGGGTTTGCACGGCAGCTTGACGTGGCTCTTTAGGAGAGAGAAATGGTAAATTAGCCTCGAGTAATTTTATTCCATGACATATTTCCAAACTAACTTTGAGAACACATTTCCACTTTATGTTTAGATTCTACTTTGGGGACTTAGAAAAGGTTTCCTGCATTTGGTAGTTACATGCGTGGTCGACAGCTAAGTTAAGATGTTCTTTGGGGATTTGTAGACATTGAAAGCTTTGCTTAAACTAGAGAGATCTTTTCTGCAATTCATGCTGAAGCTGCAGTACTACATGCCTTCAGGGCTGTAGATTTAATAAACAAAAGATCTGTCACCAAGCTTGGCTCACAGTAGGGGGTAGATGTAATTATATACTTTAAAAGGAGGAAGAGTGTTGTTATTATTTTACATTTATTGAGTGCCAACATTTTGCAGTGTGCTTTACCTAACGTAGAATTAGACATAGTCCTTGCGCAGTGGACTATCTATCTAAATTAGACACAATCTAAATATTTCTTTAAATAGTGCCTGTGTTTTCAAGTTTGTTACATGATATACTGCACTAGTGTAGTAGAACTGTTATGCCTGCAAATGTGATTTAGACCTCTAAAGGCTTGCAAAGACAAGTGTTAGGACAATATGTGACTGTTAAACTATACGCTGCTCATGTCCTTAAACTATTTTGCTTCAAAAACTATAGATTCAACTCAGAAGATTGGAAATTAAATTTGGGATGTGATTGATGCATCATTTTGATTTTCACTTTGAGAAAAAGCAATTAAAAATGTCTATGTTGTTTGACTAGGATTTAAATTATACTTATTTGTGTTTTTAAAATTTATTTGTACTCTGAGTAGAAGGCCATCAAGGTCAGGATATTGTCTGACACATTCCCTTGTTCTTAATAGCCATTCAATGCAAAATTACCAAAGTTGCCTATATAATAGATTAATAGATGGATTTCTCCATCTTCTCCGAACTCAGTTCAGATTTTTGAATGTGATGTGGCAGTGCTCTGCTGGCTTTAGGACAATGCGTGCGCACGTGCGCGCACATCCACACACATACACCCCAAATGAAAATAAAAATAAACAGAAATAGTAGATACCCAAAGCCAGAAAACCTTCCTGGGAATATCTCTGAAGAGCTTAGGCTTGAGACATCTTCTTTTCTAATGAAGATGTTTCTCAGCAAGTTTCTCAGCGAGACTCAGACATAAGGACACAGTGTATGCTTGGAGGGCTGTGAGAGAACTTAGAGCTGTCTCGATCCCCACCAGTGATCAAAGGACCTTTTCACACTGCAGGCCTGGTTTCTAGGGATTCGGTCACCAAGGCACTCCAGTCGGCTTACTGGTCTGTTGTGGAGACAAACAGAATCCCCCTCAACTCTGTTATAAATAGGTTGTTTGTAGGGGCAAATATATGGATACAGATGATGAATATATAGCAGTTGTACTTCTGATTTATTTTTCATGTGTGCTGAGGCTATTTTATATGTTCTGTGAATTATGCAGGGCTCTGGTGTGTTCCTTCAGCTCCACTGTGATCTCCCACAGTGCACCACAAATGTGTTTGCAAGACTGTAGCTACTCAGTACAGTTCTGGATGTCACAGTATAGTGACTGGGGCCTCAAGTTTGATTATTTTTCACAACCACTTATCCTCTGTGCAACTTAGTCTACTCACTTTATTACTTTGAGTGTCAGATCCTTAAATATAAAATAGGAAAAATCTGTGACCAAACTGTTAGATTTTGTGTGAGCATTTATCTGATCTATTTAAGGTACTCTGAATATAACTTGACAATGAATATTTTCCTGTTATTATACATGATTATTTTATAATGATATAGCTAAGCTTGGATAATAAAAGTTCCCCAGAATATATAAACTTTTGTTTAAATTTATAATCTGAAGTAGTGATATTTCAAATTAATTTGATAGTTATCTTTATGATCTGCCAGTATTATACGTGAATGCATAAGAAATAGATATTAACAGGTGATGGTGGTGCATGCCTTTAATCCCAGCATTAGGAAGGCAGAGTCAGGCAGATCTCTAGAGTTTGAGAACAGTCTGGCCCACAGAGTGAGTTCCAAGACAGCCGTTGCTATACAGAGAGACCTTGTTTGCTCCTCCTTATGTTTCCAATCTCATGCATGCTTAAGATTTCTAGTTTCTTTTTATATTCTTCACGTTTATGCTCAGTATTCTCTTGACCCCTCCTCTTCTGTTTTGTCACTAAATTCTCTTTTTCCTGCCTTCCTGCCTTTTGGATAAGACTTCTTTCTCCAAATTCACTGGTCACTTGACTATTGTTGAATTCAATGACCTCATCAACAAAATGTCTTTTCCAAACCCAACTAGATCTCTTTTGTTGCCTTCATAGATTTCTTCAACTTCTTCTTCTTTTTTTTTGGAAGACTTTTTCCTGTGTGCCTTTGCTTCCTTTCAGTCTGCACTCACCCTCTGCACGGTCAAGTCTTAACATGCTGTCAATTTCTACATACCCCACCCAATTCAAGTTGTATCGTGGGTTTTATGCCTTTATAGCTCCCAGACTGAGCTTGACATATCCACTCATCTGTTAGGGGTCAGGGAACAACTCCACTCAGTCATGTGAAAAAGAATATCTCCTCTTGGATTTCTTGTTGCTGTTAATAGCTTAATCCACCTGAGAAACCCTTATACTAAGCAGTCAGTTGTTAAAACTACATAGTCCTTACCACATTCACTTTCATCTCTGTCACTTCCCTCCTTCCCCTGTACCTGCACCTCATCTTCCTTTTCTGACTCTGAAGAAAAACACTTCAAATACTATATCATTTCTAGCTTTGAGAAACTAAAACTGAAACAAAAAGTGAAATCAAATTGAAGCCATGGATCCCAGGGACTAGATTCTGTCCCCACAGTCAAGAGAACTAAACATGAGCTGATTATTCCCTTACTTTAAAGACCAGGTAGGTTATGGAATACTGTTTGAGAAAATCTTGGAAACATTCTATGTTTCTGTTTCCTGTACAGGAAGCCCCTGTGATATGAATATTCTTTCTGCTCCCATATATAAATATATATATTCGAGCTCACATGTGTGTCATATATATGTGTGTATACACATATTTACAGACACACAAACATATATACATACATATGGTTTTACTTTCTCTTTTTCTGTCTTCTTCAGATTGTGTGCCAAATCAATATTTCTGAGGACTAATTCCATCTTTAATCTCTTCTTTCGATTTTTAGTAAGCTTGATGTTTTTGAGAGTACAGTGACTTTCAAGTTTGGTTCCTCGTCTTCCAGCTAAGTGTTGCCAGGGATTTTTAAATGTGCAGATCTTCAGGTTTCATCTGAAACCTGCAAGTAAGACTCCAGGGATGGGCTCTGCAATGCAGTGTGTGTAAGCACTAACAGGAACTGAGAAACATTGTTTTATGGCTGCAATGCCAGTGGGCATTCATTGCGATGATCAGAATTTTCTACTTTGCTATATTCTCAAACTACTCTTTAGTAAATACAGCGTTATCTGAGCCTACTGTATTTGTCATTACATTTTTGTTTTGTTTCCATTTCTGTAACTCAGTGATTTCTTCATAGCTTAGGTTAGAGTTTTATTTCCCTGGAACTGATGTGAAATAAAGTCACATAATTTTATATGAAAGAAATCATTGCTTTACAAGTTGTCCTGCATTCCTTCTCTATATGTACTATATGCTATATCTTTGGTCTCTTATATGCTCTAAGAAAACAGAGTTAATGCCTATGCTCTGATTCACCTGCCAGCACAGGGTTTCTTTATAGTTTTGATGATATGTTTACACAGACTAAAGAAAGATATTTAACTTTAAGGCTCTCTATTACTATTTGTCACCATTGCTTCAGCCTTTAACCACCACACCTCAGGGCACAATGTTTGTAAAGGGGTCTTCTACTTCTATGCACTAGTTGACTAAGTGCTATTTCAATGTGCTTCAGTTTGCAAACTACTTTACCAAAGTAAAACAAGATAAGAGCCTCATAAAGTCTTCGTGATATGAGTGTTCTTACTGTCTCCATTTTAGAGATGAGATGCCTAGAAAGTATCATGTCTAGAAGTGGTGCTCTTCATATACAACTGGAAAAACCAGAGAGATTAAAGTAGGAATCTTATAACTGTGCACAGATATCAAAACACATGTTCTCCTTTCAGAAATTACAGTCGGAAATGCACTGTGACCATGGGTCTCCAAGTGTGTACCTCTGTCAAGATTCAGGTTTCCATTTCAGTGACATGCATTTGAAAAAAAAATTGGTTACTATGACTTAGAAAATGGGAGAAAAACTGGGCATTTTATCTTTGGATAGGATGTTTATATTTGAACAAGTGGGAACACTGAGAACAAATAATATTGTGTACAAGCATGTCTATTTGTAATTAATAAAATGTGAGAGTTTAAGGTATTTATTTTGCATAAAGAAGACAGCATCTTTCATAATATATTAATGCAAATATACTTCAGTGTCAATTGACTCTTTACATTTTTTTTTTTTTCTGAAATTAAGGATCCAACCTAAAACAGACCTGAGTCAAGAGTTCAGCAAAATGAAACCTGCTTAAACAGTATGTGGAAGCAGGGGTATCCCATTGACACTCAGCTTCAGACACAGTCTGCTGGGGCAGAGTCTAAGCTCCTCATAGGGAAACAAAACGTTTATGAGCTGAATTAGGGTATGCCACTTGAATGTGATAAGATCATCTGCTATGGACTTCTCTTCTTTAATTCTTCTTACATGCCTTGTACTGTGTATTTCTTATATAATGTGATCAGTCTGCACTTACTGAGTCATTTAATGCATTTCCCAAATATTTTTAACTTGGATTCTTATAATATGACCCCGAAGGCATTGTGGAAAACATCTGATTAATGCCGACTCAAACTTTGCTAGGTAAAAGCATTAAACACTTAAAAAGGTGATGATATAATGAGATTGGTAACCATCACCGAGACAGCGAGACACAGATTAAAATCATAAGGGTGGAAAGCTGGAACTGCTTTTTTTTCCAAGGTTGGTTCCTCATCAGAGCCCAAAGAGACCAGACTGAACATCAAATCACAAAGCATTTAGATTCCCTGGAGTAGAATTTCCAGGGTCACTATCTTGGGCTGATGTTTCCAGCCTTGGCTGCTTCCCTGAACCCTGAGAATTACACCAGTGTTGATGAGCTGGAACTGAGTGTCAGTCTGTTATTGTTCACTTAGGTCCAATCCCTTGGTGCCTTGTGTGGACTCTTTAAATAGGGGAAGTGATTATGGGCTCTTCATTTCAAAGGTTCAGAAAAAAAAGCAGAACCATGCAAGTAAAGGGCAAGAGCTGAAGGCCTAATGGTTTCTGCAAATGGAATCAGGAGTTTAAAAGCCAAAATGATTCCCACCAGGCAGTCTTTATTTCTCTCTCAACTTCTTTTCTTCCTACTCACTTTGCTTTCCTTGCCCTTTGTATATTAGTGGGATTTCAGTCATTGAGACAAAATACCAAAATAAAACAACTCTGAAAGAGAAAAAGGTTTATTTGGGCTGTGTTTTCAGAAGTTCATGGTTGCTGGTGGCTTTGAGGCTGTGATGTGCCTGCTCATAATGCCAGCACCTGATGGATGAAATCTACTGGCCTTCAGGCACAGAAGAGAAGGAAAAAAAAGGCCAGGTTGTTACTTCCAGGTCAGACACCCCAATAACCTAATGCCCTCCAGGGAAATCCTACCTCTTCAAGGTCCCATTTCCCCAACTTGTCTTTGAGGGTCATGCCTCTTAGGAAGCACAAACCCTTTGTTTTTTGCTTTTCTTTCTTCTAAGCTCCTCCCCACACACCTTTCTCACTCTCCACCCCCCTTCTATTCACTTCCATCACCCCACTTTGAGCATATCAATAGAACTGGTGGTAAAATAAGACATTAAATTCTTATCAAATTTATCATGCTTCTTTCCAAGGGAACAGCCTAAACTCAAGAAGAGCGTCCTTGAATGATGTTTCTAGAAACAGGTAACTTGTAGGAAGGCTGTCATCTGACTCCATCTCTTGTAACTGGTGCTTTAAGCATGTGAAGCACAAACTTACTGCTGGAAGCGAGAGAAGGTGGGATAGTGCTCCAGAGATGACAGCCAGAAGGAGGCATGCAGGTGGGGGGAGAGGAGAGGAAAAGGAGATGGAGAAGAAAGGCAAAATTTAAAAATAAAGGAAAGAAGAAAAGCGTATTATCTGGGCCTCAGTAAATGTCCTCATAATATTTCACAAGCCCATTCATTCTTTCCCATGTCTGCTTGAGATCACCACTATGGGGTATGCTGACATGGCATGTTTACAGCTGTCTGTTTCCCGTTAGATGGTCACCACTAAGTTCTCAAGGGTTTCATTTCAGATACCAGCCTGAACTGAAACACTGGAGTTCTGTAATTTTATCGTGAAGAACCTCATTCCTTCCTTCTTGTTTTAGTGTCTTCTATGTAAGTGTCATTACAACTTCTTTGAGTTCGAAGCTGGAACTAGTGACCATACTCACATTTTCCTATAGTTGTCCATGTAAACATTTGCTTTGTGATGGAATTAAAAAAAAAAAAGCAGTGAATGAAAACTGGCCAATTTAGCTTTGCTTTGATCTCCAGAACGTTGGTGTTCTGTTTTTGTTCACGTGTTCCTGGTTTATGCTTGCTTACTCTCAGTTACTACTAACTGCTCCTTTATTTATTTTTTTTTCCAGTTTCCCAACATCTATGCCCTTTAGAAAACTCCTTAGGAAGTATTTGCAGTATAAATAGCATTAAAAATAAACTGCTTATTCTGACATTTATAGTTGTAATGCTACTTCCATTTTAGGGATGATTCAATTTGCAAGAAAAATTATTAGCGGCGTGTCTAAAATATGCTTAGATAATTTTGACTATCACGTGGTCCCATAGCCCTTTAGACTAGTATTTCTTGTTTGGTTGTTTTTCTTTCTAGTCAGATCATTTCTCTGTCTGCCCAAATATGTCTGACTTAGTCAAAGTTTATTAAATTGATCTCTTGAAGGATAGTTAATGCCCTAAATCCTGTCTCAAGTCCTAACACTTGACATATTATGCCCAATCTTTTATAGCTATTTGTGCTCCAGACAGCAGACTGTGTGCCTCACTCCTTTACGACTTTGAACTTTTATTATTTATAGAATTCTACTACGTGTGGATTTTTTTATTTGCTTTTCTTTTCAACAATTCTCATTCTATCTTGTCTTTCAAAACCTGGCTGAAGTCTACCTCTTTGGTAAGAGGTACATAATGAACTCTAAGTGACTTTTACCATAACTCTCCTCGGAATTCACTACTCCAGTTTTTATGTTATTAATTTTCCTTTGTTTGTATGCCATGTTTAATGCATTCTGAAGGAAGATTTTTTTTCTTTCTTTGAGTATTGAAATGAGTTCTGGCTCTTTAGTTGGAAGATTTGACAATGATTTCTGAGACTGTATCTATTTTACCTTTTATTATTATTCACAGTTCATAGAATCCAATGTGTTGTATGAGTAAAGAATGCTTGTTAAACAATATTGGCTCCTAGGTAATGGATTAAAGTATAGAACTTCAATTATGTTTGCCTAAACAGACATTTTATTAGGACATGATATGACAGTTGTTCCAGGACCATGCTAACTTCATTTTAAAAAATAAGTGAAACCTAACTTTGGATAGTGCCGTGAGTCACACCATCCCAAACAACAGGTTTCTCCGTGAGTCTCTTTGTTTCTCCTCCCATTATTCATATTCATTCCAGATCGATTGAGGCATATGGCTTTAATTATCAAGTAGAGGCTGAGACCATGCAGAGCTACAGCCTTCCCCCAACTTGTCTAATGAAGCTCATTTCTAGCAGTAACGTGTGCCAGATTATTGTATTGCATTATGACATTAAACATGGACCAGCAGAGGTCTGCCTAATTGGGAAGGATGCCTTTCTCCAGCTAACTGCTTGTTTATTTTCTAGGAAGCTAATTTGCTTTGGTTAGAAAATGAAACCTCATAATCCACTATAAATGAGTTTGGTCATATAATATTCATAGCTAGGCTAGGGGAAATCCTATAAATAAATAAACAAAAATACTAAAGAGAAATTATTTACGCAAAAATCACTAAATGGGGCTTTGTTGCTGCTATTTGCTGCCTGTGAGACTTGAGTTAACAGTGACTGTGTGTTTTTCTTCCTTCTTTTAATGTAGCAGCAAACATTATTTGTAACTCCTGGGTTAATGACTCACAGAGAAGTATTTGTTTAAAAGCTTTAATATTAAAATTGGTTTCTTTTAGTTCACTGGAAAATACGTAAAACTTTGTTTTGTTATGTTTAAAGGATAAAAGTTAAAAAATTACAAACAATTTAAATAATATACATGCCAATATTTGCATTTATTACTTACCAAAATCTTTGTTTAAGGATTTATTTTTAATTATGTGAATATGTGTGGGTTTGTGCACGGGTGAGTGCAGGTGCCCTCTAAGTTGAGAAGATGGTGTCAGATCCCCTGGGGCCGGAGTTGCAGACAGCTGTGGGCTGCTCAGTGTGGATAATGGCTACTGAACTTGAGAATGCTACAAGAATAGTAGAGTCTCAAAACCTCTGAGCCATCATTGTCTCCAGGTCCAGATATGAAAATTGTATAGATACAATCTGAAACCTATAGCCTTAACCACCTGCTTAGCCTACCATTTCCCCTTTTATTGCATTTTGACATTATGACTTTCTTCCAAGCCCTTTGATGTCTGTTAAATATATGTTGAAGTTTTTCAATAAGTGATAAACTGAAATCTGTTTCTAAATGTAAACCTTTCAGTTTTGATCTTATTGTTACAGGTTAGCTTTCTGAATAATCTCAATCTGTAAATATTTTGCTAATGCTCTGATTTTAATCCAGATCCATGAACTTGTAGATGATTTCTCCTCACTGCAAAAAATAAAAGTAAAAATTATTCTAATGAGAGTGAATTAATGTTTAGGGTTTTAACACTAAGTGGAAAGATTTTTAAACAATGGAAAGTACTGAATTCTGAAAACATGCTTTAAAATTCAGAAATATTAGTGAAAAAAATTATACTGTGTGTTTGTGGCCTATCTAGTCTATTTGCATTCAGTACTAACTTTGTTACAGTAAACAGTAGGTTTCAAGACATATTTGAAAATGCATCATGTCAATGTATAGAGCTTTAAGAAAAAAAAATCCAGAATTTGTTTTCAGATTTTTTATATACTAGTCACTCTATTAGACAAGGTAGATTCAAAAACAGAGTGCATAAGGACTCTACAAATAAGTATTCACATTTCAACTAAAAAGGCAGTATATACAAGCACTGTGGTAGCCAATTGTGACCACTCCTAGAATGGAAAAATAATTCAAAAGAGCCTTCAACTGAAAATCAGAGGCACCTGAAAGAAAAGAGAAAGAGAACGATGGTGTTTGTATCTGCGTGCATGTGTGTGCCTGTGCAGGGAGAATGAGAAAACAGAAGAAAGATTGCTATACGGTTGGATTGACTGATTCATGGTGATGTCATTAAAACCCTGGAAGAAGATGAGAGTAAGTCGTGTTGAATTCCTGATTATCTCCAGGGACCTGGTAGACAAAAGGGAGCTTAGCCATTAGGCAAGTAGTGAAGGTTGGAAATCGTCAATCATGCATTTCTTCATTCAGAAAATATTATGGGGTGTTAACTGTACCTCGGATTTAATAGGCAGTATTAGTAAGGGTGTAGTAAAGGATGTAAGAAAGAAAAGAGGCTATTTCTTAGTTTATAATCCAAACAAGGAGACACATTTGTTAGAACACTATGATGAAATTAAGAGTTTTCTAATAAGCAATTTATGAAATAAGAATTTAATTAAAACATGTGGAAGCCATGTTAGAACAATTATGAATTTCATTAATTGTAAATTACTCTGGCACTGGATTTTTAGTGTAGATAATTGCTTTAATGGTGACATTCTTTGTTCTTTTGTTTTCTTTTGTTTTTGTTTTTGCTTTTGACTTTGAGGGTTTCTCTGTGTAGTCTCTCCTGAACTCACTTTGTGGATCACGCTGGCCTCAAACTCACAGAGATCCACCTGCCTCTGCCTCACTGAGTGCTGGGATTACAGGCATGCACCACTATGCCAAACTAATGGTAACATTCTTGAAGTGTGTTTATTGACCAAGAAAAACAGCAACTTGTATTGTCCAGAACATATCACAGCAGAGGCTGTTTCTGTTGAGGAATGATGAATAGTACAGAAGGTAACTGCTAGCATGCAAGTAAAACTGTGGGAGTCAAGTCTGTGTCAGTATGCCTGTTAAGGCTGGATGTATCTGAAGGGGGGAGTTACAGGGCTGGGAAGATGGCTCAGTCTGCGAAATGCTTATCTTGTAAGCACAAGGACTTGAGTATTAACTTGGAATCCACATAAATATAAATAGCATACACAGTGGTGGGGATCTGCCAGCCAAGTGCTGGAGACTCAGAGACACAGGATTTCCAGGGCTTGCTAACTAGTTAGTCTAGATGAAGCTGTTAGCTCCTAGCTCAACAAGAAACCTTGCCTCAAAGTATAGAATGGACAATGACCAAAGGAAGTAACCAGTGTTCACCAGTCTTCTGTGGGTGGAACAATACTCTGTCTGATGGTTCTATAAGAAAGCAGACTAAGCTAGCCATGAGGAGTAAGCCAGTAAGCAGGACTCTTCCATGGCATCTTTGTGAGTTCTTGCCTCACTCTTCCTGCCGTGATTGAGTTGCTGTCCTGGCATCCTTTGATGATAAAGTGTGATGTGGAAGTGCAAACTGAGAAAATCCTTTCCTCCCAAGTTGCTTTGATCATGGTGTTTTATCACAGCAATAGTAACCCTAACTAAGACAGCTACCTTCCTGCAATGAGATAGAAAAACTAATATATATATATATATATATATATATATATATATATATATTACATCGTATATATATATATATATATATGTATATACTACAATGTCAGTGTAGTATGGTGGCTGCTCCTCCTTCATGTGTGTGTGTGAGGAGGGTGTCAAAAAGCCAACCACTGAGTTCATGTCAGAAACAGTTCCTGTTCCCCTTACTAGGGAAACCCACTTGGATACTGAGCTGCCATGGGCTATGTCTGAGCAGAGGTTCTAGGTTCTAGGTTGCTTTTCATACTATAAACATCACTAATTTTCCTTCCAATGAGTTGTAAACAAGTTCTATTCAGGGAAACAGGGACTGTTTCAGTCATGATCTTGATGGCTGACTCTTTGACCCTCCCCCATATAAGCCGGGGAGTGACAGACTGGCTAGATCCCAGGGGAGGACTTTGCAGCCAGCCCTGAGGAGACAGGATAAGCTGGGGTTGGATGGAAGGGAAGGAGGTCCTCCCCTGTTGGTGGACTTGGAGGGGGCGGG
>CM053765.1:78613014-78644094 GCA_028658305.1 Pachyuromys duprasi | reverse complement strand
GTGTGTTTCTTGGATGTAGCAGAATGTTGGATCCTGTTTCTGCAACCATTTTGTTAGTCTGTGTCTTTTTATTGGAGAGTTGATAGGTAATAGTGACCAATGAAGTTAGTTCTTTTTATTGTGGAGTTTGTGGTTATAGTGTGTTTGTTTTCTTTTAATTTTTTTTGAGGTTATCTATGTCTTGTGTTTTCATGGATGTAGTTGATTTCGTTGGATTGGAGGTTTCCTTCTTGTATCTTTTGTAGGGCACGGTTGCTGTGTAGAAGTTTTTTAAGTTTAGTTTTGTCAAGAAATATTTTGTTTTCTCCATCTATGTTGATTAACAGTTTTGCTGGGTATAAGTGGTCTGTTTTGACGTGTGTGTTCTCTTACAGTTTGCAAGGCATCTGTCCAGGTCCTTTTGGCTTTCATGGTTTCTGTTCAGAAATCTGGTGTGATTTTGATAGGTCTACCTTTGTATGTTACTTGGCCTTTTTCTTTTGCTGCTTTTAATTATTTTCTTTATTCTGTAGATTTAGTGTTTTGACCATTATGTGACATGAGGAATTTCTTTTCTGGTCTAGTCTATTTGGTGTTCTGTAAACCTCATTTATGTTTAAGGACATCTCTTTCTTTACATTGGGAAAATTTTCTTTTATTATTTTCTTGAATTTTTTTTCTGGACCTTGGGGCCTGGAATTTTCTTTTCATCTATTTCTATCATTCTTAGATTTCATCTTTTCATGATGTCCTTGATTTCTTGGATGTTTTGTGTTTGGTACTTTTCTGACTTAATTTTTTTCTTTGAGAGAAGTATCAATTTCTGCAATTGTATCTTCAGTCCCTGAGATTCTCTCTTCCATCTCTTGTATTCTATTGGTGATGCTTACCTTTGTGGTGTCTGATCTTTTCTCTAAGTTCTCCAGCTCCAGTGTTTTCTCTGTTTGTGCTTTCTTTCTTGACTCTAATTCTGTTTTCATGTCTTGCACCCTTTCCTTCATCGGTTTGAATGTCAATTCCCAACTTTCCATGATGGCATCTATTTTTTTTTTTCATTTCCTCTTTATGTACCTTTTATTTTTGTGGCTATATTTGCCCGTATTTCTTTGAGGGTTTTGCTGTTTCCTCTTTGTGTACCTATAAAACTCCATAAGCGTAGCTTTAAAATCATTTTCCTGTGTTTCCAATGAATTAAAATATACATTGATTTTGGGGGTTGTTGAGTTAGCCATTATATCCTGATTTTTGTTGGATGTGTTCTTATTCCGGCCTCTAGCCATCTGAAGGCCAGTAGCTTTTGCTGTTTGTTCCTGGAGCCTGTACTGCAGAGTGGCTTCATCTGTCTCTGGAGTCTGGAGTATTCTTCAGGAAGATGAGAAAGGTCCTCAGGTTTGAGATGGTATTTCCGATGCAACTAAGGGAGGAAGATCACAGGTGCAAGTGCGTAAGTGCAGGAGTGGTGGGGAGGTGTGCCTGCCTGGAAGGGTAAAGTGTAAGGGAGGAACACAAGTGCAGGTTGTGGCGCAGGCTCAGTTTGCTGTTCGCAAGCACCCTGAATGGTTCAGTGGCCCACAGGCCTGTCTCGGTATTGTGCTATAAGCACTCAGATCTGCCTGAGCTGCACCATCTTGTTTTCAGGGATTGTTTGGCTGGACACCCACATAACAGGGCTTCAGTGTTGAGAATGCTGTTCCAGAGATCCCTATGCTGCCCACAGCAATGGTGTAAATAGGATGTCTGGCTGCTAGCATAGACGGACCCTGATATGGGACTTTGTATGCACTGTCTTGCAGAAGCACTCAGGAGCAGGCGTGTGTAGAAAGCACAGAGGGTCCGAGAAACTCACTTGCAGGTGTATGCGGTAATCTCAGAGAGCCCACAGTTTTCTACTCACAGATTTGGGTCGCCTGTTTGGCTCTTAGAAGAAGGAAGTGCCCTGTACCTAAGGTTAATGCACTGACTGCTGAGCTGGCTGCGGGGCAAGTGGACCAAGAGAAGGTGCAGCTGAAAGTGCAGGAGGTCGATAGTTCCGTAGTTCGCCATTCTCAGGCCCCAGAGACATCCACGGGGGTCCTGGATCCAATGTGTCCCAGCTCATGGATTATCCCCTCTAGTCCGGGAAGCCTCAAAGTCAATGCTCTGGCTTTAGCCACCCATGCACTTACCAGTTTCGGAGTTTTGCATCTTCTCCCCTTCAGAAACAGTATGCAATGCTGGCCGCCATCTTGGACCCCCCCCCCTTTAGTTTTCCTAACTAATGTTTGTTTTTCTTTTGTCACTTCTCTCTTTCATATGCTTCTAGTTTAGATAGAGAGAAATGACAATCACATAAACAAAGCATCACTGGATGCATTCAGCTGTGTATTTCAGTTCTTCGTGCATCTGCGGAAGTCTCTTTTAAACTAAGGGTGTGTTTGTATATTGTTTTTGCATAAAATATTAATTAAAAAAATCTTACAATACTTACTCTCTTTTGGGTACTTAGGAAACATGAGCAAAGATATCAAGCAGGCCTACTCTTATTGATTTTTGATAAGCATTCTTCTGCCAGTGAAGTGAGCCAATTCAAGCCAAATTAGAGTTTATAAATGCAGGTTTATTGGAAGCAGCTCTGGGTAGGTTCATTGGTCCCAAGGAATGAAGGGGGGAACAGAAAAGGGGTGCGCTTGCATGAGGAGAGAGAAAGCAGAGAGAGATGAATCAGAGGGAGAGAGAAAAGAAACACAGCCAGAAAGAGAGTGGGGGAACCAAATGTATGGATTATACAGTGAAGATCCTCTGGGGAAAGGTGAGACCCCACCCTCGGACTGGAAAGTTCAGGATAGAGGGTGGGATATGCCAGCCATGTCCTGTAACAGGTAAGGACTGAAGGAAGCTGGGAGAACCTGGAGGCCAGGTCCCTGTTGGTTAGGAAGGCTCCTCAGCTGCTTGTCCTAGGTCTAAAGCCCAACAACTTTATATAATCTACTGACATATGTTAATAAATGATAGTTTTCTGAGAAAAAATGATTACGGAGGTATTGGTTTGTTGGTTTCAACTTTGGACAGAGAGGAGATAGCTAACAAAGAATAAGAAATATGAGCACACTGTTCGAGGCAGAAAGGAATACAAATCCCCAGGGATGAAAAATGTAACCAGCAGGGGAATTAAGTTAAGACAGTCTACAGGACCCTCACTGGTAAAGAAAGACCTTGCTCTTTGTAGATGTGTATTCAAATGTATTGCAATAAAAAGCAGGAATTGAGCCAAGGATAAAGAATTGCTTTTCTCATCAGTACCCATGAAGAATGTGTCTTTTGTTACATAAGATAGAACTGGGTGTGACATTACACTGACTCAGTGTTTGACACACTATTTGTTTTGACCTGATACAGTCAACCAGACATTGACTTACACAGCTGTACCTATTGATAACTTTTTGTCAACAGATTCTCACATGCATCCAAAGAGTCTTGCTTTTCAGAAGGTTCAAATAAAATTCCGTTGAGGCATTTGTCATTCCTAATTTCCACAGGAACCTGGAGCAGTGAGGAATGAGTGGAGAATTCCATCTGCAAGTTAATCTACTGGAACTGTCATTGAGCTCAGGCATTTGAAAGGAGAATAGTTTTATCAAGAGGAAGTCTTTAGGGCTTAGCTTTTTGGTAAACATCCTGCCATTCAAAAGTTGAGAGAGGTTGAAAATAACACCACCTGCCACAAGGTCAACTAAGTTTTGTTGACAGACATGGTTTTTGAGAGATAGTGTTACTAATTGCCTATCATACTTTGCTACACAAAGTATTGAAATTGCCCTTTTATTGTTCTAAGATAGAGAATCTGAATTTTGCCTTTTACTATTCACACCAAGTCTTTAATCTGTTTTAGTTAATATTTATAAAATAAGAATATTATAATTTTAGTTCTAAATTATATTTTGGTCTAGGTGGTTACTTGGAGTCTGTTTGTTTCCAGATGTCAAAATCCAAGATGGATTTCTTACCTATAGGATGAGGTTAGAAAGGCCCTATGATAACTTCTGTTCAATTCAGAGATTTGAATTCTTTTGTTAGACTTACTATAAATGGACAAATTGGGACATGATTTTCATAAAAATGGACAGTTCATTATTGCTAATGATTAATCATGTTTCTAGGAAGTTAATGTCCCTTAAGTTTTCTTCCCACTAGCTCATTAAATTATATGCACATCTGCTGAGCACTGTATGCCAAAATCTATGACTGGTGCAGTAAACTCCATAGTTCCTGGTTCTGATTAGTGTCTGCCTAACAACAGAATGAGAATAAAGGTAAATTTCCAATATTTAATGTTACTATAATCAATAACTATGACAGTCTGGTGTGTTGTATATTTCATCCTTTATATCAGAGGTAAATAACACCTATCACCTATGCCAAACAGATTCTCCACCAGTCATTTTCCCTACAAGGATGCTAACAGTCTGTAAATGTAGAAAGAAGTGGATGTAGGCTTTGACGTACTCTATGTCTACAGCTCATCCATATGGCTTTTAAAAGTTGTATTGGAGCCACAAGACATAAAAGAAAGCACCAAGAGCTTAGGCCAAAACCTAAATTTGAAGATTCCCTTTTAAAAGTAAGCATATTGATTTAGTTAGTATATTTTAAATAATTTATGTTTTTTCACATGATAAATTTTAAACATTGGTATGTGATTATTTCTATTTTTCTGTCATATCATTCAGAGTATTTTCTTTCTTTCTTTCTTTCTTTCTTTCTTTCTTTCTTTCTTTCTTTCTTTTTTTTTTTTTTTTTTTTTTTGAGATAGGGTTTTTCTGTGTATCCTTGGCTGACCTTGACCTCACTTTGTAGACTAGGCTGGTCTTGAACTCAGAGATATGACTGCCTCTGCCTCCTGAGTGCTGGGATTAAAGGCATGCATAATCACTTCCTGGCAACTTGTTGGACTTTAAATCTTAATCACTAAAGAAAGTCCCAGGAACCTACTGAAATTGAAAATGTTAATATCTAAAATTTGGTAGCGAGTATTTCCTTTACTCCATGTTTGTCAATAGTGGTTCTTTATATATATATGTGTGTTTTCTTGGAAAATTGTGGCTCTTGGGCTCTGGGCTTTTATCAGGGCTCAGGAATGTTTTCCATGTTAGATATCTAGAATTTACCTTCTCTTTTACAATATTTCTCAATCTACCCCAGTAACTTAAATGACATGCATTAAGCAAACATTCCACAAGTGAATTGTACTTCCAGACCTAAATGATTATGATTGTCCTTGTTCTAACCTCATGGAAGCAGCTTCCTGAAGAGAAATAACAAATTAGATACTTGTAGGAAAATTCTACATTTGTCCATATAATCCAAGGTTTCTCAGCTTAAAATCTATTAAGATTCTGAACCAGATTATTTTTCATCGTGGAAAGCTTGCACAAAAGCTTACTCAAACTCACACAAAAAGGATAATATGGCAAATTCAAACAATATGAAGGATAAAATGAAAGAAACGAAGCTGCAGAGCTGCAGCCTTGCTCTGGGTCTTTTTATGATATATAGGCATATATAAATACATTTATGTATACATATATTTATATATTATATACATATAGACTCCATTTTATAATTCACTGGGAAACTATTGAAAATACTTTTAAGCAATTCCATTGCTTTGTAAGAAGAGCTTGTTTTTGAAAAAAAATAAAAGGAAACACTAAAAACTTCTCTAATTTCAACATTGGATTTGACCTGGGACAAGTCTCTGAAATAAAGTTGTAAAGTTGCTATTGGGGTGGTTAGCCGAGAAAACAGGTCCTGTGTGGAATCAATTGTACCAGTAGTATATGTTATTATTATTATTCCATTTCTTTTTAACCTTATGTAACTCGAACTACGTTAAAATTGCCTGTTAAGATTCAGATTCTTATACAGTAGTTTGGGAGAAGCCCAACGATCTGGATTTCTATCGAGCGTCCTTTAATACCGATGACTATAGGTAATGGCATACGCTGTGATCAGCTGTGTTCTGAATGGCAGCCATAGTTCTGGACTCTGGAAGAAGAAGAAAAGGCAAAATGTAGCTTGAAGCTTTTCCTCTAGAACTAGAGCATAGGTGTCCTAGTCATCATGAGGAGTGCTCTTACATAGTTTTTCCATCTCAGCCATTTCATATGAGTTTTACTTTGGCTCCACATGGAGGTTTCCTGCATCTTCTGGCTACTGATCTCTCAACTTCAAGGTTTCCTGAACTGAGTTAATTACCTTCTTTCCAACAGTCTGCTATAAACTTTCCAGATGCATTACACTTAAACCAGTTGAGCTCCACATGTGCTTCCACACAAGTCTCTGTGACAGAAACACTGGTCGCAAATGGCAAAAGCAGCCTGTCTCAATCTTTCTGTAGCTACAGTGAGTGGTAGAGTGGGGGCCCTTGGAAACTCTTGGACTGGTATTATGGAACAGTGTGTGATAGCCATTGTAACAACACGGGGCTGAGCTAAAAATGGGATTGGATATCTTCAGGATGCAGTGCTTGGTTGTTAGTTGATCAGGTGTTGTCAAATAATCTTACTTTTGTTGAGAGCTTTATACAATGCCACTATCCTAAAGAAATACAATGAATTTTTTGGTAGTTATATCCAAGTGACATATTTTTGTCACCACACTTATGTAGCTATTTGATAAAAGGAAGCTTATGAATTTTAATAAAATAATGTATGTGTTTCATTCCTCACCAACAACACTTGCTGCAAGAGATGTGTGCACCTGTCATGGTCTATAGTACTCTTGACCTTACATTAAGATGAGACACTGCCACCCATATTTCCTGTTACATTGATTTATGAACACCCATTCTCTTTTGCCTAATAGCAGGCATATCTAATGAAGTCAACAAAAGGAATGTAATGTGAGTGCCTCCTTGTTGGATGTTGGTGTTTCCTCAAACAGCTGTTGAATGTCACTATTTCTCCAGAAGTTTTAATGTGTTCTGAGCCCTCTATTGAATTTCCCAAGTTGTCTTTGTTCACAGATCAGGAAACTATGATCCTAGAAATTTCATACTCGAGTTTCTTATTAGATATCTGCCTGTGATAAAGAATGAGGTATTGGCTATATGTATTCTGGTCAGGAGAGATGTTTGGGCTGGTGGGGCATTTCGGCACAGGTGTCTGCTTTCTGCATGAATTTCTTGGCTAGTACCCTATACCTTTTTTTCCTTTCCTAAATAATACTAAAATCTGTCTATTACCCTACACATAGCTTTGTGAGCCTGTCTGACCTTTGTCTTCTCATCTGGCATTTGTAGCTTGGTATTCTTTGCATAGTACTAACTTTTGAGATTTAATTTTGTTTGTTTCTTTGCATTTAAAATAAAGTTTAAAATATTGACATTTTTTCTCTTGATTTCCCTTTTCTAAGCGTGAGATCTTTTTGCTATTGGTAGGAAAGACTTTGCCATGTACTATCCAGTAACATTTTATAGTGCCAAAAATATGCATAAGTGATTATCAGGATATCCACAATTGTTTATAGTATATCTTGAGCACAGAACTTCATTGTGCTCATTTTGTTTTTGAGGTCTCATGAAATCTGTTTCTGAAATGGGATCAACATAGCTTGTCTATGACATGTCGTGTTGACATTACAATACTTTAGGATGTGCTAGTTAAAGAGTATGTCTGAGTACCAGTCATGTCTTGTAAACAACAGTGCCAAGCTGTGCTCCTGATTGAGCAACAGGATTTATTTAAGATCATCAGTGTCAGTGCCGTTCCATAAACAATAAACGTCATTTGTTATGTATGATGTTAACAGTTGTCCCAGAGGAGGCTGATGATGGATTTTATTTTAGCTTTTTTTTTTTTTAAATCAGCATTTGCTCTTGATTGGCATTTATCAGTCAGATGCCTGTGTTCTGTTATTTTATTTCTTTTAAGCGGAATTTTGAATTCCTTCCCCCTGGACGAGATTGACACCACATCTGCTGTGTGTGGAATAGACTATCAGTTGATGCTAGCAGAATGTCAAGTCTGCACACTCCTATGTATGCGATTTGTTTTTTGTACAGTCAATTCTTTATCTAAGCATTCTAATGATTGATTGAACCCTCTGCTATAGCAGTACTTAACATGTCACTGTTGAACTTGAAGCCATCAGTACGGTGCACCTCAGCAGATAGCACTGCTCATCACTTTGACGCTGTTAGTCCACACTACGCAGGGTAACAGCCTCTTCTCACCTGCATTTGTTTTTATAACAGGTATAGTTAGTATAACAGGTATAGTTCCTGTCTTTCTTACACTCAACTGAAAAAAAGAAACGGCAATGTTTTCATTGTACTTTTAAAGAATTAAAATGTTTTCAGTGCAACCTCAACAGTGGGGCAATCATAGCAGTCATTGAGTCTAGAGAATTTCAAGAAACAGGCAAATAGGTCAGGTTGAGCCAGCAGTGTATACAACTTCCGATTATCAGAAAGAAAATATGAACTTGGACTTTCAAGTTGATTACTTCTTGGTGTATCTTCTATTTCCTGGAATCTTAAAAAAACGCTTTCATTCAAAGGGCAAATTTCTAATACCAGATTAATCATCTAACTTCACTTCCTTTATAAAATACACTTTGCATGATCTGGGCTGGTTTTGGAACTTGGAGAAACATCGAAAAAGTCTGGGAGTAAATGGCATCTTCCTTTTACTGCAGATTAGATCCTAGATTTCAGTTAGAAGAGCTGCAGTGAGGTAAACAGCTCTTTACTGATTCATATTTGGGGGTCCAGTCACAGCAAATGTTCTTGTGTCAGTGAATTAATTCATGTTAAAGCTTAATAACATGGAAGTTACAGTTTTAGCTTTGTCAGAAAAATTACTCCTATTTGATAGTATATAACAATTATACAATTTAAATCTAACTCAATTTTCCCCCTGAACTTAAAAACTGACTTTCTGAAAGGCAGCCTTCACAAAGCAGGTAAAACAAAAGTATGACCCTTAATTGTGATATGATGTTCGGAGGCTTTTTGCCTTTGGCTGTATCCGAAATGAAACTTTCTAAATTGTTTAACCAGAAACACAGAAGGCAATGTAAATCTAATGTAAAAAGTTCAACTTTAAAATAGCATTTTATAATTAATAGCCAGATGCATTGGGAATCTTTGCTTAATATCTCCCAAGCCTACAGAGTTTTTCTTGCTCTGGGGTAGTGTGTCACAAATCTTTCATCCCAGCACTCTGTGAGTTCAAGGCCAGCATGATCTATAGAGGGACTTCCGGGGCAACCAGGGATGGACTCTGTCTCAAAAAACCAAAACCAACCAACCAAAACAAAACAACAACAAAATGGAGTTTTTCTTGTGTTCAAATATTGCAAGCGAGGCCACAAGAGCCTTATGGATCCTTAGAATTCTGAATTTAGCTGTAGATGGTGCCCTTTAGGAGGCAATGTATCTGTATTTCCAGTGTGTATCAAAGGTGGGAGCCCCTGTAGGCCTGCTGGGGTGACTTGTTCCAGACGAGGAGACTGGCACCACATGTATTTTTAACACTTGAAATAGTTTTTCTCAAGGCCTGAGGTACTCAGCTTAGTATATTCTGAACTTCAGTCAGCAAGACTTTCATAGCACACTGGACATTCAACTTGGGAAAGAGGAGGAAACAGAATAATGTAGATTTTCATAGCAAAGCCCCTGCAAAGGGAAATGAGCACCACAGGGACAGTGACTTAAATACCCTCTCCGTCAAGCTGAAACTTGCAGGCGTTTTCACATTAAATGACAGACAGACAGACATTATTTTGTCATGTTTGTCTGTTGCATAAAATATTTAATGCTAAATCAAGATGGAAGCTAGGGGTTCGTTTTAACCTCTTTCTGATAAAAGAATCAAATATTTATTAACTGCTTTCTATTGTTGCCTGTTTCTTCAGAAGGTAATTTGTGGTCAGTGGAGCTCAGCAGGGAAACCCCTTCCCCTCCAGATGGTTGTGACATTTGAGAAAACCTTGGAGGATTAAAAGCACTCTAGTGAACACTCAAGGCAAAGTCCTGACACAATTTGACAGTCCTAATCTGGGTCCTCAGCTGATTGGATCACCAAAGGCACAAAATTCTCATCCAACTGTGCAGTCAGTACGCACATTCTGAAGGCCACTAAAGATATTCTGAAGTTTTGTGACTGTTTTAAAAAGAAAATATAGGAACTTTGTTTCCCATGGAATGTCATTGGAAAGACTTGTGAAGCATTTTATATGGCTTTTTAAAAGCTGGTAATATTTTTGCATGAATGAGCACAGCATGCTATAGATGTCTTTACTCTTTATTAAGTTGGGTTTGCAAACAATCTAAATGGTTAAATGGTGGAAGGCGCTATAGAAACTGATCTCCGGGCATAAAGCCTACCAAATCTAATTATAAACCATCACCATCTGCTCAAGTGTGGTATCAGAATTAAAAATATTGCTTTCAGAATTTGTAAGCAATGTTTTTAAGTAAACTAGACCCATATAGTATGTGTGCTTGTGCGTGTGTGATTAGAATAAGAAGAGGGAGGGAGAGGGAGAGAGAAACAGAACTGGGAGATTGGGAAAAAAAAAGAATACCAATATATGTGTTCTTCCTTTGTTTTGTCTGTTGTACTTAAAAAAATGGAAAACTTTTTAGCTAAATTTTTATTTTATTAAATTTACCAAGTTTCTATCAAGGGATTTATGTAAAATTTGGTTAGTCCCAATTTTTATCTGACTACTGAAGCCTCTAAAATTACCATAGAAACTTGATGTGTCATTATCAACATGATATTTAGTTTCATGTGAACTGAACTGATATGGATGACTGAATTATAAATCATACTGCTTCATACCTCCTCTCCTAATAGATAGATGTTACTTTGCCCTTTGTCTGTAAATTGATCTGGATTCTAGGGATTCCTTTCAGTGCACACCATTGAATGGCACACTTGGTGTCTTTTGGTATTTTCTGATTTTATTAGTGCATAACTAAAAGAGTACACTTATTGCTCTTGGAAAGTGTGTTTCTATAATATTTGTTCATGTGCCTCTAATAATAATATGTATACCAGAAAGTATAGTCAGCAGGAATGGGCACTATTTCCCTTACTCGTTCCTCTCCTGTTTCATTTTCTTACTTATGGTTTAGCTTATGTTATGGTTTAGACACGATTCCTCAGAGTTTATGCATTGGGAGCCAAAAGCCCTTCCGTATATGATAATAGTACTTAAAGATAGAGCATACACAAGACGCACCGAGTTTCAAGTCAGCAAAAATTCCACCATGAAGAAGGGGAAAAGGTGGGCACAAAGTCCACCCACTACTGCTAGGACATATATCAGTTTTCTCTTAAAGTGTCACTGGGTATATCAGCTACTTACTGGGGGCAGTCTGCGTGTCCAGGAATCATGAGCCTACACAAGACAAGCTCCATGGACTTTGTATGCTTTTGCTATGTTTTGTTTTAGCATTTTTTGCCTTACTGGTTTTTCTTTGTTTGGAACTTTAGTTGTTTGTTTAGTTTTTTTACATTTTGATAGAGAAAGAACATAAAGTTGCATAGGTTGGGAGGTGGGGAAGCCGTGGGAGGAGTAGAGGAAGGGGAGAATATGCCGAAAAATGGTATATGGAAAAAAAATCTAATACTTTCTTCTAAAATTAAAAAAAGAAGAAGAAAGAAAAATCTTTCACTAGCCATGAGGGTTGTCTCTCATGGGACAGCTATGAAAGAGAAGTTCAGAATGAAAATAGAGTTGTAATCTAATTTCAACTTCAAAGAGAATGACTCTTTATAAATAAAATGTAAAAACTTATATCCCTTTCATTATTCCAGGCAGCATTTTACGTGGATTTTCCTCTACTGGTGGGCAATAAGTAATATGTTGATCTTACTACTAGATTATATGGTTCATATCTCTGGTGGCTATCAGATGCAGAGATTACCTGAGATATAAAATGAATGAGCTAACAGTTTGCTGCTACTAAAAAACAATGTTGAGGATGGCAGGGCAGGTGATGTGGGTATGCAGGTGGAGGTCAGAGGACAACTGTATGGAATTGTTTTCTTTTCTTTTCTTTTCTTTTTTTCTTTTTCTTTTTTTTTCCTGTGTCCACCTTAGAGTGGCTTCTGAGGAATTAAAATCAGGTCACCAAGTTTTCAAAATAAAACATACCTATCTTATTGGTCATGTCACTAGCCCAGCTTGCCACTTTTACTGCTATTAGTAGGCTACCCAATCTCATCTGATTTATAAATCTTCTGTATTTTGGGGGGGATTGAACAAGTGTTGTATGAAATGTCACTGAAATTCATGGATTAAAAAGGGCTGTTCATTAAACTGTTAACTAGAAAACAAGTAGATGCTTACAGAATTGTACAAATCTCATTTTCATTTTCGATTGTTGAATAAACATTTTATTTAGGAATACCATTTCATAATTTGAAATCATTAAGTGAAGCATACCCAAAATTAGAGTAAAAGCCAGTGAGAGAGGGTGTGTTCAAAGTTGGAGTCTAGTCACTTGTGTGTGCTGGACAGATAATCCCCTGAGAGGCTGGGTGGATTTGCTTTTGACTGCTGCATCTTTACCCAGGCCAAACATCACAGTATGTGGTATCAGTTCAACATAATCAATATTACTTTGCTGTGTTTCCATTTTCAAACAGAGACAGGATCATAAGTTGAGGTTGCCAGTGGCAGGTCAGATTGTCTGTTTATAAATCAACACACAGTAAGACACGGTCTAATGTGCTCAGTTCATACTGTGGAATGGTCGCTAGCGAGGTGGTGGATTCATTCTGAAAACGGTGTCTGGTGCACTGATAGCATTGAAAGGACACTGGGGTGCTGGTGGAAGGGTCGAGGTTTCTCCGCACCTGTTTCTGAGCTGTTTCCATTTACCCCAGCTCAATTTTAAGCTATCCGTTATTACTTTCCGAAATGGAGGCACACGCTCTCTGCGTACTTCTTCAGTCTCCCCTTTAGTGGATCTCTGCCAGTGTCAGCCATTGTTTCAGTGGCAGGTGGCTGCTCAACTGTGTTAGGTTGCCTGGAAACGCTCCTTCAGTGCAAAGCCCTCCAGCTACTCTCCATCCCTCCCAGACCGGTGCTTAAACACTCAGGGAATCCCACGCCTGGTGGCTCCCTTTGAGACCTCCCTGGTAAAGTAATGATCCTGTAAGTGCAGCAAATAGAAAGTTTCCCACTCTATGAGGCACGCCTTTTAAAAATGGAACAACACCACACAAGGAAAATTCAAAATAACTTTCATTTTAAAAATAAAAACAGAATTCAAAACATGTTTCTGCCTTAATAAGCCTGGTATATAATTTTCTTAAATTGTAATAGGTTGTTAGTTATTACTTGGAACTGTCTTAAATTAACATCTAGCACAATTTCTCGGCCTGGAGGTTGGGTGCTGTTGTTAAGTCTGCGTCATGCTCCTATTGCTGCATTATTGGGAAAGAGAAAAGTTAACTACTTTGATCTGGAAATTCCATGCTCCTTTTAAATTTTAAAATAGGCATTATGATTACATAAGGGAATAGTCTATAACTTAACTTCTCTTTGGCTGAATGGGTTTTTGCGAACCGTGAGTGCCCTTCGGGAAACAAACTTGCTTTGTTTCGTAATACCGACTCATATGGTAACACTTGTCTTTGCTGTGGAGTTATTTTTCTTCTTCAAAACACAGCTCACTTTAACATCAAGTTAGACAGTGAGATATTTGAGACATGTTTTCTCTGTCTATTAGACCACTTTCACAATGCTGAAATATAAGATTGTAATAATGTATCATTGTGTAAAAGGTAACTATTACTACTAGGTGATTCTCCTAAGTAATTGCTAGTGTGAAAAAGATTCTTTGAAAATGTTATTAGCAAGGAGTTTAGTTTTTTCTCTTATAAGCAATTGAAAATTACTGACTTGTGATATAAATTAAAAAAGCAAAACAAAACAAAACTGGTGAGCCTTCTAATGTTTGAAAGTCCCATTGTCACCAAATACGGCTTTCTCAGACTTAAAATGACTTAGACTTTGGTCTCTAGTAGTTTATTTCCATTCAATTTTTTTTTTTTAATTCTGACTGTCAGAAATGTAAGCATGTCCCATTAACATTGCTGAGGGCACACTTTTTTTTCCTTCCAGCTCTTTGATAGATGATTACCTAGGTTAAGTTGTTCATTCTATACTACAGCTTATCTATAAAATAATGTAATTAAAGTTTGCCTTCAAGTTTGCCCTAACTTGCCATGTATGAAGTTACTCCCATTAATATCTGGGATTTGCTTGCTGTACAGATGCACATTAAGAGTGTCTATAAGGCTTTTTTTTTTTTTTTTCTGTAAGCAGCTATGAGCCTCAAGGTTGGTTTACTGACTTGTATTTATTGTGTGGTTTCTAGGATGGACATGGAATTGTGCAAGACAATGAGGAATATCTTTCAGACTCTTTTTGCTTTTATACTCATACATCCCTCAGATCATAGGATTAGTACATTAATTGCTGCTAAATTTTTTCACTAATTTGCATGTCTGATATAAAAACGGGAAGATATTTCAACGCAGAAGCTACTCTTACAGACGTAAGAGTGCATCTATTATAACTTCGATATGAAGTAATTAGGTGTAGACTTTAAATCTGTAATAGCGAAATCTGGTGTTCTCTTCATGAGATGAGACTCATTCAGATTTTTTCTGCAATTAAATTGGCAGGGCAAATGGGATGTCAAAATAGGCTAACAATGGTGATTTTGATGCACTTACCAGGGGAATAACAAAAGAAAGTGAAGCCCCTGCAAATGCTTCTGTGAGGCCCCCTTTTGGGGTGCTTCTGTGTTTCATCTTACTTAGTTCCAGGAACATAGCAGTGATTTACTTAGCATTGTTCTACTCATACAAGCTCAGGAACGCCTAGTTATAAATTTATAAGCTAATTTTAGACTTCTCCCAGTAATTTCTTAACTCCAGAAGATAAATTTTCCTTTGGACTTCTAACTTCCTAATTATCAAAAAAGACGATGTTGCTAATGGTTCATGAAGTATTTACCTTAAAGATGGATATGCCTGGAGTTCTAGGACTTTGCATTGGTCATGTCGACATCGTACCAAAGATATATCACAGATTCACTCTGAGAAAAGTGGCAAGATCTAGAGAATAATTAAAATTTCTGCAAAATTTCTGAGAACTTTGGTAAAATATGTTGAATTCTTAACTGAAACAAATTTTGAAAGATTCAATGATCCTTGCAACCAGGAAGTACCAGAATGTTGAGATTTATTCTGCCCCAAGTATAGATCTAAGTGGTTTCTAATTCAGTTAAGACATCTCCTGTACTTTCTAATAATGGGCACTCATCAAAATCAAAACAATAGAGATATCACAATCCCCTGTGGTGACTGTGAAGGAAGAGGTTAACACATATGGGAGTACAGATGACCATTAAAGAGGCCACCTATGAATGGGATGTCAAAGACATGTCTATCAGGGAGTAGAAGGAGAAAGGCTTGAGCAAAAGTACAGATTATTGGTGAGTAAATCTACAAGACCAAGCACAGAGTATGTTTTGTTGAATGGAGAGGGCAATTCTTGTTTGATCCTGGATCACAGAAACACTTGTATTGCATGCGAATGTGTTGCCATTCCACCTTGATAAACAGAACTCCTCAATGCACAAAGCAACTACGGATGAGAAACACCAGATTAGCATATAGAAAAGATAGTATTCGAGGCAACCCCGCTGGGAAGCTAGGGTCAGAATATTAGAATGTTACTTTCCTCACAATATTTTTTAGGCTCCGAAAAACAACGTTCAGAGATAGAACCAGGCTGGTGAATAAGACTACAAAAGATAAATTACAAAACCTTCAATAAATATGGTTTGCTATAGTTTCAAAGTGAGTGGTTCTCTTACAGTTGACTCCCCCATTCTCTCTTTCTCTCTTTCTCTTTTTCTTCTTCAAATGGATGAATGATTTGGGTGAGATGGTAGGAAAAATGTTGGCTCTAAAATTCCATAAACATTATCTGCATCCTAGATTAACAGACCTCAAGGAGTTCAAACTGGAAATAGATTAGTTATTAGATTAGTTATGTTGGGAATAAGATGGCTGTGAAGAATGAGAGTGTGGAACCAATGGCTCTTTACCCAGAGGGAAATGCGTTTCATATATGTAAGAATGAGACATAATGTAGGGAAAGAGGATAACCACTGGGCAGTGTGATGCACATTCAGTGTAGCACTTTCCTCCTCCAGCTGTGACCACTGATAGGCCCATTCCAGGTCTATTCATTTAACTCGCCTTCTACAGACACCCAGCTATAACTGACTGTCCCTGTACTCCTGCCATTCCTCCTATTTCCACACATATCAATAGGTGTTCACTGAATGACCATTAGGTACCCCTGTTCAATTGTTTTCTCACCTACAATAAGTTGAATACAGAATCTCTTTTACTTCATGATTGAGAAATTCAAAGTGTCTGATAGTACGAGATGGAACATTTGATCTCTCATCTTTTTCTTGGTATGCTTTATCTCTGACAAATGCTGGGGGGTCTTCAAGGACCCTGCATGTGAACATAAGCCATTTTAAAATTTAGATTTCATTTAAGAAAAGAGAAAACATGGGAGAAGAGAGAGGGAAGGAAAAACAAAATGAAGGAAAAGAGGATCCCTAAATGATCACATTACTGATACAACTAATGTTCTATAAGTTTTGACTACAGGTAGCTTTATTAACTCTTGCTATTGGAGCTGCTCTTTATAAACCATGTATAATTATTGCATCTATATTTTGTAGAACAGACCTTTCTTTCACTGTGAAGATATATTGCAAATTGCATTGTGCTTAGCAGATGCATTCTCTTTGTTTTATAAATCCTTAAGGACACGTACCATTACTTAGTATTTGTTATGTCATTTACATGGAACCTCAAAGATGATCTCTTATTCCCAAATGAAACTTTCAGTATATGGGTTGTATCTAATTGAGTTGTGTGTCAAAGGGGTTACATGAGAACCATAAAAGAACCAAGGACATTCCCAAGAATATAGGTTGTTCTCCACAAACTGGCAGAAAGACCACATTGTTGAAGACATCAACTACACAACTCACAAAATGTGCAGGAGTCCAGCTGGTGCCTACATACAGCCTTCATTCCCTCTTTCTAGCATCTTTGGTACAGAAATGTACTCTGCAGGGTACCAAATGTACTCTGCAGGGTACCAAAAGACCCTTAAAATCAACATGGTCTAGAAAGGAAAATGGGATAAACATTGGAAGAAGGTGAAAACAGGGAACAAGAGAGGAGTCTACGCGCAGAGGGCTTCTGAAAGATTCTGCCCAGCAGGGTATCAAAGCAGATGCTGAGACTCATAGCTAAACTTTGGGAAGAGTGCAGGGAATCTTATGAAATAAGGGGAAGATAGAAAGACCTGGAGGGGACTGAAGCTCCACAAGGTGAGCAACAGAACAACAACAACAACAAAAATTTGGGCCCAGGGGTCTTTTCTGAGACTGATACTCCAACCAAGGATCATGCATGGCAATAACCTAGAACCCCTGCACAGATGAGGCCCATGGCACCTCAGTATCCCAATGGGTTCCTTAGTAATGGAAACAGGGACTGTCTCTAACATGAACTCAGTGGCTGACTCTTTGATCATCTTCCCCTGACGGGGGGGGGGGGCAGCCTTACCAGTCCACAGAGGAAGACAATGCAGCCAGTCCTGATAAGACCTGATAGGCTAGGGTCAGATGGAAGGGGAGGAGGACCTCCCCTATTAGTGGACTGGGAAAGGGGCATGGGAGGAGAAGAGGGAGGGAGTGCAGGATTGGGAGGGAATGGGAAGGGGGCTACAGCTGGGATATAAAGTGAATAAATAGTGATAAAAAATAGAAAAGAATACAAAATAAAAAAAATCAATGTGATCTAAATCAAAGCTTTACATTAATTAGCACAGATGGAGATAGCATGAACAGGGCCTGTGTGGGTCTGCACCAGGTTCTCTTCACGTAAGTTATGACTTCCAGTTTAGTGTTTTCATGGGATTCTGAGGACATGAATATGTGGGTCTTTGATTCCTGTACCTTCTCTTGAGCCTTTTTTCCCTTCTGTTTTCTTTGTCCAGTTCCAACCTGTTAGTGTTTGTTTGATGCTACTGCATTTTTATAAAGCTATATTTGTACTACAAATCAGTACATTTCTTTATGACACAAAACTTTACTTGCTTTGTAGGGCTTTAGATATGGAAGCAGTAGTACTGAGGTGCTGTTTCATATGAGAATTGTGATCGCTCCTGAAAAAAATATTACATTTTTATGATCAGTAATTCTAGTTATATGAGATTTTTAAAAATATCAAGCCTTACTGGTTTGATTGACATGATCAGGGTCCACAGCTAATGAAATCTGATGTGTGGGAGTTTAAAATGTGTTTAAAGGGAAAATAAAGTGTTAAGAGGGAAGAAAAATAATCAAGCTAATTCAATGAATTTAAATAAATATTTAGCTTGGAATATATTGGAAGACCATCCCCAATTTTTGAGACTCCATCCCTACCTTTTTCTAAAAAAAAAAAATGCTGAGGATAGCCTTGAACTTCTGATCCTCTAGCTTTCATTTCCCATGTATCACCAAGTTCAGTTTAGTGCTTCTATCTAAACCCAGTGCTTCATGTGTGCTGATCACACATCCAAACAACTGAACTTACCTGAGGCTTCACCTCAGGCTTTCTTATTGAAAATAGACAAATAAATTTAAGCCCAAACTGGGCAATAGCATACTCGGAACAGTCTATCAGTATCTCCATTGCAACTGTGCACAGAAACAACAATGGCATCATATACACATAAAGAAAAATGCTACTGACATATCAGAATGCTAATATTCTGGCCTTTTATGATTGAATGTACATAGGATTAGATGCAATAACAATCTTGTAAAATAATTAATAATTTTAAAGACAGTACATCAGAAAAAATTTAGTAAGAAATGCTATTTCTTATCACAGTAGTTTTAATAAGCTCATCCAAAAAGGTTAATAAAAAAGGTTAAAGTGTCTCTCAACTTTGACAAAAATTACAGCATCTGATTCAAAGTACCTAACCTGTGATTGAGATAAAAATAAATAAATTAAAAAAAAATTACAGCATCTGGGGTATTCCTCTTGTGTTTCCCATTTATGTCTTTTCCTGTTTTGTTCTGATGCACTATAATATTCAGATGGAAATAGTGAAGGGCAAATGACTAGATTCGCCTGATGAAAACTACTTTCTAGTGACAATTGAATTACTGTATGTGCTCCTTTTTCACACCTCCATCCTTCTTGAACTGCACTGGATGACTTTCCCTCCAGAGAGGTGAGAGTGCCCAGAACTAAAGATAAGGTGGTTTCACTTGGAGACTTGAAGCATCTTCTCAGAGTCTGTTTACCTGATAGGACTTCTGGTGGGGTGTGGAGTCAGTCTGAGGATGGTGAGTAGGGAAGACAGAGCATATGGTCAGAGGATGCCCCCAGAATATAGAGACTTTAGGAAGTCCATGAGTCTGCAAGATGCTGGGGAGTTAGAGGGACCTTTCATAGAGTTCTGAAAATTTGTTTGGGAATATCTTGTTTTTCATGTTCAAAAATTTTCAATGAGATTCTTAAATTGTCTTAATGCATGATTTTGATTTTTAAAATTTTGGCTTACAGTGTATTCTTTAAAAAAGTATATATGTATTCTCTTCTGCCTCTGACATGAACTGATTGGCCCGCTCTTTGATCACCTCACCTTGATGGGGGAGCAACCTTACCAGGCCACAGAGGAAGAAAATGCAACCACTCCTGATGAGAGCTGATAGACTAGGATCAGAAGGAAGGAAAGGAAGACCTCCCCTATCAGTGGACTTGGGGAGGGGCATGCGTGGAGAAGGGGGAAGGAAGGTGGGACTGGGAGGGGAGGAGGAAGGGGTTTATGGGGGGATACAAAGTGAATAAAGTATAATTAATAAAAATTTTAAAGAAAGAATAAAAAGTAAAAGTTTCTATTAGGACCAGGAATAAAACATCACAAGAGGGAAAGATTCATTCTACTACTGGTGTCTGGAAAAACTTGTATTTAAAAGGTGATATTTTGTCTCATACTAGACTATCTAAATTTATGATTATAATAACTATGATCATATGTGGTTTCTCTTAGTCTAATATCTGGAAAGACATTGCATTAGTCACTGATATTTTGTTGGATTCCATATTAAGAAAATACATGATTATAAAAAAAGAAAAATTTATAATCAAGACTATAAATTCATAAAATTATTTTTCTTCTGAATTTAATCCCCAAAGTTTTCTTCCTTAGTTTTTATGAATTAATATGTTTTAACTGAACCTACCTCATACAGAGCTTGTTTTTCATAATACTACATTATTTCCTTTCTATCATTTGTTTTCTGAGAGGAAGAAATATATTTGAAGAAAGAAATATATTTGAGAGGAAGAAATATATTTGAAAGAATAAAATGTGTAAAATTTATTAATAAAAAACTTTCAAATAAATAAAAATGTCATTTACCAAAATTAACCAGACCCAAAGTTTATACAGTTTAGTCAATCCTGTACAGTTACAATTAGCATTTGGAATGGAAGCTGTGACATTTTATCATAAATTGTATAATTTTAATGATTTTTATGTCTATGAATTTCTTTGAGATCCTGTCAGGTACTGGAAAAGGTACTTACCCTTTCCAGCCCTGAAATTACAATAGCAATGTGACCCAGTAAAACATGATGGATGACAAAGGCAAATACCCAAAAAACATATTCTAGGACCATATTCTACTCAATGTATAGTTTAAAATACATGTTTTAAATGACTATTATACAGCAACTTGTGCAAAAAAGTAAACAGGGAAAACAATTATCACATAAATATAAGACAATTGAAATTAATGTCATTTTTAAATTTTGAAATGTTTGATCTTTACCATACACAACAGAAAAAATTAAAAAATATGTGTTTAAGTCATAGTGCCATTTGGTCAGCAAAGTAGAAAAGTATATTTTTTGTCAGCAAAGAATAAAAGTACATCCATTAGTCTGCAGAGATAGTTTAGATTGCAGTAGATTTCCGGCCCCCCTTGTAATTGTTTCTGCAGACCCAAAGAGTATGTTTGAGAGAATTTACATCCACATTTTCTCAATTTTCTTTCTGACCTTAGATTTTGTTTCTCTCCCACGGTAATACGTGGAAGGCAGGCCACCTGTTTTTTATTGTAATTTCAGTTTGGGTTAATTTTTATGACATAGCAATGAGTCCCTTAATCAGAATTTTCTGCATCTCTGAAGTAAGTTAATGATAACAATAATATTGAAAAAACCAACCTAAACCAAACCAAACAATAACAAAAATCAAACTAAAAATAAAAAATCCCTTAGTGAATGGAATTAATCCCAGAAAGAATTCCCCCACAGTGTTCCAAAAGGAAACAATCTGGTAATGGACGCAGCCCCCTGTGTATAAGTTACAGCTGGGAACTTAGTTCATAAAGAAGGAAATCAGTTTATTCCGTAAGAATCTGAAGGAGAACATTTACACGCAAAGGTAAAAATATAAAGTCTAAATAGCATATAATTTTCTATGACAAATTGTAAAAGAGTATCTTCCCAATGCATGGTGTTGTTAGTGGACTGGAAGTGTTTTCCACTTCAAAAAGATGACTGAAAATCATGGGAAGCAGAAGAAAATCTGCTTGTGCTCGGGAAATTGGAAAAGTATTTTGAAGTAGTGTTTTCCAATTTCTATTTTAAGTTAGCAAAGGGGAAAGTTATTTTCTTGTGTTTGTGTCAAAAAAAATCAGATCAGAAAGGCTGTCTACAATTGATTTTTCTACTTGAAAGGAACAAGGGAAGGAGACTTGGTCTTTGCTCTCGTCCATCAGGGTATTATGCCTGTCAGCTTGTGTGCAAATGATTTATTTTGAAAAGCAGACTTTACACTTAGAGAAATTCGGGGATGGGCACCAGTGCCCCTTGTAGTGTCTGCAAAGAGAATCTTACATCCAGAAACCAGCATCCAACATAAGACAGCATTCAAGCAAAGGGGTTAATATTCAATAGCAGTTCAAATAATCGACATGTAAAGGGTAGGCATATTGGGGTAGCTGGAGACATTACTAGTCTTACTGTAATGAGAAAAGGAAAATAAATTGCCAGTTTTAATATTTTGAATCATTCAAGTAACAGTAATTAAAAATACTGAAACCTGAGTGAGTGGAATGACCTAAAATTCAGGAGGCAGTCATCTTGCAAGTTTGCTTTCAAACTCCCACTTTTGATGTAAACATTTCTGCTTAATATCTTAACTGCCATTATTGTGTAATTTATATAAGATGCTTTTCTACTTCAAGGGAAATTTTGATATTCTCTTAAGATGCATATGTAAATTAGCCAGTGCAAACATTTGCTTTATGTAAAAAGTCAGGCAGCATTGGAAATCCAATAACTAATCACGTATTTGATAACCCAGATGCCCATAACTTTTTCCATTTATTTGTTTATTTATTTATTTAATCACTTTGTCACCAGATCCCAGCTCCCTCCCTCTTCTCCCCCCAGCTCCACCCTCATGCCCTTCCCCCCAACCCCCTGTCCTTCTTCTCAGAGAAGGGGAGGCCACAAAGTAATACCATCCCATCCTGTCAGCTTAGGTTGCAGCAGGACTGAAAGTATCCTCTCCCATTGAGGCCTGACAAGGCAGCCCAGCTAGGGAAAAGGGATCAAAAGACAGGCAACAGAATCAGAGACAGTCCCTACTCCCATTGTTAGGGGACCCACATGTTCACCAGGCTGCATATCTGCTACATATGTGTTGGGGGCTTAGGTCCAGCCCATATACACTCTTTGGTTGTTGCTTCACTTGCTGTGAGCCACCATCTGCCCAGGTTAGTTGACTCTACAGGTCTTCTTGTGGGTGTCTTTGACCCCCCAGCGCCTTCTATCCTTCCATTCTTCCACTCTGTTGAGATTTGTTTTCAGGATGGTCAACCCATGTTCACAATATGGCTGCTAAACTTCAATATAATCTTTCCTGTTCTCAGCAGGAGAATCAGGAGTGTGAACTGGTTGGGCAAGATCTAATGCTATCCCATAACCCCTCTTTATTTCCCTTCCATGAAAACAGAATGCTCTTAGAAGTTCCTTCTTGACATTCTTGGCTACATTTCTCTGATGAGCACTGTAATGGCTACCCTGACCTGAAAAGTGGTTAGTCAAAGGAGTGTTTGTGAAACTAAGACAGTGATAGAGCAGTGCCCATTATACTGCCTTTTATTCTTCCCCATCCTTCTTTGTTTAATGTATTTTTCATTTATTTTCCTAATGTGCACATATTGTGTGAAGATATCCAATAACTTTTATCTATTTTATCTACTTTTCAACAAACTTCTGGTAAAGGACTATATTGTCCTCTGTCATTTTAGCCTTCACAGGAAAAGTCAAGGTAACTGTATTTTGCTACAAGCAGTTATGTCTTAATCTTGCGGTAAGACATATTATTCGGGATTCTCCAAGACACTGGGGTAAAAAGTAATGTCACCTAATTTCCCCATCAAGCTATTCATGCATTTTACCTTGCAGTCAAGGGTTCGGCTGACTTAAAGATGCCTGGGACCACAGACTGAAAAGCTGACGTTACAGTTATAATCTTTGTGTTATCTCCTGTTTCCATTGTCCCTCTGAGGCACATACTGTTTCCTCTCTTTCTCACCATCCCCTTCATGTGTCATATTCTTCTCTTTCACTTTTTATTTTTATATTCTTTTTGTCCATTCTGAAACAGTCTCAATATATTATATAAATAATAAACATTTACATGTCTTTCTTCCACAAGAATATATCGAATGTATTGCTATGAACACGACTTGCTTTTTTGGGCACATTTTGTTGTTTCATTAATCACTGTAAGTGATAGAGATAGAGAGTGCCACTTTCTAGATCATGTGATTATTCTTGTTGCCTAGAGATAGATGAAGATTTGTATCTGATAGATTCACTGGTACCAGTATGATATTGGAGGAAAGACTCAAGAAGGAAAGGGAGTAGGTGCTTAGAGAAGATCTTCCTGTCACTGTTCTCTATATAATATCATTCACTACCAAAGTAAATCTTTACAAAAATGAATGGAGAACTAGTTAGGAGAGGAGCTGAGCTAACCTGCCATAAAAAGGAGAACCTGAGTAGTTTCTTAATATTTCATGAGAGGTTTATGTATTTCATATATATGTGTGTGTGTGTATCTTCGTTACATGATGTAAATACACACACATTCGTGTATGACTGTCTCTGTGTGTGAAAAACATTTAAAATATAAGAAACTATGGTCTGAAATCCCATTCCCAAATAGATGATCATACTCTTAGCAAATCCCTGCTACTTGCCTAATCTATCACGAGGCATGAGTTGCAAGATGTTACATTTTTTTTTAAGAGAAAGTAATTGAAATATTTTTACACTTAATACAGACTAGAAAAATCAGTAGATGTTAAAGAGCTCACAAGTAAAAAATTTCAGGGAACCTTTTCTCTTTTTAAAGCTTCTTGTAAAGTGATACTGTACTGTATCTAACTTCAAAATACAGAGGTAAGAAGTTTAAAAAATGAATTCAGATATTTAACCCCACTCAGTTTAAAGCAAAGAGAGACATGTTTGCCTTTTGTTTTTGTTGTTTGTTTGTTTTTTTTTGTTTTAGGTTTCCTAATAAACATTCTAAGTCTGAATGTATAAATACAAATGAAATTAATCAAGACTTGTACACAAAACTCCTATCCTGCAGACTGATCCAAAACAGTTCTTAGTGAAATGTTTTACTTATTTTTCCCAAGAGTCTTCCATTTGTCTCAGTAACTCACTGTGTTAAAGAATTCTGAAAGTTGTACCATCCTTACCCCTATCTCAGGCATCAATGGTTTGAAGTGAGGTCTGGATGGATTCTTAGCTTCTTCATCAACTTAGAGCTGTGCTGTTATCTCTCCAGAAAGCAGGTGTACTCTGGAAAGGGAAACTCCCTTGCTGAGTACATTTCATCTATTCTTACAGAGGCAATAGGGCCCCTTTTTAATTTCAACGTGCCTTCCCTGGAAGAGAGGTCTTTTCCCCTTTCCCTTATAAGTGTGCAAAAGATAGATAATCTGCTCCCTCTCAGGGCCAAACTTTGGGCAAAACCCAGGGAGGAAGAGAGGGGTGGGATTAGAGGGACATGGGGGGGGGGGAAGGAGCCCCACAAGGAGACCAACAAAACTAAAAGATCTGAGCCCAACGGTTTCTGCAGATACTCATGCACCAAGGGAGGACCATGTATGCAGAGGACCTAAACCCCATGCTCAGATGTGGCCTATTGGCAGCTCAGTCTCCATGGGGATCTCTGAGTGAGGGGAGCAGGGGCTGCCTTTATCATGAACTCAGTTTGACTGCTCTTTGAACACTTGTCCCTGATGATGCAGCCTTGCCAGGCCAGGGAGGATGAGGATCCAGGCAGCTAGATGAGACTTAACAAGCTATGGGCAGATGACAATAGTGGAGAATTCCCTTTTTCAGTGGATTAGGGGAAAGGGAAGAGGAAGGGAAGGTGGGACTGGGGGGGTCAAGGGAGGGTCTTCAATCGGGAGAGATAATGAATAAATTGTGAAGAAGAAAAATTAAAAATCAGCTCACTCCCTTTTCCTTTTTATCATCTGGAAATAATTGAGAGCTGTGTACAGTAAGAGGTTTTTGTTTGTTTTTGGTTTTTGTTTTAAGAGAAATATTTTGTATCTACCCATTACATTGTTTTTTGAAAAGTGATTCTTAAAGCTGAAAGAGTTTTTAATAGGTACTCTCAGATAAAGTGATATCACTTATGTAAATCATCTCAGAGTTGTTGGTTTTGCTAGCTTTTGGGGTGGTGTAATAAAATGGAAGAAACAAAACAATTTTTTAATAAAGCAGAAATAATGGGAGACTCACAAAAATTTTTAAGAGGAGTCATTCAATAGGCTGATTCAGATAAAACTTCTCAAGAACCCTCTGGAAAGAGAAATTAATGAATACAATTTGATGCCTTTAAAAATAAGTCATTGAAAATAATTATGTGCTCAGGCACATAAAAACCGTAACAGGCTTTATGTATTATGGTGCCTAAAATAGATACCACTAGGACAAGTTAATTAAGGGGTTTTACAGAAAAAAAAAATCAAATTCCAGTCAAACAAAAATCAACTTCAAAATAAAATTTCAACACCTACTCTATGCCCTAAATCTTTACAAGTGTCTAAAAAGGATTTTCTTTTCTACCTAAATCATCATTATAACTTAATTCTGTGGATAAAACTGTTTTTTAATAAACAAAGCTATGTAATAATAAGTTTGACAGAGAATTATAAATAGGAGGAATTGAGGTGACATTTACTTTTGGCTTGATATAACACAAGGAAGTGTTTTCTATTCTGACTCATGTTTTAGGCAGAGCCCTGTGGAATTATGGCATCACAGTCATGATACACTTTCCCTCCTGTAACAAGGCTGGCATTTGTAGATCACACTCAGACATTCAGAAACATTGTTGTGTTCTACTTTTCGATAACCAGTGCACACCTTTAATGATAACTAGAGAAAGGAACCTTGTCAAGTGAAGGATTTCAACCAACTCTGGTTTGGATTGGCTGCATTCAGAAGAATCCAGTTGCAAATCATCAACTCCTTCATCAGGTTGAAGTTCATATTTCATGTAAGAAATGTTTCTTCTCTGAGTTAGGAGTCTGTATTCTTTTCTTTATATTTCCTTCCTATGATGATCCTGGGAAAAGAACAACATTCTTACTTTGTCCTGATGGGAGAGGAGGTGTTTAGGTTCTGTGAGCTTTGTCTTTATTGGTTTCTTGGTGTCAAATGTTTCTGTCCATAAATATCTCAACATTGTTGATTGTAATGCTCAGAAACTTTATGAGACGTGAAGGAGATTCACCTATCACGTTTGAATCTCCTGGTTTATATACAATCCACCAAATGATGACATGCATGCAAAATACAGTGTAGTGGGTAGTCAGTTCCGGTGCTGACCATTCACTCATGAATGGTCCAAACTATTTTATTTCTTCTGTAAGTTACAAGTAAGACCACATAGTCTCTGAAACTTGCAATACTTATTTTTTGGCCAATTAGGGACATTTTCCTGACCCCTCTTGATTTATTGACTGCTTTGGTTGTCCACTCTTTCTCTGCCCTTTGGTCTGGCATGTTCCAAGTACACAGGAACAACTGAGTTGTACATATGGAACATCAGGCCAGAGGAGATCAGGGAAGTATGTCAGAGGTCTCTGTAGGGTGCCCTGCTACTCTCCAATCATCTCATCTCATTTCATCTCATCTTACCTCATCTCATCACCTTTTGCTGCTGTTTGCTTAATCATAAGTGAAGTGAAAAGGAGTAAAGGGCATGGGCCTATTTCAGCCCCCTTCTGTCACTTACCATTTCTGAAATCCCTCATTTGAAGTCCTTTGGCTGTTGACTAATAGAATAGTGGCTGTGTATCAGGGATCCTAGTTAAAACTTTGACACTCCAGCCAAGGACCACTCATGGAGATGGCCTAGGACCCCTGCACAGAGGTAGCCCATGGCAGTACAGTGTCCAACTGGGTTCCATAGTAATGGGGACAGGGACTGTCTCTGACAGGAACTGATTGGCCTGCCCTTTGATCACCTCACTCTGATGGGGGAGCAGCTAACCAGGCCACAGAGGAAGACAATGCAGCCACTCCTGATGAGACCTGATAGGCTAGGATCAGAGGGAAGGCAGGGAAGACCTCCCTTTTTAGTGGACTTGGGGAGGGGCACGGGTAGGGAAGAGGAAGAGAGGGTGGGATTGGGAGAGGAGGGGGATGGAAGGTACAGGGAGGATAAAAAAAACTGAATAAACTGTAATAAAAATAAAAATAATTTAAAAACTTCTCTTCTTCCTTTCATGAAATTCTTTCCGCCTATTTGGAAAAAAATATCCGTATACAAATGTTTCATGGAGCTTTTTCTCTATGCAGGAATCAGTACACCTTGAGAGATTTTCTTAGAAATTAAAATACGGGGCCCGCTTTAACAAGACTGCTCAGGGAAGTGGCCAGGCAATGTTGCTATCATCTAGGGTTCTGATGACGAGGGTGTCTGCCAGAAGTCAAGAACCTCTTTAAAATCATACCCAGCATCAAACAAGATGAGCTAGCCTAGTATCTGAATCCTCAGCATTAGCTAGCTCTCTTAATGTGTAAATGGGAGCTCTGAAAATGTGTGACCTCCTTGCACATCTTCTTTACAGGTTAGGTATATCATTGCACGAACTTGTATTTCATCCATATTCTCACACATTCATAGCCAAATAGAAGTTTTGTACATTTTTTTTGTGCTAAAAGAGAAAATCATTTTTTTCTCTAACACTTTTGAGTAATCATGTGGAAAAATGATATCTCTCTTTAAATCTCCCAGAAGTGACACTGGGCAGCTCTGCCTTGCCCTCCTTGTCAATTTTACAATTTCTAGAGAATCCAGCAGACACACCACCTCCTTGGAATTTGTGCCCGTATCTGTGCAGCATCTTCTACAGACTGCTTTCAGAGTAATTCACACAATTTTTAATTACTTATTTTCAGGTTGGTCACTTGTGTCTGAAAAACTCCATTGGATTACACTGATAACCATCACTGTATAGGTTCCAAAGAAAGTGTAACAAATTGTTTTATATTTACTGAATAATTGCTGGGATGTTGGTTTGTATATGCTTTTATGGCTCTGTGTGTGTGTGTGCGCGCGCGCGCGTGTGTGCGAGCACGTGCAAATTGTTCTTACCAGGAATTGTAGATTTGGTGAATCTACATTTACTGATTTTTAGTTGTACTGATGAATTACACAGATCTAGTTAAGCATCTTTTTTGAAAGCTTTGTAAAACATGCTCACCTCTTCCTAGGGATTAATGGAGGACTATTCTGCAGACTCCAATTTCATCAGAGCAATATCTAATGTTTCATCGCTCTTTTCATCACTCTGTTCACAGAGGACCAGAATATCTCTCTTCTCCTTTGGCCACTTTTAGAGCCAAAACAACTAACATTTACCTGGCAGTTTATAAGCGTGCCACAGCAAGAATTCCCTTAGTTGCTACCTAGTGGTAGAGTCAGAGATGCATTTCGTTTCCTTGCACAGATGAAGATATGCTGAATTAGAGCAGCATTAGCCTGGCCAGCACATTGGTACCTAAAGGTAGACATAGTTACAAACCTCAGCTGCCTGCCTTCGGAACTGAGGTCTCTTGGGCCATGATTATTAGACATTCATTTGTCTCATAATATCTTATAAAATTTTAAGTGGAACAATAAACCAAAGAGGAGTACGAAGAACATTTAATAAAACAGTCCATTGGAGCTTTAAAGATGTCCTTATTTCAATGTTATATTTTAGCAATTATCTAACTCCAATATTACTATTTTTCTTCTTGTAAATGATATTTCCTAATTTTAATCTTTGCCTAGATCCTGACACATTCAGATACCCATACTAAGAAAGACAGTTATTGTCTAATTTTATGACTGTCATTGATATATATGGCCTTTTATCCCAGTTTTACAAGTGACTCCAACATATATCAGATAAAACCAACCAAGGAGAAGGAAAGTTTGAAACTGAATGCCCCTCTTCTATTATGACACCCAAACTGAAGGTGTGCACATTTACATTGGCTTGTAATTATTCAGTACAGTTTTGTTTTAAAAGTATTTACAACTAGGTAAAGATCACATGCCACAGGCATGATGAAATGAGAAGCTGACTTGAAAGAATCTGTCAGCTATGAGAGTGTATTCAGATACATAAACATGATTTTCCTATTGCCTGCCGAGTTCCTAGTGAATAATAGATACTACATGCTAAATATCATTACATTTATGAGTGACGTCATGTTTCTGATCACAGATTACTTCTTTTACTTCCTTATCTGTCTTTGACTCTCATTTTCCCCTTGGCATTTATGAGTTGTTGGAGGATTTACTATTGAAATTAATTCAGCAGCTTTCTGAAAGATAGAACCTAATGTTCCTTGTTGGAAGAAAAACATCAGCCCCTATTGCCTTATTCAGGAAAATATTTTTTTCACTGTGTTTATAACTGCATTGATGACTTCTAATAAATCAGCTTCACCACGCTTTAACTTACAATTATATATAACATGAATCTTAATTTTGAAATGCTTTATTCATTAATATTCAAGTAGCCATATATCTTCTATGAGGGATTGTTTTAAAGAAATAAAAATTCTTTTAGTTTCAATATCCTTAATTTATATGTAACTGAATAACACCCCCTCATAAGGACTTAACGTTAGTCATGCTGAATTTTTTTCTATTATTTTTCTAATATGCACACAAGGACATCATAATGTATATAATTTAATTTACACATGTATATGTGCTCAATAAACTTTCCTGCAACATTTCTTTGCTCAGTTGCCCAGAAAATATTAAGTCCCTCTGATGTTTTAGTTTTCTTCCAGGAACTGTAGGCATGAAGATGACCAAGTAGGACCTAATAGCAGTTCCCCTAGAAACCATGAATCTTTTAAGGGAGGACACAATTAAGAATCCATCATGATAGTATTTAAATGATGCTCCATGGTAACATATAGGAGATGTGTAACCCACTAAAGAAAGGCTACAAGGGAGTTTAGTATAGGACCACATAAGGAATGACAGTGTGGGCAGGTAAGTGGTAAACAGGTTCTAGAAATAAATAAATAAAATATAGCTTAGGAGATTGATGAAAGATTGTCTCCTAAGATTTGTTTTAATTTGGGTGAGGTAGAATAAAGTGAATCAACTTAAACACCTATATTTTCAACTGCCTCAATGTGAATCTTGAGTTTACTATTTTGGGGATATATCATTAGTATCAATTTACTGTATTTTATTTGCTCCATCTTAAAAGAGTGTATCGGAATAACATTTGTGTTAGGAAGGTACACTGAACTGTGTGGAGAGGTGGGAGTTAATGTAGAGAGAGAGAAAGAGAGGGAGGGAAAGAAAGAGAGAAAGAGAAAAAGAAATTGCACCTAAAAGGTAAACAGTTGCGCG
>CM053765.1:78598687-78612914 GCA_028658305.1 Pachyuromys duprasi | reverse complement strand
GTTAAGATTGTGAAACTTGCTTCTCTTATGTAATCTCCCTTCTATGTAAATCCTTATCCAAGTCTATCACTTCATAAAGACTACAGTTATATTGGAATAGGGTCACTCTTACGGCATCATCTTTTTTTTTTCTTTTTATTTCTTTTTATTTAATTTATTACAATTTATTCACTTTTTATCCCAGCTGTAGCCCCCTCACTTTCTGCTTCCAATTCTGCCCTCTCTCCCTCTTCTCCTATCATGCCCCTCCCCCAGTCCACTGATAAGGGAGGTCCTACTCCCCTTCCATCTGACCCTAGCCTATCAGGTCTCATCAGGAATAGTACTACCTCAAGATCTAGCTATGCCACTCCTAGGCATATATCCAAAATATGCTCAAGTATACAACAAGGAGATTTGCTCAACCATGTTCATAGAAGCTTTATTCGAAATATCTAGAATCTGAAAACAACCCAGATGTCCCTCAGTTGAGGAATGGATACAGAAATTGTAGTACATTTACACAATGGAATACTACTCAGCAGTTAAAAACATGGAAATCATGAAATTTGCAGGCAAATGGTGGGAACTAGAAAAGGTATTCACTAGTGAGGTATCCCAGAAGCAGAAAGCACACATGCTATACACTCACTTATAAAGGAATATTAGCCATATAATATAGGATAATCATACTAAAATCTGTCCTCATCTTAACTTATCATGTCTATAATAGTCATGCTTTTTAAGGAGGGACACTTTCTGAGGTTCATGGATATGGCCTATAAACAAATGAAAAAAATTTGATGGTTCTGAGGCTTAATTCAACACATAACAGTGTACAGAAAAAGGAGTACTTGATTTGGGGAAAATTAGGAGTGCCCAGAGTAACATTTCTGGAAGAAGTACAAGGAAAGAAGGAGAGATTCTACATAAAAGTCTCCCTGCCTGTAGATATTTGGTAAGTTTGTTTGAAAATAATTTTCATAGCTATCATTTGAAAAATGCTATGTCAGTCATAGATGAACATTAATTTTTATGTCTCTTCATAAAAACATGACAGTTATATATTTCTAACTACTGTTAGAGATAACTGTATTCTGTATAATTATAACCATGCATGCAAGGGAACTAAGTCAAAAATGGAAGGTGAAGGATAAAGGCACGTGCTGATGGCAGCTACATTTGCCTCTAGAGCTGTGCTTCCTCAGGATACAAAGATCTTCAGAGGCACACAATGGGTGTATCTTCTGCAGAGGTCTCTCCTTTTCTGCTTATTGTAAGAGAAAGATTTCTTAATCACGTAATGATGGCAGAATGTGTGTTCAGAGTCACATCTCTATAAGGTTGATCATTGGCTCAAAATGGTCCAAGTGAATAAATTGTAATAAAGAAATGAATGAATGAATATATATATATATTTAAAAGGTCATTGCTGTATTCCGTGAAATTGATCTGGTATGTTGCTGGCCACTGTTTTCCTGCTGGGCCCCTGTCAGATATATTGACTCTATGTTATTTGAAATCCCATTCCTGTTGCTTCATTCCTGCTTTGTATGAACCTCCTCCTTTCTTTATCTGTTTCCTTGTGTATTTATGGTGTCCATATGTTTGTGTGCATGTCTGAATGTGTTTGGTTTGCATATGTGTGCATTTGTGTTCATGTTCATGTACAAGCCTGAGGTTGATGTTGGGAATCATTTATTTTCCCACCTTATTCATGGAGGCAATATGTCTCAATCAAATCGCCTTCTACAATGAGACACACAGCCTCAGTTGGTATTTGAACACCGTTCTGTGACTACTCTGACGAACATTGCATGGTCTCTTTGCTCTGCTGAAACACTGCCGAAGTTAGGCTCACCCAATATACCAGTATTCTTATGCTACCTAGAAGAACGTCAGGTGTCAGTAAACCACAGCGTCAGAAGCTGTTAGCCTCTTTGACCTCACTGTGCTATTATTAGCTTTGGCATTTTAACCTTATCTTATGGTTGTTGGCAGGTACATTTTGCTGTTGTTTGTTGTGCTTTTGGTCCTTTAACATTGAAACATTAATAAGAACAGATCAATAGGAGATATATTAATTGCCAAATGGTATGTGTGTGTGCGTATGTATGTGTGTGTCTGTGTATTAAACAGCTTATTCAAGATAAGTATAATTTCTAAAAATTTAAATTTGGTAAACTACTCCCTTTTTACACTGATTATCACACCTTTTGCAAACCGGTTAGAAGTGGATTGATTGTGGATCTACCAGTTGTGCAGTATTCGGAAGAAGGACAGAATCATTGGTTCTTGGAAGGACTTTGGGCTTATGCTTATCGATTATACATATGATATCTGTTATTTGTGAATTAACAATTAATCTATTTCATTTGACAATTTAAATAATAATATATAACTTGGGTGCTAACACTGAAAACATATGCTTATAAAAATGGATTGATCTTTGCAAAAGTAAAACTTTGAAGGAAAAAAACCCATTATTTTACCATTGTAAATCTCTTTAGTGTCTGGCTTAGTAGTAAACATCCAGATGCATCTGTCTGCTTCAATCTTCACGTTGTCATAATACCACATAGTGTGTAGTCTGGAAACTCCAGCATGCACTCACAAGAGACTGAAAATGAAAAATATGCAAATCATATATTTGCATTGTTATGAAATTCAATGTGTTCAGCAGAGATCCACTAGAAAGTATCTCTGTGGCTTCCTGGAGAGTGTGTAACTCACTGTGAGAATGGCCTTTCAACAACTGAAAGGTGTAATACGAACTATGACTTCAAAATTGTGTTGTGTGTGTGGGATGTGGAAGCTACAGGTTAAACTTGGCTATTATTTCCCAGGAATTGTCCATCTCATTTTCAGAAGAACAACAGTCTCTTACTGAGACTTGGGTTTTCTGATTAATCTGGGACACCTGGCCAGCAAGCCCCGGAAATCTGTCTTTCTCTGCTGCAGCTACCACAGGGATTAAAGGCATGGACTACCTTGTCTGGTTTTTCAAATGGGTCCTGGGAATTGAATTCAGTTCCTTGAACTTGAGTGGCATTTCACCATCTGAGCCATCCCCTTATCCCCCAAATTTAGATTTCGGTTGTATTATCCACTTATTTCCAAATTAAATGTGAGTTGTAATATCAAAATGATGCTGAAATCCTATTCCTGAGCATTTCCCCCCATTTTTATAAAAGTAACAATGAAAGAGAAAAAAGAAACAAAACAAATTAACCAACCAGCCAACCAAACAAACAAACAAACAAAAAATCAAAACTCCTCCAAAGAGTGATCCTCCTTGCTTCTCCTTTGAGTTTGCTCTAGTTTAGATCTTGACTGTGCGGTAAGGGGGTGTCAGTGAAATCTTCACCAGGCAACAGTGTGAGACATACTAGGTGCTTCAAATGTGGAGCTGACTGGAAGAAGGTATTTGGGTTTATTCCCATGAATGAAGTCCTAAGATAGAGACCCTTTCTGTTGTCTCTCTTTACCTCGAAGTGACCAGGAGGTAGAGGAGTATGCTTTGGCAAGTCCTCCTGTCATGATGTGCTGGGTTGCCACGCGATCAAAACAACACTAGAGTCCTTGAATTTTAATCTCTGGAATTAGGAGCCAAATAGACCCTTTCCCCCCCCTGATAGCTTATTAGTCTTTTACAGTTTCCCCACAATGTTAATCTGATTAACATGGGAGATTTTATTTACTCATCTGTCTGTGTCCTTCACTTGACTATAAGCTTAATTAAAAGAGTAATTTTCAAACACCACCTCCTACTTATTTAATTTCTCAAAAGTATGGATTAAATGACTGGTTGAAAAAAAAAAGATGGCATGAAAAAATGAACATATTACCAAACCTCAAATAAAATTTCAAGTGTGTGCTTGGGGAAATTAGTTTTTTAATATCTAAATCCTTCTCAAATAAAAAAGTGATCAAAATTTAATTTTATACTCAGTGTATAAATACTTCATAGCCTCTCAGGTGTAAATCGAGGAAGTCCAATAAAATTGAATATGTTTATTAATATAATTAAAATAATAACATATATACAAGTAAATCAGCTTCTCTGAAGTCATGGAAATGTTTGCTGGTTTGGATATGAGATTGGAAGTAATGCGATAAACATGAGTCTGAATTTACTTGGTCAGCAAGAGTTCGGAGGACTCCCACCCTACTTGGAATCATATTTCCCAGTTTTGGCACTAACAGTGTTTAGTAGAGCCCCCATGGGGTCCTTTGTGTTTTAGAACTCATGTGTCCTCTTACTCTCATGGGAACACACTGAAACATGTATTAACTGCTTGTCTACTAGTAAGTTCTTTACTTCAGATGGCTGCAAGTTCAAGTGGACAGGCTGTATCTTTAGAAGATTATACTGATTAGTGTGCAGTCTAACTATGGAGAGTACTGGCAAATAAAAGTAATGTCAGACCGGCAAAATCATATTCACACTAAATACTTTTACATAAATGGTGTAACAGTGAATTCTCAGAACTTGTCACCTTAAATGCTTTTATTAATTTTCATAGGGTATTTGCCAACATAGCAAAGCATCCTTCTGTGATACCCTCTTTTGTTATATACTCAGTAAACATTTATTTTACAGATGAACTTCACTAGTTGCATTAAAAAGCACAATATTATAATTTAATTAAATGTAATTTTTATTTTTTAATTTTGAGAATTTTTTCTCTATTTTAAATTTCCATACAATATTGTCAAACACACACACACACACACACACACACACACATACACACACGAACACATAGCTCTTAAATTCAGTTATAGTTTCAGCAAATGATCTCATATCAAAGCTCCAGTTCTCAGAGTTGTATTTGTTCCTGGTTTGCTTACTTACTACATTTGTATGAAACTGTGTGTGCCAGAGAATAGCATGAGTGCAAGACAGCATCAGGTAGGAACTAGAATAGATACAAATGAAATCACTGCAGGTGGTCTGCAAACAAACTGGGATGCATTATGTAGACACATTAGGTGAGTAACGAAACAGTTAGCAATAAGATCCATACCTGAGCAATCTGGGTCTCTAGATTGTTGCTCTCAGGCTTACATATCTTGTAGGAGTGGCCCCTTTGAGCTGAAGATTAGGTACAGAGATAAGCAAAAGCTGTATCTAGAATCTGTGTGCAGTTTGAGACACCTCAACTTGAAAACTGTGAATAAGAAAGAATATATTGAAAACTATGGTAGGTTTATAAATTCTTTTGATCCAAGTAAATGATAGAGAGATTTTATTAAGCCCAGAGCATGTGGTTATGGCCTTCCAGTGATGCCACTTACTGCACTAAGACAGGGTGATTCATTTAAAAATAACAACTGAATTGTCTGAGTTTTGATGAGATAGAATCATTTATATTTAAAATCTTATTTAGGTTACAACTACCTAGTTTACCTGGGATCTTTTATACTGAAATACTGAGGCAGCTTAGGAAAATCAGCTTAACAAAGGGGGCTCTATTAAAGAACATTCATTTGGTAACTTCATATGTTAGAGAAAAGAGAATGTATTCTTCATCAGGGGAGATAGGAATCCTCAGCGCACTGCAGAGGGGATTTTCTTGGTGCAGAATTTATAGTTGCAGTTTACATGTAGTAATGTCTCAAGATAGTGCTCTTAATCAGTTTGGGATAAATTACAAGAGTCTGCACTCCAAAATCTTGAATGATAGTTAAGGTTTGGAGCGAGGATGTAGCAGTTAGATTGCCAATAGGTAGACAGATAGCAAACCACAGATATATAATAAAGATGGCTAGCTTTTGACATTTTTCTGACTCTCTTGATCTGAAACAAAGTCTTATAGGCCCCACAGGTTTATTCTCCAACCAGTATGCCCCTGTGCCTTTAGACTGCCTCAGGAAGTTCAAGGTTGAATCCAGGCATACTTATCCAAAAGTGACAACCTGTCAGTCCTCCTGTCTTTCTTCAAACTGACCAACCTTAAGTTAGAGAAAGAATACCCCTACAGGAAGAATGGTAAAACACACATCCTTTAAAGAGAGTTTCTACTCCCTGAGTACTCACTCTGCATTGCAGACAGTATTTCTCTCTGAGTGTCTGTCTATCTGTATTTACCTTTAGTAAAACCGTTTTCCCTAGGAGATAGGAAGGAAGGAAGGAAGGAAGGAAGGAAGGAAGGAAGGAAGGAAGGAAGGAAGGAAGGAAGGAAGGAAGGAAGGAAAAATGAAGAAAGGAAGGAAGGAGGAAAATTATCAGTTAGCCTTTTGATATCTTTGGAAGTTCTTGATTTATGTACTAGAAGACATGAAGAATAATTTAATGTTTCAGAAAACGTTTGACCATTTAAAAAAGCATTATCAAAACTTTCAGGCATGTAGATATTTAATATACCAAAAGAATGCATGTACTCTGTATCCTAAACTCCACAGTTGTTCATATTGCTTTATATTTCCTGTAGATGCATCTTTAAGAGAATGATTTGAAAGTAAATGTATTCTTTTCTGAAATGAATTGCTAATAACCAGAAGTTTTTTTTTTGAGGGGGGAATGAAAATATTTTTTATTAAATTTTATTTTTATATTAATTACAGTTTATTCACTTTATATCTCAGCTGTAGCTTCCTCTCTAATTCCTTCCCAATTCCACCCTCCTTCCCTCATCTCCTCCCAAGCTTCCCTCCAAGTCCACTGCTAGGGGAGGTCTTTCTCCCCTTCCATCTGACCCTAGCTTATCAGGTCTCATCAGGACCGGCTGCATTGTCCTCCTCTGTGGCCTGGCAAGGCTGCTCCCCTCTCAGGGGGAGGTGATCAAAGAACCAGCCACTGAGTTTATGTCAGAGACAGTCCCTGTTCCCCTTACTAGGGAATTCACTTGGATACTGAGCTGCTATGGGCTACATCTAAGCAGGGGTTTTAGGTTATATCCATGAATGGTCCTTAGTTGAAGTATGAGTCTCAGAGAAGAGCCCTGTGCACAGGAAACAGGACAGGAGCCTACCACAGAAGAGAAAAATGTTGAATGAAAGGGAGGGCAAGAGTTTTAGATTAGAAAAGTAAAACACCACAGATGCTGTTGTGTAAAGTGAGTACGCCGGGGAACTGCAGAAAGTTTATTTGAATGTGTGGTGCTCTTTAGGTCACTGAAGAAGTATGACAGACCAGGCAATTAATCACTGGAAAGGGCCAGCCATCTCAACAGTTTACACAAAGTAGCAAGGTTAACCTGTTACACTGGCCCTGGCTGGAACCCCCTGAGTGTTGTCATCCCAGTACTAGGGGCAGTTTAGCAGACTTCACTCACAGCTGCTGCTGGCTTTGCCCTCAGAAATCAAAAACGTATTTGCCAAAATAATCAAGGTAGGAGCAAATGACTCTGCTGTGTCTCACAATATTGCCTTAGAATGTTCAGTTGGAAAACAAAAATATTGAGACACTATTATCTTACATTCGCTTAAAAAAAAAAAGACCAACTATTAATAAGAAACCAGGAAAATCATGGCAGATAAAAAGGAATAGAAATGGAAGACAGAGATGAATTTGTATAGAGGAACAGATACATGAGAATGCTTAAGAACTGTAAATACATACAATATTTATATAATACGTAAATACGTAAGTACATAAATCTCCCATAACCAAGAACAGAGAAGAAAACTTGAAGAACTTGATGTGAGAGAAGTACGCAGTTATTGCAAAAAGCACACTAAATAACAATCACAGGAAAACAGTGGCAGAAATGTAAATAGATTAAATAATGAAAGAACAGAAAATATCGAAAAGAAAGAAACCAAATTTCATTGTACTATGAGGCAATCTCATATTGTGTAATATAAATGTTTTTGGCATTCTAAAATATAAGGGCAGTGGAGACAAGATGCCGTTAAAAAACTGACAGATTCCCCTCAAATTTTATTTAAAAGGACAAAATATTAATATTAAGGGCAAAGTATTAATAAGTATTAATCAGATGAACTGAAAAAGCATAAATCCAAGCATGGTCCAAATAAAACTGTCGGAAATCATCATGAAGATACATTTGTATAATTAGGCAAAGAAAACTAAGGCACATCACTCGGGTAAGGAATAGCGCATCCCTTCCCTGAAAGAACGCAGCCGGTAGGAGTCAAATCCTGGAAACTGTTAAGGTAGACTTTGGCATTTATGAGTTAATGTTTGCATGTAATATGGAGTAGATCCAAGATTTGCTTATTATCTGTAACTACCTGTTCAAAAGGTTATTTTAATGTTTGCTGTTTTCTGCAAACTGTAACACCATGTTTCCTTTTTTTTTTTTTTTTCAGTTTTATTTTTAGTTTTCTTTTTTTGGGACCCGATCTTCCCACATAAACACTGACTGACCTGAAATGTACTGTGTAAGCCTGGATAGCCTAGGCTGGTGTAGAAGCATAATTAGTGCTCCTCCTTCAGCCTCTAGCATGCTGGAATTATGGTCCCAAGTCACTGCTCCAGGCTAGTTAGAATAGTATCTGATTCCTCTTTTACATCCTGTCGATGCACCAGTTCTTTAGAAACAAGCTCTTTACTCTTCATGTATCTTTCTTTTACAAAAAATCCCATCATTCACACAGTAGATAACACGTATAAACTGTATTGATTTTAAAATATTGAAAAGTTTTGGCAGTTTTCATTCACTCACTCATTCACACACAAACACACTCACAACACAACGCAAACACCACTGTGCTCAATTGTATTCTTTTGAAAAATGGTACATTTAAATAAAATGATATTACATTCCTAAGAGTTTTCTATAAAATAGAAGAGGATAATTGCCAACACATTTTCTAACATGTAAATGAGATCAAGTCATTGCAAAAAAAAAAAAAAAGATAGGGAACATAGTAGAGAAGCTTTCAGGTCAGTGTCTTCACACATGGCATTACAGCATTTTCAGAAATACAGTGAATTATTACAGCCTTAAGCAGAAAGTTAAGATGCCATGACCAGGTAGTCTGTACTTACATAGGAACTTGAACATCATAGTTCAGCAAAAAGCAGGGGTTTTGTTTAGGGGGAAAAATAGGCAAATTTCACAGTCTCGTTATGATTTTAAATAAACTTCCCCAAATATTAAAGAGAGTAGTGAAACATCTGTAATATGACAAAGAATGTCAGAGTCTGTACAGATGGCTCAGCTATTCCCAGCAGGCTAAGTGCAGAGACTGAGGGTTGGTTCCTTGCAGCAACATCAGGTGGCTCTCCGCTGTCTATCACTCCAACCCCAGGAGATTCTGATGTCATCTTCTGAACTCTGCTGGCATGTCCACACACGTGCACACACAGACTTAAAAAGGGAAATCTGAAAAGAACCTGGTTTCTTAAAGAATAAATGAGAAAAGTGCATCAGTGTAAAAGGGCTAGTCAAAATTCTCTGGTACAGGGTAATGCAACCCCATGGACCTCAGAAACATGATGACAATGTCCTGCTATTCATATTAAATTTCATTCATAGCTTGGATAGATCATAGAGTTTTAGAGAAATGGAAACACAGAGCTTGGAAAAAATGCAGAATTTTCCAATATGTATGTTTTTGTTGAAAATCTTGAGGATTTAAAAAAATTCTATTCTTATTAGCAAGTGGGTTTATTAGGATTGTGATATTAAGTGCTACGGAGTAAAAATAGTTATGACTGCAATGAACACTTTGTGACTGAATGTTTGAACCATGTTTTACACTGAAATAATAAAACATGAAATATTTCAGACACTTGTGTAGAATATGTGTAAAATCTGAACACTGAAAACCACAGGTCATTGTCAAGAAAATTTAGAAACTGCCTAGATAAGTATACAAATGCAGCATGCTATAAATTGAAAGACCTGAATTTTTGATGGTATTCCACCAGTAAATCTACAAAAGGAATATAATTCTATACAAAATTATTGGAAGATTTTTCTATGGGCACTTCCAAAGTAGTTATGGTATTTTTGTAGAAAAGGAAACACACACACACAGCACAAGAAATAATAAAAAAGGTTTGAAAATAGTCAAAGTTGAAGAATGTACCCAGATGACCTTAAGATTTAATGTCTGGCTTCAGAATTCTGAACACTATCATTTGGAATAAAGATAGACATATTGATCAATAAACTAAACAAGGAAGTCCACAAATGTGATTAATCACAGATGGAGAAAATTCCCAGAAAAACTAAAAGAGGAAATAATGTTTTGAACAGGTAGTTATTTAACAATTAATTATTATATACTAAAACAAACCTTGTCTCTTCCGTATTACATGCAAACATTAACTCATAAATCACCAGACATCTAAAAGCATTAACTAAAAATCACAAAATTTCTAGAACAATCATGGAAAAATCTTAATTTTACATTGGCAAAAGATTTCCTGTGTAATTTTTCCCTGTGGCAAAAAATGCTATTAAACAAAAACAAAATTGAAGACTGGAAGTATTTAAAAACTACTTGTAATAAAATATCTATGTTCCTGAGATCACAAGTCAGTGGTTTGGTAAAAACCTAATAAAACACCAAGCAAAATATCTGGACAGATATTACAAAAAAAGACTCAAGCATGGCAGCAAACACTTGAGAATGTGTTTACCATAGTGACTGAGAGGGAAAATGAACATTTGCAATGCTTTGAGATCTCATGTTTAGAAGTCTACATGTCTTCAGTGCTGGTGATTATGTGCTCCTGAGAGAGCAGAACTTACTCCACTTCACATTCTGGTGAGGACAAAAGATGAATCATTCATACGAGAAAACATTACATTTTGCCAATGTCCAATAAATTTAATTTTTAGTTTTTCATGTTCCAGTATTATAGTAATGGACATTTTCAAGAGAGAAAATAAGTTTGTTTACTCAAAGGGTTATGTACAAACTTATCCATAGTAGCTTCCTCTACAATTACCAAAATTTCAGATAAAGATTCAATTGTTAATTAGCACTTTATTAGTGATTAAAAGTATGTGTATATGTGCAGTAGATTATGACCGGTCAACAGACTCTCATATGTGAGAGAAGCCAGCGAATGCAAAAGCAAGCCACATGATTTCATGTGTGGTGTTCTAGGGACGTAGATTCAATGTCACAATCACACCAGTGGGTGTCAGGGGTTGAATGAGATTGGGGGATTGGTCACTAGGTTGTCATGAAGGAACTTAGGGGTAACGTAATACGATGACGGTTTGAGTAAATAAATTACTGGCCATGATTTGTTAAAACTCTTAGAACTTACACTTAAATTTAGCTAAGTATTGTTCATAAATTATACTTCAGTCTAACAGGCTTTAAATAAGATATGAGGATCTATATTCAGACAGATCTTAACAAGTAGACTGTCAGTAAGGAGATTTCTCAATAATTGGTTCAAAATTGTAGGCTGCTGAGGTGGATCAAAGCTAACTAAGAAAAGAACTTACTATTGTTTCAGAGAGAAACTGCTGAAGGATAATCCTGGAATAGAAGCACATACTGGGAACTGTACATCATAGTCAGAAGCAGAAAACTTTTGGTATTTAATGAAATTGGGCCAAGCAACAGCACCTGGTAACTACAGTGGCTCTGAAGCGTTGCGTATGTACCTGTATGGATTCAAATAACATTAAATAGGACCCAACTATCTGAGAGATGATCTGGCCACGGGAAAAAGACACGAGTCATTAAAAGTGTAAGACTGAAGTAATCAAAAGCATGAACACTGTTCAGAAAGCAAAAGAACTCCTTAACATTACTCTACCTTCCTTTTTCTCGGATGGGGGAGTTGTATATTTTGTAACTCCCTTACGGCATTTTCGAGTGTAAAACTCTTCTGGAACATTTTAAAACTATTTATGGCACAGGTAAGTGTATTCAGGTTTTTTGTATAGTAAGTGGCTTGCAGTAGACATTCAGTAAATATTCATAAAGTAAATGTATGACAAAATTAATAACTGAATGGATGGAGATAGAAATTTCGAAAGCTCTGTGGGTCGTTCAAGGTTGTATAGCTTGGCACTCATTACAGGAGCAAAGTGGGAACCATAGGAGCAAAGGGTGCTATCAGCTCTTCTCTCTTTGGGAAGAGATAAAAGACAGAAAGCCTGACCATCAGGTCACAAAGCACCTTCACTGACTAAAATTCATTTTTTTTCCTTTTATGGAATAAAAGTAATAGCTGGAGTTACTGCTACATTACTGTGATCAGCTTATTCATCTTCCTCCTCTACTTCCTCCTTTTCTCCTTCTTTTGTCTCCTAGTCATTCTCCTCTCTCTTCCTCCTCCTCCTCAAGATCATACAATGTGAATCAGGCTGCTCTTTCCCATGCCTCATGCTCCAGTGTGTTAGGATTACTTGTTTCCTCACACCTACCTGACTCCTTAAGGTCTTAAGACATACTGATAAATAAAGTTACTGCTTAGTAAGGCAGGAACTCACATACCAATTTATTATAAAATACTCAGTTAAAATTAATTAAACCTCATTGCAATTACTATCCTGTTTGATTGAAGAAAATGAAGGCAATGGTGTTCTTACAGGAAATATGAGTCCTCTTACAAGAGTACGGTTTTACTCTCTTTTTAAAATTACATGTTCTTTATTCAAGGTTGCTTATGCCCGTCTCTCTACATGTAGGTGCTCTTAGAGATCTACTCCTTGATAACTGAATAATGTATCTTTTAAAATTAATCTAGATCCAAGTTACTGGAATCTGATCATTGCTTACTGTTCTAGAACTAAAACTTAGGGTGTAACCTAGACTCACATATCTAATTCCAACATTTGGAAATCTGGAGGATCACCAGGAACTTGAGTCCAGTCTGGGTGGAATAGTGAGCTTTGGACCAACTAGACTCCAGTGAGGTTCTGTCTCAAAAATACAACCACCAGGACACCAAAAGTAATCAGAAAAAGTAAGCAAAATAAAAAAAATTGATTGGTATATACATATGTTTTATATTGCACATGACTTTTGTGTGTGTTTGTGTGTGTGCGTACATTTGTGTATACACTGATTTGTAGGAGAATAATTTTCAGTTACTGAGACCTGTTGACTATTTGTTGAGCATAATTCTATTATGCTGAATTATCTGATTTTCTCACATAGAGCTGATTAAAGCAAGCAAATTAAAGGACTGGAGAAAACTAACAATTGTGATAATTAACAGTTGTTCACAGATTGTACTTTTCATAGCTTAGCAATGCATTGTTTATAGCTTCAAAAGGGCAATAAAATTTTAATTTTGCTAAAATATGTTTATTGATAAGGAATTATTTTTGTAATAAGTTAGCTCACTGTACCTTTATAAACTGTGCCAAGCATTTAAAAAGAATCAGAAATTGGGGCTACAGAGTTGGTCTCATCATTAAGAACATTTGCTGCTTCTTCATGAGACCCAATTTAGCTCCCAACACCATGTTATGTGGTACACAATTGCCCGAGCCTACAACTCCAGGGGATTTGACACTATCTTCTTACCTCCACACTCACCTGCACACACATGGCATAAACACAGTTATGCAGACATGAACATAAATGAAGATGTAAAAATTGGGCATCCTTATAAAAATCCTTATTAGTAAGCAGCACTTAAAGGAGAGACAGGAGAGCAACAACTACCTAACAGTACCCAGATAGGATACAGAATCTGTTGAGCTTGTCAATACTGTTTGAGGTATAAAGTACAGTAGAATATTCTTAACACCCTCATTGCACTTAAAGATGTCTTGATGAGTTGAAGAAGATACCAGAAAACTTTTCAAAGAGAAGGCCTATTGTTTTTATTAGTATTTGTTTGTTACAATCAGCTGTGCACTGAGTCATGCAACACCTAAGGTAAACATTACAGAGAATGAATTTTAATTTTGGCACACAATTTCATTGTGTGCTCTGTTTACTCCATTGATTTGGACCCATGACAGAATAGCCTACAAGGGAATTGTGTGGCAGACAATTAAACAAACAAAAGACTCCTCACATCACTCAGAGATGAAAAGAGAAACACCTTGGTTCCCATAATACTCACTGAGTGCATGTCCCCAATGACCTAAAGACCCCACAGAATCATTTGAATCCTCAACGATCCACCTCCAGGCTTCTAGTGAACATTCCAGATGCAAATTGTAGCAGAAATTAAGGGATTTAAAAAATGCTGAGTAGTATTCCATTGTGTAAAAGTACCATAATTTCTGTATCCATTCCTCAACTGAGGGACATCTGGGTTGTTTCCAGGTTCTGGCTATTACAAATAAGGCAGCTACGAACATAGTGAGCAAATGTCCTTATTGTGTACTTGAGCATC
>CM053765.1:78576146-78598187 GCA_028658305.1 Pachyuromys duprasi | reverse complement strand
TGGTTTTATGTTGAGGTCTTTGATCCACTTTGACTTTAGCTTTGTGCAAGGTGATAAATATGGATGTATTTTCATTTTTCTGCATACAGATATCCTGTTGGACCAGCACCATTTGTTGAAGATGCTGTCTTTTTTCCATTGAATGGTTTTGGCTTAGATAATGTATACATTAATAAAATATTATTGCTTCCTATCAGAACCACACTTCCCAAATACCAAGTGAACCCTGTATACTACATACTATGAATAGCATTCATTTAAAATAATTAAACTGTCAAGTAAACAATGGAAACTGTAATATTATTTACCATTTTTAGAAATATGTTGGCTGAAAAATAAGTGAGGTAGATTCTGAGGGCAGCATTTATATTAAATCTCTTGAAGTATTCCTGTTATTGGTGACTGGAAAACTTCAAGCACATAGATGAACAGAATACTGGGCTAATGAGTGCTACTAGATACAGCAGATCAACAGCTAGAAAAGATATGCAATGGATGCCACAATGGGCCATTCCTGGATTTAGAGGGAGCTGCCAGTGTGCAAGTGGTCAGCAAGCTCTGGGAGCAAACTGTTGGAATAGAGCAGTGAGCAACAGAAAGGAAGGGCTGGCCTCTGTCCCCTACCCACACATAACTGAATTCTCCCAGCTCCAGTGAGCCAGAAAATGAACTCTCCGTTAGTTCCTCCAAAGAGAAGTAGAACTCTACTGACATCTTGATTCAATTCCTGCTGAAATGCAAGAAGTACATACTGCTATATACCACCCTATCACAGACAAGTCCTATACCTACTTACAAGTCCAATGGAAAATCTTTGTATTTGTGTATGTATATACTGGGAAAACATTGTAATTGAAAACTGATGAAACTAGGATGATAAATAGCATTTGTGGGAAAATATGTAGATCATACTTACAGGTAAATGGCTGGATTCAAAGATTTCTCTTCAAAAGCATTTATTTTATTTCATTTAATTTTATGAGTATGGGTGTTGGCCTGCATTTATGCATGTGCACTGTGGATGCCTGATATCCGAGGAGGCCAGAAGAGGTCACTGGATCTCCTGTGACTGGGATTACAGATAGTTATGAACCACCAAGGAAATGTTGGGAATCAAACCTGGATCCTTTGGAAGAGCAGCCAGTGCTAGTAACTGCTGAGTCATATTTCTAGCACTAAATGTGTTTATTACATGTAATGTTCCTATCAGAAACACAATTATAAAATACCAAATAAAAATATTCCTGGCTTTATGCTTTGAAATATTTGTTCTTCAAATGGGAGGGTTAAAAATAAAAAGCCAAAATTAGTTTAGTAGAAAATATTTACAGATCTTAAATCTGGGAAAGACTTGTTTTTAGAATATATGAATAATTTACAAAACTTTCAAGCAGGAGCAGCTAGTCCAGTGAGAAGCAGTGATCTCTGAGATAAATTTTGATCATGTATAGGTTATAGACAGAAATAACAAACTGAAAGGGAAATATGACTCTCAGGAAGAAGACATGAATTAAAAATATTATGGAAATAAGCAAAATTTCGGTTAAGTGCTGTTTAGTTTTTTCTGTAAGTTTGTGTGTGCTTCTGCAGTGAATAGCTATTAATTCTTATCTTTCTAAAACATGATCACCAAATGAGATCATTTCTGTGGCTGTAATTTTTAACTCTATGTTATCGTGAGAGGTGTCATTATCCTAAAAAATGTCACTGTAATTATTATTATGAGTTACTAACACCATCATCAATACAGAATATTGTGATTATTATTGTTGACGATGAGTTAGTATGTTTTCATCAAAATAAAATAAAACATGCAAATAGTCTATAAACATTATTTTGTAAAATAGTTTTCAAATAGCTTGCAGTGTTCACAAATTCTTAGTCTCTGTTTTGAGAGTGTCTGCTCTAGAATGGTTCTTTGGACATCACAACCAGAAACTGGGATCTTGTCTATTGCATTTCACCATATATATTATAACATTATAACATTATATAATTATAACATTATATACATTATAACATTATGTATATAATGTGTGTGAATGTGTGTGTGTATCAGAGTCCTCAGTTGACATATACTAGGATGCTTATAAAGATTGAGAAATAACATAGTTCCTCTTTACTAACTGCCAAGCATTGGAAAATGTTTCATTGCTATATCAGAATTTAATCCTTCGCAACTCTCATACATCCTGTCACAGAAAAGGGGTGTCCCATTGCTCACTTTCTTCCCCTCTAGTCACTATTGATAAATCAATTAATATTCTTATCTGATACTTTGTATGTGAATCAACTGTTAAGAGAAACAGGTTAATTGTAATAGGGTAGTTCCCATAAGAACACAAAGCCAGAGCTCTACTGTTTTCCCAATTTGAAAAATAAAATTATTAATAGAAAGCTTGAAAAGTCTCCCTTTTGTTCTTAATTTCTGTCTAATTTCATCTCTAATATTTCCATAAATTCTCTCCACGCACAAAGTACTCAGAATCTATTTTTAATATGCAAGAACACCAGCTACTTCTTCAGAATCAGCAAATGGGGCTTTGTCCCATAAGAAATTAGAATTCAAAACTCTCTAGGGGTTTCTCAACTTCTTTGATCATCTATAGGGAAAAAATGTGAGCATATAATTCCAATATCTTCTCCTGTCAGGAACTAACTTTTGAAGATAGAGGAGTCTTGCTTGATCAGAATGCATTATTCTAAATCAGAGCCTCAAAGACCAAATTAAATAGAGGCAGCTTTCTGATGCAAATATAAAATATTCTAGGTAGGACTATGAGTTCATTCAATAACTGACACTATTGATCTTACTGTCATCAGGAGCTTCAAATATCAGCTACTATAACAATGGTGAGGTTAGCTTTATTCAAAATTTTGAGGTTGATTCTTCGCAGTGATGATGAAAATTACGGAGCAGTGGGAATAGAATCTTCACTGTGTATGCTCCAATGTCCTCTGACCTATTAGTTCCAAATCATGGATTAACTTCTTAAATTAATTAGATGTTGATTGCATGCAGATCTGAAAAAACTTTACAGAGTTACAGTAGCATCCTTCATCTATTTCTGCGTTTTTTTAATCATGAAGTTCTTTTATTCTATCTTATGTTATAGAATAGAACAATTTTAATTTATTTTGAAATAATTTCAAAATGATGGAAATGGCATAATAATGTAAAAAGAATTCTGATATCATTCACCTAGGTAACTTAAAATGTTAACATGTCTCATATTTGCTTTGTTTGAGAATGAGAGACAGAGAAATATTTCATTCTTTTCTCATCTAGAAGTGTTCTTTATGAATACTTTAAAACCAATATTCATTCAAATAGAGGACAATTAAAATCTACATCTGAAATACTATCACATTATTTTTCAAATTCATACTCATTGAGTGTTTAGGAAAAAATCATACTTATGTATGTGTATGTGTGTTCATATATATTGTTACTCTGGAAGGAGGTTTTAGTCCAGTGCCTTCAATATGATAATTACACATTGTACCATTGACTTATATTCCTGTCCCATCTATCTTTAAATAAATCTTCTATATTAACATTCTAAGATAATTAGAATGTTCAGTTATTTCGTCAGATATTACTGAAATTCATTAGTCATGTTAGCCCTTCAAAAACGTTTTTTGAAAAGTTGATTTTCAAATTAGATTTCAAGTTAATTTTTAAGAGAACAAAAACACAATCACAAAGTTCCTAAATTATCCTCTTCTACATTTTTGTTTCTGTAATTGAAATGTTGCTATATCCATAAATAATTCATTTAAGGTTGAAAATACACTATGCATATCAAGTAATCAGTCTTCTTTTTTTTCTTGGTGTTGTTGTTCATTTGATTGATTTTGTTTTAGACAGTGCCTCGCTATCTATAGCATACTGATCTCAAAGGCCTCTTCTTCCTGAGTGTTGGAATTAAAGGGGTTTGCCACCAACACTCATCTGTCCTCTTGTTTTGTCACACATATCTAGTTGACTCTCAAGGCCAAACAAACAAACAAACAAACAAATAAACAAAAACAACTTTTCTGTAAAAAAGTACCAATTACATCTGTTGTGATTATCCATTGGATATATACTATACACATTGTGTGTGTGTGTGCGCGCGCGCACACACGTGCTTGTGCAAGCATACAGCTTGCTACCAAATCCTGCATCAAGTTCTGCAGATTTTTCTTGCTGTGGACAACCATGATATGATTAAGCCCACCTTAGAAGCATCCTGGTACTTCTGATGCGTGAAACAATTCTTACAAGCAACAAGCAGATTGTATTTAATGGATATAAAGAGTAAGAGTAAGGAAAGACCTAAGAATATGGACACCTAGAGGAGTGCCAGTAATGTCATTGCACTGAGGGCTTATTTAACTGTGCAGAGATCGCATTTGGCACACGTATCACATTCTTTGCAGAACCTGACTGCATTGCTCAGCATATAATTGCTTTTATGGCTGATGCATCAGACTGAAGCTGGAGTTTTATGACACAACTCAGTTGCTGAAACCATGTTGTTGAAAATCCAAGTGCTTTAAGGGTATGTTTGAAAATGTGTTTTAGCATGATTTGTGAGTCATCAAGTAAACAGATGATAGAATACTAGTGTAAATAATTGGTGACTTACTTTTCTTTCTAAATTATAACTTCTGTTTATCCCCAAACTGACTTTCAAGAGAGGTCTTTGAATGGGATCAGTTTTAAAAGTTGACTCAAGACAGATTGCTTGGCACACAAATCTTAACCTAAAACTGACTACATTCATGTGCTGACTCTGGAGGAAAAAATAAGGAATTGAGGCAGATGTGAGGATGGAATTGTATAGATTGAAATCAATAGAGTATTAATTCAATTTACAAAAGGTGTCTGTGTGCCTCGGGTGCAATTGATGGTGTGACTTAGCATGTAGTACTTAAGTGATGTTAAATACTTAGATACACATTAGTGTTATTTGATTTTTTTTTCTATTTTTAAGATTCTTTAGGGTAAAACAGGAGTTTCATTAGATTGCTCTATCTGTGACTTCCTCCCGTGTTTCTTTGAACCCCAGTTCTTGGAAAGGAATGCTGGAACCAGTGAGAGGCACTGAACAAAAGTATGCTCTTAGCAGCTTCCAACAAGCATTGGCATCATTGCTTGTCATTCGTGAGCATGTTTTCATAGGTTGCTTTTGCTATTTACAGCTTAAAAATCTTTCATATCTTAGAGATTTTCCCCTCTTGATTAATTTAGAAAATAGACAGACTTGTCATGGGGGCCAGATGACTGCACAGTGTTCAGTCAGACACTGTGTCCTTAGAAATGAGACGTACCAAAATTTGCTGTGAGATAAGAGACTCAGACTCTGCCATGAAGTCTGGCATGCTTTCACCATACTGACCTTCCTTTAGTACCTGCTTTCTGCAAGAGCCTCCTACCTAATATCATAAAGCCATTGTTATTTTCTTAGCTTAGACTTTTGTCTGACAATTCATGACTTGTCATGTTGGACTGGGTTTACAGTGCCTTCTAGAAAGCTAAGTGCATTGGCACTGCATTGATGTTCAGAGACTTGGGCTGCTATTCACTGTGTGCCAGTCAGTCTTATCCTGTCTGCTTGGCTCTGTATGTAGATCTTTTCACCATATGACTTCATGTACAGTGTTTCTGGGCATTATTTTATTATAATAATGATGACTTCCCCCAACACAGTAGCATCAGCCTCAACCACACAGTTAGAGAATTCTTAAGGGCTGCAGGAGGAAGGATGAGAACTGTCATCTCTGGGAGACATTAGGTGCCAAATTCAACCTGTGGTTTAATAGCAGGAGGCCAAAAGGGTTTTCAGTGAAAAAAGTCAGTGTATGAATGTATAACCTTTAAAGAGAATAGTTTGTAAAAATTACTGATTAAGCCCCCTTTCAAGATAGCATTTATTATTAAAAGACTATGTCTCTCACTCTTTTCTGATAATGTATATACACCTTATTTAAAGTTTCCCTTAAGAGGTGTCAAATTAAATAAAGCCTCTATTTAAAGGCTTTGCTGGATTATTCTTTCATGCCCAAGGGTGTGCTCTCTAATGCTACATTTCTCTAAGTACTAATCTTATCTTTTCAAATCTGAATTTTTAAAAGCACTAGGTTCTCTTGTAAATAGACTTCTGCACATGTATCCTTCTAGCCTTCAAACTGGAGGACCACATGCAGAGAGAGTCCCAAACCTTCTCAAAGTATTTGCGCTTTTCCTGTTTTCCTGTTTCCCAGGTCTGAATCCATTAGAACCCAACAGAGCCTTTCTGTGTTACTGTTCCCTCCTGGCTGTCAGAACACTGTGCACAGAGATAATGCAGCCAGAAAGCATTTTGATAAAAACAGCTTTCAAGATATTTTCTTTAGAAGGCATTTGTATACTCATTATGCAATTCTTTTTGGTATCCATAGGGAGTTCTGTAAATAAAACACTGAGGTCATGTGCTCCAGTAGCTGATTGCAGTCATTTCTGACAGAGCAATTTCTTTCTGTATACATCTTGATACTACACAGCCAGTCATGAAAAAAGATAATCTCAAAGCTTTGTTCATAATGATGGTGGCTAGTTGATTTGGCCAATAAACTCTAATGGCTCAGAGACTCTCTTTTGGAAATATTTTCTGTTTGCATATATACCTGTTACTTGCCCCAAACAATTTCTTTTCTAAAGTAAACAACACAGCGATCTATTTATCTCAAGATGTTGGCCATCCACATGTTACCATTTTAATTACATAGGTGTGACTGCTTTATGTCTTGTCACAAAGCATTTACAAATAAGTATTTTGCTAGATGACATAAGGTGGAGGTAATACCTGATCTGAGCTTTGGAGGAAGAACAGAGCTTCATGGCCCCATGCCAGCATCAGAAGAAATATACATAGAAAATTTGATAGGAAAGTGTGCATTTGCTGGTTTCCTTGTCAACTGCCTGCAGTGGAAAGAGCTTCCAAAGTAAAGGAACATAGAAGAATGAGTAAGGACCAAACACAGGATATTGACAAATACTGATTTGGGTCTTATTTTATAGGCATTAATGAATACTGCATGGTTAACTCTCAAGAGATGTTGTGATTTAAATCAATTTACCTATTTACCTATTACCTATTACAGAATGGGTATAAGGATGAGCTATTGCAGTATTTTTTACTCTTTCCTATATGTGTTGTATATATTTTTATTATTTATTATATATCTTGAGGGATATAAATAATCATAACATTGGGACTAGATTCCAAATAAAATATTGACTTTACCTTGCATGTATATAAATGATAACTTAGTACATATCACACAAATAACAAGATTTAAACCAATAACTTACTTTCATACAAATATTAACAATTGAAAATATGAATCTTACAAAAAGTTATACCCTGATTTTATGCCTTTTGTTTGTTTGGTGTTTTTTTTTTATTTTGCTTGTTTGTTTGTTTTGTTTTGGCTTTTGCTTTTGGTTTGTTTGATTTGAGACAAGTTTCCTTCCCTTTCTTTTTTTTTGGGGGGGCGGGCACAGCGAGTCTTATTGATGGTATTCAAGAGAGTAGGGCTCCCTGTGCCCCTCCAGTTATTCTGGGGATCTGGGGTGGAAACTGTAAGGAAGTTGCTCAGTGTAAGCTGCTGTGTTGGGACAGGGACTCCTCAGCAGCAGAGGGCTTCTCTTTTGCTCCTGTGTCCTTGCTGGGCTGGGTGGTCCAGGGCTTCTTACTCCTTGGAGACTATGTAGGCCATGAGGTCCATCACCTTGTTGCTGTAGCCGAATTCATTGTATTACCAGAAAATGACCTTTACAAAGTTGTCATTGAGGGCAATGCCAGCCTAAGCATCAGTTTCTTAATGTAGACTTGCTCATCCTTGACCTAAATATGTAGCATGTATATCAGACTGGCCTGGAACTCACAGAGATTCCCTGCCTCTGTCTTCCAGGTGCTGGGATTAAAGACATGTGTCACCATACCTGAAAACTTATGATTTTTTAAAACACTAATCATTGGAAATTTCTAAAAAGATCTAATAAATTTTAAGTGTTTTATTATGTGATATTAGAATTTTCAAGACAACTTAGAAAATCATTTATTTGTATATTTTCTAAGTTTAACCATTAATGTATAAAGTTAATCTTATCAAGAGTACAATAATGTACTATATGCTGCAAATATTTAACAATATCTCCAAATTATATTTTACGATTAATCCTCAGGTCCATACGGATACTTTTGAAATATTTTGGCACACAACAAAAAGAGAAAAACTAAACGAATGTGAACAATGACTTTCTGTTTCTCTTTTAAAATTTACTAGGTTTTCATTTCTATTTTTGAGCACATTAGTATTTAATGATTGGCTTATGCATATACATATAAATGTACATAGATATTGAGATAACCTAGAACCCCTGCCCATGGCAGCTCAGCCTTCAAGTGGGTTCCTTAGTAATGGGAACAGGGGCTCTCTCTGACATGAACTCAGTGTCTGGCTCTTTGATCGCCTTCCCCTTCGGGGAGAGCAGCTTTACCAGGCCACAGAGGAAGACAGTACAGCCAGTCCTGATGAGACCTGACAGGCTAGGGTCAGATGGAAGGGGAAGAGGACCTCCCCTATCAATGGACTGGGGAGAGGCATGGGAGGCAAGAGGAAAGGAGGTTGGGACTGGGAGGTACTACAGTTGGGATACAAAGTAAGTGAATTATAATAATCAAAAATATTTTTAAAAATTAAAAAGCAAACAATGTCTTTTATCATGTTACTAGCATATTTTTTTCACATCTTCCTTGAGTGAGTGAATGAATGAATGAGAATGCAACCAACATGCTCATTAGATAGCACCTTAATACCAAGATGTTTATCTTGGCTGGTCCAGGCATGAGACATCTGTTGTCCAAATATCTCATGTTGTCTATAGTCTTAAGTCCTGGAGATGTTAAATATAATGTCCTTTTCACACATTTCTCATATAATCACCTCTGTGTGTCTGTCAGTTGTTATCACCAGAGAGATTAATAGTTTGCACATATGAAAGTGAAATGTTGACCTTTATCTTCTGAAAAATGCGTCCTCTTTCTTATATTGCATGGGGTAGCTAGTGTCACAAAAAGATCAATTTAAGGTTGTTTAAGTCCTTTTCAAACTAACATATAATGAATTTTTCTTTGTTTTGTTCCTGTCTGAATTCTACATAACCTATTGGTAGGTAGTTTTGACACACTCCCTATGCTTATATCTTTCAAGACAACTTCATATATGTAGGAGCACGTACGTACATTACTATAGCCTAATTGTTTATGTAAATGAAGATACATATCACGTATATGAATTTGGCCAAAAGGTTTATTATTGACCCCAAATATAGAATACTGAATAAGTGACTAAATGTAGACTAGTATAAATGTACTTTTTGATAATGATCAATCTTGTTAAGCATGCCAGACAGCTTGTTGACCTGACTTATGAAAATCATTCAGCAGAGAAGCAGAAAGACACACATGGTATACACTCACTTATAAGTGGATATTAGACATATAATATAGAATAAACATACTAAAATCTGTAGACCTAAAGAAGCTAAGGAAGAAGGAGGACCCTGGGTAAGGTGATCAATCCTCACTCAGAAAGACAAACAGGATGGACATTAGAAGAAGGAATAAAACAGGAAACAGGACAGGAGCCTACCACAGAGGGCATTTGAAAGACTCTACCCAGCAGTGTATCAAAGCAGATGCTGAGACTCAACACTAAACTTTGGGCAGAGTGCAGGGAATCTTATGAAAGAAGGGGGGATAGTAAGACCTGGAGAGGACAGGAGCTCCACAAGGAGAGCAACAGAACCAAATAATCTGGGCACATGGTCTTTTCTGAGACTGATACTTCAAACAAGGACCATATATGGAGATAACCTAGAACACCTGCTCAGATGTAGCCCATGGCAGCTCAGTCCCCAAGTGGGTACCCTAGTAAGGGAAACAAGACTGTCTCTGACATGAACTCAGTGGCTGGCTCTTTGATCACCTTCTCCTGAGGGGGAAGCTACCTTGCCAGGCAGCAGAGGAGGACAATGCAGCCAGTCCTAGTGAGATCTGATAAGCTAGGGTCAGATGGAAGGGGAGGAGGATTTGGAGAGGGGCTTGGGAGGAGATGAAAGAGGGAGAGTGGGATGTGAGGGAATGAGGGAGGGGCTACAGTTTGGATACAAAGTGAATAAACTGTAATTAATATAAAAATAAAAATTTAATATAAAAATAAAAACAAAAACCAGTCTGCACCCACTTCCTCTATCATATGTTTTACAAAAAAATAACCTTAGCTTTATTAGTATTATTTTTATAGTATACCTAGATTAGAGAGGACAGACAAAAGTAGCATATGTAATTTTTCTGTTCTTAGTTACTTTTAATTTTTTTTATTTTTTCCAATTTTTTATTATTTATTCCAATTGAAGACCCCTCCCTCAACTCCTCCCAGTTCTACCTTCCCTCTTACTTCCCTCCATTACCTTCCCCTAGTCCACTGAAATGGGGGGAGGGGGTATCTCCTTTGTCATCTGCTCATAGCTTATCAAGGCTCATCAGGACTGCCTGGATCCTTTTCCTCTGTAGCCTGGCAAGACTACATCATCTTTTAATGTTATGCTTTTTGGCATAAGAAAAATATCCCAGCCAAGTTATAGAAGAATATGAACTGGGTTAATATTGTGATAAATATAGCCGCGGCATATGTCCAGGTATGAAGTCAGAGAGTTGAGGTCTCTGTAAAATCCAGACCTTACCATTTAGGATCTGTATGATCCTGGGAAAACATAAGGCCTCTGACCCTCAGTTCTGCATTCATTCCTTGGGAGCCAAGGACAATACCTACACCACAGATAGATTTAGGTATCAATTACTTTAATATAGATGAGTAAGGTGCTAGAGAGATGGCTAGGTAGTTAAAACTATATTGTGCTCTTGCAGAGGATCTCCGTTCAGTTCCTTGCATCCACATGGAGGAATCTCACACCCAGCTGAAACCCCAGCTCCAGGGGCATCCAACACCTCCTTAGATACTGTCACTTGCTCATACTTACACACATAAGTGAAAAGAAATAAATGTTTAGATAAAGGATCTGTACAATATTGAAAGTCTTGTTTTTTGCTGTTTGCAAGCACTATAATTTCTTTTCAGGTCCTGTTTTCTTTGACTCTGATATGAACATCATTGGAAAAGGCATATTGTCCAGCAAAGAGCCATTGTCATGACAGGCAGCTCAGACTAGAATTAGATATCTGAACTGTTTTACAAGTTAGCATAGGAGAGTTAATAGTAAGTATCAGGTTCTTGCCAGCCACAGTGGTTACTCTTCAGTTGCTTGTGGGTTGAAGTGAGAGGATTATCCACGAGTGGGGAGAGTCTAGATTAAATCACCATCTCACCTCTTCCAAGTATTCCAATAGCTATGCAAGTCTAATTTCTGTTTTATTCCTTTCAGAGGCTTGATATCCAGTATGCCATGAGTACTTAAGACATATCAGGAAGATCTTAATACAAAAAACACTTTCAGTCATTTCCTGGAGGCAGGTTACAGTCTTTGGAGGGAGAGTTCTGTCAATCAAATAAGTGCTAAAGGGAAAAGAGTTACAAAGATACTGGGCAACATGAGTGTGTTTATATAAGCTCTACCATAATCCAGATCAAAGATGGAGGGTTTTAGCCACCATGGTAGATGTTTGAGGAAACAGAGTACAGAATAAGTGAATAATGTTTGTGTGACTCATATCCTATTTTTACACCTCATTTTCAAAAGCCATATATATATATATATATATATATATATATATATATATGTCATTTATATAGAGAGAGGGGGCTTGAGATTGAGAGAGAAAAAAAGAACAGTGGCAAGTAGCTTGAGCAAAATGCAGAGGCAATCTAAAACTGGGCCATTGATGACTTGTTTTATCCTATGTATTTTGGTTGTGTAAGTATTTTATTTCAAACCAAAAGTGAAATTACTAGATTGGAATTTTTGTAATAATATTATGCTCTTTATAATGAAATACAAAATGTCATTAATAGATGTGTGCTCTTTATCTCTGAACTGTATGAGTTTGGTTTAGTGAACATAATTACAAATCATGCATTTTATTCTTATACTTACTCTGAGTATCATGAGGAATTTAATTATATCTGAGATGGTGATGTGCAGAAAGCAGGTATAGGTAATCAAGGCATGTCAGAAAAAACTTTTCAGCATCATGATCTAGAGTCATAATTAAAAGAAAAGAGTATGTAGATTTTAGCCTTTTCAGGAGACAGAATTTGTGCTATCTGACTATTGACAGTTTAAAAAAAGGTGTTTATAGCATGGCTCCCATGCTGGTTTTGGAAATAGAATATAAACTATATAACAAGAAGTCAGATATGAGAATCTTTATAAATTTACCATAAAATATTATTTTCCTTTGAATTAGCTCTAGATCAATATTGATCTAAATCCAAGAAAACAGTGAAATGTGTATGTATTTCTGAAAAGCAGAAGAAAGCCCTGAGAAATCAGTCAAAGTGTGGAGACATTAACATAGAGATAAAAGAAATAGGATGATGAAGAAAAAAGACAATAGAATAACAGCAAGATAAATAAGGGAGCACATAGAGAATACCAGCTTTCTGTGATCATTGGCAGAAAGAGGAACTACTGTGTGAAGCTGAAGAGGAAAACAGTAATATATGATGCCATAGACATCCAGGCAGGAAATCTGTGGGGAAAATAGGTGCACTAGAAGGAATACTATTGTTAAATCAAGTAACATAAAGACTAAGGATTTTATGTTTATTGTTTTGGAATGTTTAAAGGGCTGCCGTATTAGCAATTCAAAGCATGGAATGCATGGACTTAGAAAAAAATGACAGGGAGTGAGGAAATAAGGATAATAAGATAATATAACCCTTGTATGATATTGATCTTTGAAAAACCTCAGCAAACAAGTCTGTCTGAAAGAGTAAAGAAAATTGAGGGGTGGTTTGTTTTTCCAGAGTGTTTTATATGCAATTCTACATATCATTTTCCTTAGGCAATTTATGCTTATATTTATAATAACTATTAAGAAGATTATATATTTATAACCCTAATAGACATAGTCATAGAGGTGTATTAAAAGAGAATGTTAAGGTTCAGTAGCACTACTGATCAGGAAAAGAAAGGCATTACTAAGAGAAAATCATAGTAAAAAGATTTATTTTTATTCCTGTGTATATGTGTGCATGTATGCTATCTATGTGTGGGTGCCTGGGGAGGCCATTAAAGGCATAGCATTCACTGTAGCTAAAGATTTAAGTGGTTGTGAGCTGCCTGAAATGGGTGCTGGGAACTGAACTCTCATTCTCTGGTGGAGCAGGCAGTGCTCTTAATGGATGAGCCACTTTTCCAGATCCTTAATGTAAATCCCAAAGTAGTTTCTAACAGAACGTAATCTCTGATGTTAAAAAGAAAAACCTAAAAACACAATATTAGCAGGTAACTATTTTTTAGTATTTTTAGTTACTTGAGATAGACACTTTCTGAAATGAGGAAATAGGTTACAAGGTAGAGAAAGAAGAGCATGGTAGATACCTTAAGGAACACTAAAGACAATACAAAAGAGAGCTGTGCAAAAAACCAGGCTCTATCAGTGGACTTGGAGAGGGGCATGGGAAGAGATGAGGGAAGGAGGGTGGGGTTGGGAGGGAATGAGAGATGGGGCTACAGTTGGGATACAAAGTGAAAAAAACTGTAATTAATATAAAAAATAAAATTTGAATTAAATAATATAAAACAGGCTCGGGCACAGATTCAGATGTACATTAAAGGAATTCCTGTTGTGTAACTGTATGTTCCTTTAGTGAATAAGATATGCAGTACGAAAAAGGCTGAAAGAATGAGTATCAGAAAAATAAAGTGTTGAGAACTTTAAACACTTGGGTTGCCGCCTTAGAATTGTTCACCATTAATTTCATGTAGTTAGGAACTTAGTCTCAGAGTTTACCAAGAGTGCTGAGTGGCTCAAATGCATATACAGAGTAGAATGGTCCTAGAGATTCCTATAGAGTTGGGAATTTCAGGATCTATACAACAAGATCCCAACAAGGTAGGTACCTTTGCTTTCTCAGAAGGGCTATGGCTGCAGTACTGAATTACTGTCTCCAGGAAGAATGGCTTTCATCTTTTAACAAGCCATGCAGCAATGTCCAGCAATTTTCAGTGAGACAGTGTAACAAGAGGCTATTGAGCGTGACCCTGCTGCTGGGATCCTGGTTTCTGGTTCGCTATTCTGTTAGCATGATGAACTAATTGACCTAGCAGGACTCCCAGGAGAAGAACAGTTTCTGCTTAGTTCATCAGGAGGACAATTTGTTGTTTCATTTCCTCTTCTCATCCCATTGGGGAAATTGAATTGTGAAGAGACTACCTACTGGGAGCATTCAGAGCACATGATAGAATAAGTGACTTTATTCATTTCTTTATTCATCCATTTGATACTGTTTTAATTAGCAATGAAGGAATAACTTTATTAGGCAGGAATGTGCTGTGCTTTTGGTTCACATGAATAAGTTAGCAAAGTTATAAAGACACATTAAAGCGAGGGTCTCTTCCAAGCACAAAGCTTTTAACATATTTTAATTTATGGTGGTAGGGCAACTTCAGTTTTCATAAGTATAAGACATTCCATGATGATAGTGAAGGCAATCAGTGGCTGTTAACTGTATTTAAAACAAAATAAAAGTTGAGAAGAATTAATATTCAGCTCATGTCTTAATGTGAAGTTTTAATTGTACCTCAGTAAAGATGGGTTTCTTCTCTATAATGATGTCCAAATATAGAAATGAACAGTTTTCCTCAAGTTTTAACAACCTCAGAATCTTCTAACCACTTTAACTTTTAACATAAGTGTGTACACTCTCTGGCAGCTATGGAGATCGAGAAAGATAAATATTCGATTGAGTAAAGTCGGGTAACTTATTCTGTGTGTTCATCCTGTATCTTTGTGAATGCTTAAATATGTGAATCAGGATGGTTCATATTCAGTCTAAATTAAAACCTCACGTGTAATCATTGTCTTGTGGCAGAAGATTAGAATAGCATGTGATTAAATGTTCTGCTTTTAACAAGACAGTCAGGGTTCAAGTATCTGGTCAAACCATCAGTGATTTGGTGACTGGGTGATAGTTTCCCTTTCTGAATGCTATGATGTTAAAGATGATGAATATTCATAGAGGAAAGCCCTGAGGAGAAAGAGTGCTGCATACATAACACTTTCAACAGGGGCTATGAAATTTTTCTTGATGATCTTGCACAACACTTGATGCAAAATGTACGCTCAAGTACATAGTTCATAAAAGCATGACTAATAAAGAGAACATTGCTTAGAAAAGCTAGACTCTTTGATTATTTCTTCTTCTCTCAATCTTTGTCCTCACTAGAAACCATTATTTTACTCTCTACTTCCAGAAGATTAACTTTCTAAACACCCATCAATTATAAATAGGTAGTTTCCATTTGAGCTTTTAAGGCTTAGGTTAAATTACCCAAATGAAAACATTATACAAAATTTAAAAAATATTTCAAAACAAAACATGAAGTCTTACATAGGAAAAATGCCAAACTCAAAAACATGCATGGCTTCTCTTAAAAAAATTTTACTCCTATAAGTCTAAGATTCTGTAATAGGAATCAAAACTGTGTTTTACTTTAATGAGCTACATGGCTAAACATGTTTAGTGGAGGGAGTTGTAGTAATGTTTCATTTTCTTGTAGAGACCCAGGTGGGTTCATTTTGCTCACCTTCACTAAGATGGACTCAGAAGTTTTCACACTCTTGAGTTAAGTATTATCTGAAAGCAACTTAAGAGGGCCTTTTGACAATTATACTAGAAATAGGATCAGCAATGATTTTAATAGGGGAAAATGTTTCTTTTTCAGGTTGTCGCAAACAAAACTATAGTGAAAACATTCTAGAATTCTCTCTCTCTTTATCTCAGCTTAATCAAAATTGCCATCTCTCTCAATGGTCCTGCCACTGCTTTGACTAGCTTTATTAGGCATCCCTGGTTGGCAGGCGTTTGTGGGGACTTGGCTTTGTAATCACAGCAGCTTAGATGCAAACAATCGAGCGGAACCTTAGGACATGCAACTGGCAGAAACATGAAAGTATCTTTAGATGGCTAAGTGCTGGGGTGCAAGATCTATGGCTGCCCATCTTTTGTGTACGAGTAAAACTAAGCAATGCAACTTGAGAAAAGGATGAATGTTCTGTACTTGGGAGCCTTTAACTGAGTTCTGGACTTGGAAATATTTGGGGAAAACAAAAAGTTTCTTTTCAAAGTTCAGGCCCCTAGGAATCCATAGTGGAGGAGAGCCAAAGACTGAAGATTTTATCTGCGGCACTTTGAAAAGCCCTTTCTGTGATCAAAAGAAAAATGCAACAAAACATGTTGATTGGCAGTGCTTATGATAGCTAAGCCTTTACAGCTGGGTCTTCAGATGAAGGAAAGCAGCAGCTCATTATCTTTACCTGTGTCAATCAGAGTGTGTGATTAGTGCAGATAAATTATGAAGTTCTGTATGAAAAATGGTTGGGTTTATGACTGGTAATGTGAATTTTTGCTTTGACTCATTTTAAAAAAACAGGACTAAAACACAAACTTTTCTATCTTAAGTAATTAGCTGGAGATATGCTCTACATAGGATATGCCTTCCAGTTCGAAACCCATAAACAAATGATAGGACAAAGTTGGATAGATTACCATTGTGTGTGTGTTTAAAGAAGTTATATAAAATCAAAGTTTTCAGCTTTTAAAATGGAATCCTAGCTAAGAATTTTATGCTAAATCTCTTTTTAGAATTGAACTTCCAATCCTTTCTTCAGTTAAAACTTGGGGATTTACAGGGTATATACTCACTCATAAGTGGATGTTAGATATACAATATAGGATAAACATACTAAAATCTGTACACCTAAAGAAACTAATCGAGAAGGAAGACTCTGGCTAAGATGCTTACAAAATCCCCATTCAGAAAGGCAATGAGGATGGACATCAGAAGAGGGAGAAAACAGGGAACAGGACAGGAGCCTACCGCAGAAAGGCTCTACCCTCCAGGGTATCAGAGCAGATGCTGAGATTTATAGCCAAACGTTGGGCAGAGTGCAGGGAATCTTATGAAAGAAGAGGGAGATAGTATTACCTGGAGGGGACAGGAGCTCCACAAGGAAAGCAACAGAACCATGAAATCTGGGCACAGTGGTCTTTCCTGAGACTGATACTCCAACCAAGTACCATACATGGAGATAACCTAGAACCCCTGCTCAGATGTAGCCCATGGCAGTTCAGTGTCCAAGCAGGTTCTATAGTAATGGGAAAATGGACTGTCTCTGACAGGAACTGATTGTCCTGCTCTTTGATCACCTCCCCCTGAGGGGGGAGCAGCCTTACCCAGCCATAGAGGAAGACAATGCAGCCACTCCTGATGAGACTTGATAGACTTCTATCCTGTTTCCTCTCTTCTACTGCTTCTGGTGTCTATCCTGTTTGCCATTCTAATGAGATTTAGGGTCCTCTTTAGTGTTTAGCTTCTTTAGGTCTGTAGATTTTAGTATGGCTATCCTATGTTATACAGCTAATACGCGATTGTAAGTGAGTGTCTACCATGGGCTTTTTTATCCTTATGTTTCCTTAGAAATTTGTAGTCATTGGTTTTATAGTCAATAATACTATTTTATTTTAATTAATAAGGATTGTCAACTTATGTGATAAGTCAGTTTGTGCGATAATACCTTCACAAATTGAGAAGAGGGCATCAGCTCCAGTGGTTAAGTAATTCATAAGAGGCCTTATATGTTGTAAATTGTGGATCTGGAACTTAAACTGGAGTCTTTAAAGTCTCAGTGTACTTAATTCCTTCAGGTGGTTTTCTGTTTTTCTGTTTTGTTTGATTGGTTTTGTTTTTTATTAATAAATAAATTAATTTGTTTACTTTACATTCTGATTTCAGGCCCTCCCACCTCTTCTCCCTTTCCCATCTTTCCTCCCATTTCCCCCTATACCCCTCTGCCACTCAGATAGAGAGCCTCCCCACTACCAACTCAGATCAGCACATCCAGTCACATCAATAGTTAGCACATCTTCTTTCCCTGCGACTTGTTGTGGCAGCCCCACTAGGAGAAGGCGATTGAAAAGCAAGTAACAGAGTTTCTCTCTGCTTTTTAGGAAACCTGCACATTGGCCAAGATACCCATTTTCCATGTATTTGTAAGAGGCAAAGGTCAAGTCCATGCATGGTCCTTAGTTAGTGCTCCTTAAGGCCTAAGAATTCAAGACCAAAGTTCAGCAGTCCAATAGATGGAGCCTGGCTAGTCTTGGCTAACACAGATGGCCACCCCTACTACTGTGTTCACACATGTGGTCATTTCTCTGTGGGAACCCTCATTCAGTGCCTGTCTCTCTTCTCTTAAGAACACTATTCCAATGGGAATACGGAGCCTAGACTTATTAGTTCAATTAAAGCAATTGATTCTCTTTAGGGTGTTGTCTTCAAGTCATTGAATGGAAAGCCAAGCTTCACTCTGAAGTGATACAGCAGATGTTAGAGAATGAGTTTACAGCCCAGGGATTGTGGTATTCTCACAGTGTTTACAGGTGAAAAGATCCTGTCCTCTTCCACTTGTTAGTTTTTAAAGTTTTTAAATTTACAATTGATATCAAAGTATGGTTTATCTTAACATTATTTATTCAGCTGCATAAATAATTATTTATTCAGCTGCATTTTGAAGAGCAGTGGATCTCAACCGTCCCAATGCTCTAATACAGTTCCTCATACTCTGGTGACCTCAAACTTTAAATTATTCTCATTGCAACTTCATAACTGTAATTTTGCTACTGTTATGAATCGTTATGTAAATATCTGAGATATGACACCAGTGGGAGCGACCCACAGGTTGAGAACCACTGTTATAGAGCTTATAATCAATATTAATGGAGCCTTAGCTTTCAAACAAATAAGCCATTTAAGAGCGGAGAAAACTGTGCTAAATGACAGAATTCTATACCACCCACATTTCCTTCATCCATTCCTTCCACCTTCTGAGAGTGATTTGGAAGTTTTCCTCTCCTTAGTTGAATGACTCATGCCTGCATTTTTACTTAATTGACCATACTGCCTAGGTTCTTGTGGCCTGCATGGCAGCTCTTTAAACATCTATACATTTTTTTTTCTCCACCCAATTGTGACACGCTTAAATGCAACTCCATGAGAATTAAAAAAGTGCAGCACTGATGTCAGCACGGCATGAGCCTTCCATGGGGACACTGATGAAAGTGCTTTACCTTAGCACTCCATTGCTTTGCCTGTGAGAGAGGAGCACTTGCATGTGGTTCACAAGGTGATTGTGGAAGTTAATGTTACACTTAATTGTAGTCACAGTGTTTGGCTCCTGCTATCATCTCTGTGCTTACTTGCTCTGTGAAGTGGCACCTCTGTTTTCATCCAAAAGCCTATTTCCTGTTGAGGGCAGCCACTGAAAGCCCATGCTAACACTAATAATATTTGATATAAAAATAGGGGAAGTTAGTAAGACTTGAGGAGAACAAGAACTCCACAAAGACCAAACTGAGCAGGGCACAGGGGTCTTTTACGAGACAGTTTCTCCAACCAAGGACCATGTATGCATATGGCCTAGAACCCCCTGCTCAGATGTGGCCCATGGTAGCTAGGTGTCCAATTGAGGACCCTAGTAAGGGGAACAGTGACGGTTTCAGTCATGAACTGGATGGCTGGCTCTTTGACCCTCCCCCATACACGCCAGGGAGTAGCAGCCTAGCTAGATCCCAGGGGAGGACATTGCAGCCAGCCCTGAGGAGACAAGATGAACTGGGGTCAGATGGAATGAGGAGGAGATCCTCCCCCAGATGGGGAGAGTGGGAGAGAATGAGGGAGGGGGCTACGCCTGGGATGCAAAGTACCTAACCTGTGATTGATATAAAAATAAATAAATTAAATTTAAAAAGATGGAAAAAAGAAAAAGAGGGCGTTAAGCCAGCTAACAGAAGGACAGACATTATGAATGAACACATTCCCATTATTTGCAATTCATTGCTCAAATAGATTGTTTGCAGACATAGCTTTGCTCTGAACCCAAGGTGCCCTTAAACTTGTGACAATCCTGCCTTTGGGTCTCAAGTGCTGAGGTGATAGCATGTTCCATCATGGCTCATAGCTTTAGAAAAAAGCCAAAATAAACATTTATTTTTATTTGAAAGAAAAAGAAAAGAAAGTTGTCACAGTGAAACTAGATGATGTTATCTCTAGCGAAGCTCTGGAAACTCATGTTACACAGTCTCACACACTTTTTAAAGTGTGGGTAGATTTACCATAGAAAAACAGCATTAGAATTAAGCACAACTCTTCCAAATCATCACGTCCTGAAATTTGTCTTTGCTTTCTGAACATCTATTTCATCTTCTGAAAGCTCAAGACAGACAGGAAAAGCAGTCCACACGCAGACACATACCGAAAGGGATTTAAAAGGAAGAAAGCCATGTTACAGCTATGTGATGGAGATGTTTGCTTTTCAGCAAAGTAAGGATACCCACTAACTCTTTCAGCTCAGGGCCTTACCCTCCCCCCAGCCCCCAATTAATGGAATTTTCAAAAAGATTTTCAGGGTCATAAGTCACAGTTCACCAGCATTCCAGTAGATGGCACCATTGTGACTCACAGTGTTGCTGTTCTAAGATATGGGAGAATCATGTATACTTTCAATTTCAACTATTTGGAAATGCTGAGAAAAAGTAATACTTGTAAACTTGTCTGAGAAAACCTTAGGAAGCCAAAAATTGTCACAAGTTTGAATGTGTGGTGTGCATTTTATGACTCACAAATTTTATAATTACACATTTGGATAATTTTAAAATAAAAATGGTATTTAAATGCATACATGAATATATAGACATATATATTCTTAAAATTTTAAACATTTTTGAAAATATGCTAAAATGTTTTAGTACTTTAATAACACACATGAGGTGAATGATTATAGGCCAACCAGAAAATGGAACATTTTTATACAGAAACAACAGATTCTCTCTCTTCTTTGGTTGATAGAGAATCATGCTACATTCATGTACATAAATGAAAGAAAGAAAACATGACTTTAGGCCCACACCTCTGAGTAAAAGTTACAAGAGATCATATCTTGTTTTCTAGGCATTAGATAACCATAAAAATATCCATGCCTACTCTGATAGAAACATAAAAACAACTCTAACGTTTTGTATCATAAAGATTTACAGGCAAGTACAGACTTAGAATCAGACATATATTTCTTGAGAACTAGTATTTTGGTTATTATGGTTTGTGGGGTCCGTGGGGATATTCTAAACTGAGATCTAACACCTCGTTGACTTTGGAGCATAATGGTGAATGTTGAAAGGATTGGTGTTCGTGTTCGGTAAGGGTCAGAGAATTTTATGACTGCCCAGCTAATTATTTATTTTTGACGTCTAATCATTTGTTAATATTAGTTATATATTTATTTGCAGGTCAGTTGCTGCAATTGAGTTATCAAAGCAGAAAATGTCAAACCATCAGGGGATACGCGTTCTTAATCATTACTTCAAGAAAGAGATAGGGAAGCGATTTGGGGTAAAAAAGTGAAGAAACCCAGGCGTAGCCCCCTCCCTCATTCCCACCCACTCTCTTGTTCTCCCCAAGTCTTACCTAACTTCCCCTATTTTCATTATTATTCCCAGCCCTCTGCTGAAAGCTTGGTTGTGAGTCTTAATATCTGCTTTGATACATTACTATATTGATTCTTTCAGAGGCACTCTTTGGTATGCTCCTGTCCTGTTGCTTGTTTTCTCCTCCATTCAATTTAAATTACATTTTAAAAATAAGATAAAATAAAATAAAATATGTAAATTAGGAAAAAAAAGAAATGAGTTGAAAGTTTCTTCTGATACATAGTGACTGATTATAACCCTAAGACAGTTATGGAAAACTAATTAGTTATAAAGAGAAGG
>CM053765.1:78502876-78576046 GCA_028658305.1 Pachyuromys duprasi | reverse complement strand
TCCCTGAATAGGGTCTTCAGCCCTACACCAAGTTATCATGGGCCCCATCCGTGCGGGGGTTCCAGTCCACATCCACACATGGTCCTTGATTGTAGAAACCGTCTCTTACAAGACCCCTGTGCCCGGCTCAGTTTGGTCTTTGTGGAGCTCTTGTTCTCCCCAAGTCTCAACAACCTCCCCCAGATCTATCATTACTCTCACCCTCTGTCAGAGGCTTGATCTCGAGTCTTAATATCTGCTCTGATACATCGCTACATTGACCCCCCCCCCCCATAGGTCCTCTTTGGCATGCTCCTGTTCTGTTGCTTGTTTTCTCCTCCGCTCAATGTCCATCCCATTTGTTCATCCAAACAAGCATTGATCATACCAACCTGGGTCCTCCTTCTTGCGTATCCTCTCTGGGTGCGTAGATTTCAGCTTGAACTTCCTATCCTATAGGTTTATAGTCATGATCTTGATGGCTGACTCTTTGACCCTCCCCCATATAAGCCGGGGAGTGACAGACTGGCTAGATCCCAGGGGAGGACTTTGCAGCCAGCCCTGGGGAGACAGGATAAGCTGGGGTTGGATGGAAGGGAAGGAGGTCCTCCCCTGTTGGTGGACTTGGAGGGGGCGGGGAAGAAGGAGATGAGGGAGGGAGTGGGAGGGTAGGAGGGAATGGGGGAGGGGGCTACGCCTGGGATTCAAAGTACCTAACCTGTGATTGAGATAAAAATAAATAAATTAAAAAAAAATAAAGAGAAGGAACTCTAGAAATAAAAATGCAGAGGCTGAATATTGAATTAACATCTTTCTTTATACCCATGTGAATAGTCTAATAGAATTAAAGAACATAGGTCATTAAAAAAAAGCGAAGAAACCAACTTGATAGTTGTCCCATTCTTTGCTATCATACAGTTATGAAAAAAATGATTGAGAAAATTGTCATAAAATGCACTTGATATATTTAACAATTGTAATTTTTAAAGGCAAAAAATTAAAAGGGCATGACACAGGCATGAGAGGCATTGAAAAGTTTTAGCTGATTTCATCCAATGATAGGTATAAAATGACAAAAGCGATCATTGTATTGAGTGAGTCAGTGCTAAATGCCACTATCAGGTAAATGCATAGCTTAAGAGAGTAACACATTCAAATAGTAAAAGCTTCAACTAGAAACACACACACACACACACACAGACACACACTTATTATTGACTTGCTGGAGAGTATAACATGCCTTAATCTTCAGATTTGATAATCACCTCTAACCTCACTGTGTTTGGTATTTACTCCAGGATATCAAGGCCATTGAAAATATATTGCATCTAGCACAGGCCTTTCTCCCAAAGATAAATTTTGCCTGTCTTTGACTTTGTGCCTTCCATGCCTCAAACAATTTCTTCTACTAATCTTGCTATCCAATTCTTTCTCTGTAAGACTTATTAGGTGATGAGAAATTATAAAATAAAACAAGTCAGTGCTTTTCAGTGGCAATGTATGTCTTTACAAAAACATCCAGGTGATTTAGGGAGATTTACTGCTCAATCCTTTATTGGCTGATATGCCAGTTTGCATATTTAACATTATTTGAATAAATGTGAAACCCATGGACCATAGGTTTGTCATCTGTTGGATGAAGTCAGCAAGAGACTAACTCTACAGGATGTTTCTGAAGCTTGAAGGAAATATTCTTGTTATGTGTGTAACATAGTCATAGGTCCAGGGTTAATGTCAGAAATTTTTCTTTCTTATGCTGCGGACGTTACTCATGGGCTGAAAGCTTGCAGTCATGTTATTTCTGTGCTCTGGGCTCTTGAATTTGAGTCCTCAGAATCTTCTTTTATGAATAGGTCTTTCTATTTTGATAACCTTAAATAAATTTTGCAAGAGCTGAGCAAAAAAATGTAGCTCGAAGAGACAGAAAATCACAATTTAAGAAAATATTTTCTCATCATCATCATGAACTGGTTTTAAAATTTTTCTTTTATTTTATTTCACAAAAAGATAAGCTCAGTAGTTTAGGACATTTTTATTGAATAAATATATGCATATTCACATTGTCTGTAGGATAAGAAACTACCAGCAAATATCTGTGAAGGTTGGTAAGCAAAAAATAAAATGTATTGCTTTGAACACATGTGATTGGTTTTGTAAGGATGGTAAATTTTTAATTATTATTTTAGGTTTTATAAGTATCACACTTCTGTTTATAATTTCTGTTATAATTTCTGTTTATAATTATTGTGTAAGAAACAGACAATTTCTAATTGTTATGCATAAATCTGCTCAGGGATTTTAAATATTGCTTTTCATACATTGTAGCTCTTATATTAGTACCATAACAAGCTGACAAACACACAAACGAAATATTTAAATTTTTTATTTTATTATTTTGTTTAAAAATGCATTACCCATATGTGCATGTTTGTATCTGCACATGAACGCTGGTACCTAAGGGGGCCAGAAGAGGGTGTCAGGTCCTGTTGAGGTTAGAGTGACAGGGGATTGTGAGCTGCTTTATGTAGATGCTCGGAACCGAATTTAGGTCCTCTGCAAGAGCAATATGAGCTCTTAACCACTGAGCCATCTCTCTAACACCACAACTGAAAATTTAAAAATTATACCTGATGTGAAAGTATATAAGGTTAAAGTGTAAATAAATGTTAGCATTGTGTGTGTGTAGCTGTAGTGATAATCAAAGATGAGTACACTGGACAGAAACAAATGGAACAAAACAGCTTTGTTTAAGGTTGAAAAAAAAGTCAAGAGAAATAAATAGGTGAAAAAAGTGTGCTATGTCAGTGTTTAAGAGAATCTCTTTATTATTACAAGCAGTAGTCAGATACTCACACAAGTTTATAGGGTTGGTACTGAGATCTGGAAGGTATTTCATCTCTTCATCATGAGCAAAGAGAGCAGAGCTTGCTCTCACCACTATCTTTTCATTGCCTGAGGACACAGGGTCGAGAGCCCTCATGTAAACCCTACAATTCTTCCTCACTCCAGATTCCCAGATTGCAGAAACCTGGGAGCAATATGCCTCCAGCTCTATATTCTTTTTCTGTGGCATCTCAGCTTTCTTAAATTCCATTCTTGATTTCCTACAACTTGTACCTGAAACAAAAGCAGGCTGAGTAAAAGGAAAACTTAATCAATAATACCAGAATTTTAATCCAGGTATTAAAGTGGAAATAACTGTCAGTTTTCTAAACTTGATGAAGAGTCTGGAGAGTGATGTCTCTAGGAAATAGTCATCAGGATTGCCTTTTGAAGGGAGCCAGCTACACTAGCTGATCCAAAGAATATTAAGAAGAGACAGTATTAGTATACTTACACAATGCTTAAAATTCTTCTTTTTGCCAGTTGAACATTTTTGTAGTAACATTTAAAAATACAAACATTTTATTTTCTGCCTACACTGAAGAGAGCTGATTCACCATGCGTTTGTTGCCCCTCCCTGCACCATATGTCTCTCCTCTGTTGTTGATTTCCTGTTGGCATTAAAAGGAGCAACACATATGAAGGAAGGAAGGAGTAGTGAAGAAGGCTGTAGATTCAGTGCTGAACTTCCTTAAAAATCCCGAGTCAGTCTTTCTTGTAAAGTCATTTAAAATGAGTTGCAATCACTTCTTTCAAAGTACGTAAATTAGTGTGGGGAGCTTCCATATTCCTTTCTAGTCTCACCAATAGAGATGAAAAATGTAGTAGATCATTTTATTTACAGTACAGATAGTAGGGGAATCCTGCAGCAGTGGTAAGTTTCATGATTCAAGAGTGAAACCTACCATCACTCCAAGCAATTTATGCTTCCAGAGAAATGTTTTCCAAGCTTAGTCTTTCCTTCTTTTCCTCTTGACAGTACTTCTTTGAGTTCATACAAGATCATTTAATACATCTGTGCTTCAGTTTATTGTTGATTTTTGCCCCAAAACTTAACAATGTAAAGTTGGTTCACAGTTAAGCTCATGGATTTCCGGGCTAGGACACATCATACTATGTTGTTACTTCCCACGCAATTTTCCAGAAGGATCCAGCATTTCAGAGGCTTTTCCCTGCATTCTTTTGTTTTCTTGAGACCTACTTTCACTTCATGGTACATTTTAATTTGCCATCTCAATTAAATGGCTGAAATATATATATATGATATATATTATATCATATATATATATCTTATACAAGTTATAATTTGGAAGTTTTCTGCATAAATTATAGATGATGTACTATTTTAAAGAAATCTTCAAAGTGTTTCCATTGCTTGAATTTTAGCAAAGTGATCAAAATGAGGTTGGGAGTTAAATTTGTGAATTAGGATGCTTTGCATATTTAACATAGGGTAGAAAAGTCAATGCATGCATTAGTGTTTAAGTGAAAGATAATGGAAGGTGCTGTTATTAGTTGTACAGTTTTTCTTGATTTAAGATATAAAGTACTAGTTTTAGCCATTGTTAATATGTTATTACTTTAGCCAACCAAAAATTTTAGCAAGTTCAATTTTTTCCAGTTTCATGACACTATTTCAAATATAACTGTGGTTTATGCCATCATGGGGTTATTTGGATTTTGATATGCAAAGCTTTCTTCAGCTTTGGGTTTTTTGTCTTTCCAAACTCCAATTATAGGAGAATTCATAATTGTAAATTCAGAGACCATATGGGAAGAATTTGGTAGGGAAGATGGCTGTTTATAGCAAGCAATGAAAGCCGTATGCAATGGAAAAAAATGTTGAGCAATGCCAACACTGATGACATTTTTATATCTCAAATTAGAAATAATGAATCCTAACCATCCATTCCTGTGTGTGGTCTATGTTAATATGACAATTCAAGAATCTCTACTGTTCCCTACAAATATGAAAGTGTTTATTTTGTCAGATTTCAAATAATATGTATAAGGGTTAACATTTTTCATATTTAGTTCTCCACTCCCTGCACACTTCTTGCATACATGCCAGTACATAAACAACATGGTCTCAGTGTTAAGCGGATACCGTGGCAGAAAAGGAGTGTAGTAGGTTATCAGTCAGTATGTCAGGATGGAATTAGGATAGTGAAATAAGTGGGTATGCAGAAGAGTACTGTACATTTTGCATTTTTATGACAGTTAATTCTAGCCACTACTTGAAAATGTTTGGCTTCTCAAGGCTTTGGTGAACTGTGTTCAACCTGCTCTCCACTCCTCTGACTCCTTTTTTTTTACATTAAGGTTTCAAACAGATCGTTACTCTACCTGGTTTGCAGCACACTCCGCTTGTGTTACATTTTGAATGCCTGACTGACAATATTCTACAGCTAGGTTGAGAGTACACACTGAACAAATGCACAGACACAAGGAGATACGTTGACATTGTCTTAAGAGACGACTTTATTGTCTTAAGATTTTGGGGAAAAAATTGGAATGTTGCAAAGGTATTTAGAACCTGCAATAAACCTACTCAGTCAGAGCAGAGGATATAACAGAATCCTAATGATTATATAAGTGCTCATTATCTATGCTTCAGCAACATTCTTGACTAGATAACAAGTTAATGAACGTGTAAGGGAAGTCCATTGTTATTTATTTAATTCTGACTAAGTGAGAATTTCAGAAATACAATGTTTAAAATTTATGTATTTATTTGTCTTTTAGAATTTGCATTCTATTTCAAGATAGAAAATGAGAGTGCTTTTGGAATTATATAGAGATAATTGGCAGAATTATCATTTTCCAGAAGTGATCTGGAGAATTCCACCACTCACAACTTGATATGACAACTCTTCTGTTTTTTTATTGTTTAAAAAAGAAAAGTTTCCTTAATGCACAGATGAAATAGTAAAGTTATGGCATAAAATATAAATACAAATGTTATATATTAAATTATTGATTAAGTAACATTTTAAGTGTGATGTTTGTTTATATTACTATCAAGTAATGGATATGGGTTCATTCAAGTGTTTGAGTTTTGAAGACCCTGTAATGCATATCCGTTCTTAATAACTTTTACTGGCCATCATGTGGCAGACAATATACTACTTGTAATGTCAGAAGTGTATTGGCAGTATAAATCTTTCTGTATCCATTTACTCTTTAAAGATGGGTTTTCAAGTAAAGGTAATATTTTGCATTGCTTCCTAGAATTACTAAATTAAATGAGTAAGTGGAACCATTTGTTTACTGTCAAGTTAGTCTGAACTGAGACTAGAAGCAAGATCCATGAATCTAATGGATTTATTAGAATATTTTCCACTGGTGACTGCCGCTTTTCAGGGATGTTAAATTGAATCAAGTGCGTACCAACCAACCATAAAACACCTGTGTCTGCATCTCAATCTCAGGCCTCCTTAACTTCACGAACATGATAATCTTACTGTCTCCTGACAAGTTTTCCTGCTGAATTTAAATGCTCACTTGTTACAATACCTGTGCAATTCAGGATTATAATTCTAGCAATGTTCTAAAAATAATTTGAGAAAATAAATTAGTAAGTTAAAAAGATTAACAACAACAGAAGGTGACAGCAAAGCCTGAGAGAAAAAGGTGGGGATAGGAAAGCAAGGCTCGTAAAAACATAGGCAAAGAGATGGGCTGCGGACACATGGACTCAGTGTTTCATAAAAGAAATTCTGACGCGGATATTCTTTTTCTTGTGGACACCCTCTCCAAGATGGCTTGTTTCTGGGCACTCTGCAAGGTCCCTGAGTCCTAGGCTTATGGTGCAGGTTGTGTCATTTTATTTATAAGCTCGCAGATCGAAGGAAATCTTTTTCCTTCCAGTATGCTTCTTATTTCAGCTGAGGATAGTAACACCTTTTCCTGCTTACCTCACAGATTTTCTGAAGCTCTAACAAGATAAAACAAACAGCCTTCTATGCCTAGGCTGGCTCTGCCACTGTGTTGCAGAGTGCCTGTTTAAGTCACAGACTGGCAAGGACTCATGAAGGTTCTCTACACAACTCCAAATGTTGTGTGGGATTCGGGATCCACACAAGTTACCTAAATATTGATTTTCATGAGGAAAACAGTGAAATATCCCTCAGATAATTGTTGTGAGATTTAAACATTAATCATAATTATAAACCAGACAATATTATACGTTCTCTGTCATCCCATTTACCTCAGTATTACTAAACAAATCACCTTGCATTTCTACATCTGTGTCTTTTCAGTTTCATTTACTGTCCTCTTGGCCCAGGTCCTATTTCTAAGTTATGATGTAAGGTCTTCCCTCTGCTTTTTACCTCCCTAATAACTGTCTAAACCAGAAACCACCTTCTAGCCAGGCAGCACATATAGTGGTGGGAAGAGAACACCAATCCACCAACCTTTGACCCTAAATTTACCCTGCCCACAGATGTACAGAGAAAAATATAGAGACTAAGGGAATATCGAACCAGTCTCGGGCCCAACCTGAGAATCTTCCCCTGGGAGAGGCAACCCCTGACACCAGTAAGGCTACCCTGTTTACAAACAGGAGCCCAGCATAACAGTCCTCTGAGAGGCCCCTCCCAGCAGGTGATCGAATCAGAAGACAATTATTTCAGCCCTCCTCAGCATTCCATTTAGTTGCCTATAGTTCCTTTGTTGAGGATTCACAAACTATGCCCTTTCAAGTGTAGCATCACTATTTGTGTCTTCCAGTTTGTTCTGGTCATGTTTAGGGAATCACTTTGGTGACAATTGGTGTTAAGTCTGCATTTTGATTGTCTGTTGTTTTTTGTAATGATCCACATCTGTTGCAAAGAGAAGTTTCTTTGATAAGGGCTGAGGACTATACTCATCTGTGAGTATCAGGGCACACTGTTTAGAACTCTAGATACGGACTATGCTGGGTTAGGAAGGTGGTGGGATTTGGTTCTCCTCTAAGGTCCGTGACTTCTCTAACCTTGAGTATTTGGCTAGGTTTCTAGTACTTAGGCCTAATTTCCTTCTTGTTGAGGAAGTCTTAAGTCCAAGTGGAGAGCTGTTGTTACCATCAAGATATGCATGCCACTACTACACTCTAGAGTTATGATGATATGCTGTTCATGATTGTAGTTCATAGTTGTCATAACTGAGAAAGATGGTTGGTCCTTTTATTATTCAAGGCGGAGGAATTCAGGTCACCTCCTCCTCAGGGGTCTCTGGGCCATATGTCAGAAGTGCATGGTGTCTTCCACAATAGGGATTTACCTTCTTCCACCTTTGGTGGACTATCAAGGATGATAGCAATGTTAAGCTGTATCCTTAATGTAGCAAATGAAGAAAACTGGAGGCTGGCTTTATTTTTAGCTTTGTGGATGGAACTGCTTACATTTTCCATTTGTACCCAATACTTGTTCCTCTGCTTCCTATCCATTCTTTTGCCTGACCGTATGTTTCCCAGAGTCTTCCCATTCTATTCATGTCCCTCCATTCAGTCTTTACTATTATCTTTGATACTTCTGTATACATTAATAGTGGCAGTGAGTGTTTTTGGTAAGAACATTCTTACAGATTATGCATTTTCCAGGACAAGAATTCTGCTGCCTTCAGTGTTGATACTCAGGGATAGGGGTGTTTTCTAACACGGGTAGCCCACTGTGGCTTGATCCAAGCCAAATGTTTGAACCTTAAGCCTGTATTGCAGACACACAAAATATGATCAGACTTATGCATCAACCCAAGACCATACAGAGGACTTAGACTCCCTGCTCAGATGTAGAGCATAGACAGCTCCAATCCATGTGGGTTCCCTAGTAAGGAGAGAAGAGACTGTCTCTGACACAGACTCAGTTGCCTGCTCCTTGACCACTTCTCCCTGGTGATGTGACACCAGTCATCCAACCGAGGACGAGGATCCAGGCACCATTGATGGAACCTGATAGGCTAGGGTCAGACAGTAGGGGAGGAAGACTTCTCTTATCCTACAGAAGAGAGATAGGGGAGGAATAGGTAGGGTGGGACTTCGAAAAGATGAGGGTGAGGCTATAACTGGGATACAAATTGAATAAATAATAATAATAATGATGACAAAAAGGAGAAGATCCCATTGGGTCTGATGGCAGACAGACATAGCATTTATAAATCTTCAATGTGTAGAAGACAGGTAGAGTGGGAGAATTGAAGAATATACAAAAACAGATTTGGATATTGTAGAAGAAAGGGTGTTGAATCTAGTAAATCAAATTTTTTAGGAAACAAGAAGTTTACTGTAAAGAAGCAGGTAGAAGAAAACTAGTTTTGAAAATAATCATACTTTATTGGATTTGGCAGCTCATTACGTGATGAGCAATGATCTGGAAAATGTTACAGTGTGATACAGTGTTAATAGGAAGAGTCTGGGATTTGACAAGAAGCTTCATTTGTATATGGGCAATGAAGGAAAATTGTAAGGGACAGATAAGCAGATCTGCTTCTGGTTTAGACAGTTATTAGGGAGGTAAAAAGAAGAAGAAAGACCTTACATCATAACTTAGAAATAGGACCTGGGCCAAGAGGACAGTAAATGAAACTGAAAAGACACAGATGTAGAAATGCAAGGTGATTTGTTTAGTAATACTGAGGTAAATGGGATGACAGAGAATGTGTAATATTGTCTGGTTTATAATTATGATTAATGTTTAAATCTCACAACAATTATCTGAGGGATATTTCACTGTTTTCCTCATGAAAATCAATATTTAGGTAACTTGTGTGGATCCCGAATCCCACACAACATTTGGAGTTGTGTAGAGAACCTTCATGAGTCCTTGCCAGTCTGTGACTTAAACAGGCACTCTGCAACACAGTGGCAGAGCCAGCCTAGGCATAGAAGGCTGTTTGTTTTATCTTGTTAGAGCTTCAGAAAATCTGTGAGGTAAGCAGGAAAAGGTGTTACTATCCTCAGCTGAAATAAGAAGCATACTGGAAGGAAAAAGATTTCCTTCGATCTGCGAGCTTATAAATAAAATGACACAACCTGCACCATAAGCCTAGGACTCAGGGACCTTGCAGAGTGCCCAGAAACAAGCCATCTTGGAGAGGGTGTCCACAAGAAAAAGAATATCCGCGTCAGAATTTCTTTTATGAAACACTGAGTCCATGTGTCCGCAGCCCATCTCTTTGCCTATGTTTTTACGAGCCTTGCTTTCCTATCCCCACCTTTTTCTCTCAGGCTTTGCTGTCACCTTCTGTTGTTGTTTTCTTATTCCACTAATCAGTCATTGAGTGTTTTGAGTCCATTGCAGCAAACACATATCTTTACCCTACCATGCTTAAAATTCACAGGACGTGGTGCATTTTTATTGATCACATGGGAACCTCCAGAGGCCAAAAAAATTTTGATTGATGGGTAGGTTTTCTTTGGTTTAGTTTTTTCTTGTGTACGTGTGTGTGTGTGTGTGTGTGTGTGTGCACATGCACGTGCATGAGTTTGTGTGTGTGTGTTTTGCTTGTTTGTTTTTGCTGGAAAGATTTCACTGAAGATGACACATGTAACTACACTTTAAAATCCTCTCTGTGGGCCCCCAGGATTATGACATTGTGTGTCTAAAAGTCATTGTTACAGCACAGCCTAGACTTCTTGTAGGAAGTCTTGATATTCCTAATGGGCACAGGTATCAATTTACAGTCTTTTCAAAGGAATTTAAAACTATTTAATGGCTGAGTCTCTCTCTCTGTGTGTGCCACAACTTGTATGGGGAAGTCAGAGGACATCTTATGAAAGTGAGTTCTTTTCTTCTGCCAAGTATATTCCAGAGATTGAACTAAGGTCCCCAGGCTTGGTGGCAAGTGCCTCCCCTCTGACCCATTTTCTTGTCCTCATTTTTATGTGAGGCATTCTATGAATGACTATTGCAATAATCCTTAAATATCTGCTTTTTAACCATATCCAAATATGAGCATAAGCACATTTCTCAACATATGTTCTTCACCACCTGTAGCCATATTTCCATTCATCTGTAGAGCTCCTAACTGGCATTTCTAACTTGAAGGAACTAATGGTAGGGTTAGAGAGGTGAAGAAAAGTTACCTTCAGCTTCTGCTCTATGATTCATGCTATAACAATGTCCTTACCACCTCCACTCCACACAGCAGTCCTGCAAAACCATCATTTTTAATTATCACACCAACATGATCCATTCTTAATTTTCCCTGTGATACTTGTATCTGAGGAAAAATACCATCTAGGTTTCATTGCAATCATCCCATTGCTGTCCTAATGCATAACATGTGTTTTGGATAATTCTGTTATTGTTACCTAGAAAGAGTTAACTGTGCTTGCCGAGGAAAGATGACACTCATTAGCTAATTATGCGGGAGTATGCCTATTATACACGTGTAGTTTACACACTGAAAATCTCTTGAATTTAAGACTCAGATTACCATTTCTGGCATATGAGCGCCCCTATGTGGCCCAAATATGAAATGCAGTATTATGCAGTCTGGGCTTTTTTGGCTTCCATTTCACTGTAGCTGTCCTTGCTATATCCCACCGTCAAATAGGGGCTCTTAATACATGGATTCACCTCTACTTTCAGAAAAGCTTTTGTGAAGTATTAGCTTCAAGTGGAAAATTGCTGCCATGCTAAAGTGGCATCCATCCTGTACCCTACTCAGGTTCCACTTTAGCCCTGCAGTCACAGTTTTTAAAAGTTGTTGAGCTGACAAGTCTAGGACCAGGAGGTACTGGCTAGTGAGTTCATGGTTCATGTTGGTCGGCTTTGTGTCTTAAGGAAACATAGTATTTTGCTGTGATTTTTGTTATAGCTGTCAGGTCCTCGCTGACAGATGAATGTTTTGACTTAACTTTCAGTCTGTAATGAAACTCCATAAGCTCAGGTTATTACTATTACTACTTCTTCTGTTACTACTATTATTAATAATAATTTATTTTTAGCACATGGTGTTTGTGGGAAGGTTCATGGCACATGGTGGCACTTGTTTTGAGGACTGGAAATAAAGTGATTACATACCACATTTAAGTCATCCTCCATGGACATATTTCCCTTAATTCAAAAATTCTTTTCTAGTATGTCATCCCAGAGTCTCAAACATGACCTAAATTTTATCCTGTACTTGTGATGGTGTCAGGAACAAACTGAAACACACAGACCATAAAGACAAGGGAAGGCAAAGCAAGAATTATTGCTGTTATTGCATTAGTTTAGTACATTTCCTCACAGTGCTTTCTGTTTTGTGTGTGTGTCTCCTGTTTCCATTTGCTTGGTTGGTGGGATTTGTATGTGTACAACTGGTTCATTGGAGGGTCACGTGCTCAGTTGTAGAATCTCTATTTCAGGAGAATCTCTTGCTCTCATGCCCTCAGCTTTCCAAAGGGATGATCTAATACACGACTGTGACTGTCTTATATGTGGGAACATGGTATCCTCCTGTGTATCCTCACACGGCATTTTTTTTTCTGTTGTAGCATCAAGAATAAAATGTCTGTCCCTTGCATAGATACGAAGTTTTAAAAAGCAAGCATACAGCACCTTTGGTGGCAATAAAACAGAACTGGTGATAGTTTGCCTCTCCTCCGGGATCTCTGTGAATTTATGACTATCAACCTTAAACAAAAGCAATTTACATTTTTATTTGTGCATTCTGTCTGTCCCCTATCAACCCATACACCATGCAAACGCGAAAGACTTTCTCAGTAGTTATTCATGACCACCACTGGCAAGTTGGTATGTACTCACTATATCTTTATTATTACTAACAGATATGTCTCACATTACTTGAGCCCATAATTCCCCAAGAGCTGTGTATGGAAAGTAAAACATTGGTTTTGTTCTCCAAAGTCTTTTATGTGTATACTCGAACCGTAGATAAACCCACACACCTATGTCTACTGATGTCCTTGTATATTCAAGGAAAGAGAGGCAACTGTCTATATCTTCAGAAGACTATTATTGGTTAATAAAGATGAGAGCTGGTCAGAGAATAATCACTCAACTCTTGAACGTAGTTCACCGGAAATCTTACATCCTTATCAAATAACTGTACTTCTTATCTGTGCCATTTTCATCAGATATTAAAAATAATTTTTTACCTCCAAAACATATCATTTTTTCAGGGAAAAAAACGTGCAAGAGGAGACATATATTAATGCCAAAAAAGTTGATTTCGTATGCCAAGAATAGAGACAGTCTTTGAAAAAGGGAACGAGGGGGTCAGGAAGAGCAGATTCTGGGAGGTAACTTCAAGAGTTTGTGTTCAAAGCTTATGAGTGTTTCTTCTATACCAAGCAGCTATCCCTTGAGCAACCTATGTGGAAAAAGGCAGGAATGGAAGTCAGAGCAGTCTTTTATAGGAGTCGGATAAATGCCACATTCTTTAACATGAGCTCTGAAGGCAGAACCTTCACCGCAGTCTGGCCCCTTCCTCAGTGGGAAGAAAAAAGGAAGAGTGATTAAAGTTCTTAGTCATAGACAGCAGGGGGCAATGGTCTTGGCTTCTTCTACAGAGGAAGAGAGAGTTCTTTCACAAGACCTGTGAGAGTTCTTTGAAGAAAAGAAGTTAAGACTGCAAGGGTTGGAAGAGGTCCATTGTGACATTTGTTCATTTCCTCTTCTTCGTAAGGTTTCTTTGACTTCTTGGGACTGTGTTACCCACTTCATTAAAATTCTCCTGAAAAAAAAAGAAGAAAAGAAAGTGTAGTGAGGCTCCTCGTGGAGGCCAGGGTTCACCAGCCTCTACTCTGAGTGTGAGTCTTTAGAACTTGGCTTTTGTTTTTCTATGATGTTCTGACTGATAGGGATGGTAGCTAAATACAAGTGTGTGTGTGTGTGTGTGTGTGTATGTATAAATTCATTGCAGCGAATGAAATAAGATGTAGTGAATGCATGCAAGGGTGTCTTGTATTCCCTAGGATCCTGTGGGCCTGGGCAGCTAGATGGCCGTTCTTAGCTGTCAGCCCCTTGAGCTTGCTTCAGCCTCCCCAGCACCAAACCACTGGGCTTTCTTTTTCTTCAAAAAGAAAAGAAAAAGTTTGCAATCAGCATTCAGACATTCTTTTAACTAATAGGATTAGAGGCGTTACAAAGGGATTTGAACAAGATAATTAGTTTACTTCATGGTCCAAGGCAGAGCAAGGAAAATCCTTCTGAGAAAAGGCAGACAAAATAGGTCAGAGAATGTGTGGGAATGAAGGGAGGCCTCTCCATGAGGACCCCGGTCAACTTGAACATAATGAAAGGACTCCAGAGTCTTCATTCATTACTGTTTGCCTTTTTTCTTTTAACTTGGCCACCGGAGGTGTGAAGAAAATGACTTACTTAATTTTAGAGTTAATGGGTATTGGCCCTATACTGGAATATTCAACTCTAAGTGCATAAACGCTGCCCTTCAAAGGATCTCTCACAAGGAGATATAAACGGAGTGTTTTGGAAAAATCTCTAAAGCTCTTATCAGGCATTTTACAAGCTGGAAAAAAAATACACAATTAAGGGAACTATTTTTTTTTTAAAGTCTAACTTCGTTGACTAGATTTACTACTTCAGTTGCAGGGTGAAAATGTGAGGCACACCCTCCGCTTGTACTTTGATTTAAACCGTTTTACTGGGGTGACCTATTCTTATGAACCCTTTGAATTTTAAAAGGTCTCAAAGAGGGAGCTTCTCCTTCCATAGCGCTATTTTGTTTTTTTCACCCCTTTCCCAATGTTGTGAATAGGGAGAGATGCATTTTCTACTTATCAACTGTAATATTAATATGTGAGATTTAACCTCCGTGATTCCAGAACATCCCTGAGGATGTTTTTGTATATGTGGACACCGTTTGGATCCCATGGTAACCACTAATCGGAACGAGGCCATCAGAGGCTTTAGAAAGCCTTTTATTCTGTGTGGACTGCAGCCTACTGGAGGACCTAGCAGGTACTTATACAAGTAAAGTTTCTCTGAGTCCAGAGAGGAGGATCTTCCATTATCTACCTATAACTAAAACATAAGGCAATTTACCCGATACATAAAGTCATTAAGCACAATAACATTCCGTTAAATACAACACAATAATGTTTAAGAAGTTTCCATATGTGTTGTTGGCTTTTTAAAATGTTTTCTTGCCCCACTTTGAGTACTGGACCACGCAGGTATGTAGTCTCACTTTGGATATAATTTTTTTCATGTCATAATAAAATGCCATGCTTTAGAGCATAGTATAAAGCAAACTTCTCAAATGGAGAAGTGTCAGGATGCAGATAGGGCTAGAATATAGTGCATTGCTATTACTGGGTAAGAGTTTGGAACACAACACCTTTCCATTGGTCAAGGATTCTGCAAACAAGGACACCAAGCAGTCAGTGTGCTTTGACCATGCCTTCCCTTTGCTAGTAGGAGTAGCCACACTTTTTCTATTCTGTAAAAGATACTGTGCATATGGTGGTGTATTATTAATTACTGATATTCATGTTTAATTTCTGTGTTACATATACTTAGAGAATAAGGTACCTCAAATAATTGATTCTGGCCAAAATCAATACATTAAGAGATAGTTTCCAATGAACTTTTTAAAATAAAATTTACTTAGAAAAAGAGCAGAGCCACAAATGTTTATCTAAAATTTAATGGAATTAAAAGATGCCTAGAGTGTTTTGTTAACAGGACCTCATGTTTTTTGCTTGGAGAAATCCCAATGTGACTCACACAGTTTTGAAACTCAGGTTTCTACTTTATTTGAGTAAAATACATAATGACTTTAAAAAAGAATAAGAAAAAAACCTGGGTGGTGTGCATACAGGGAATGGAAGAAAGTAGAACAGGGGCATGGGGAAAGAAATGATTGTTGTAGGATGTACCTTTTCAGAGTAAGTAGTGAGGGCAATGAGCAGAGCCCTAGGAACTGCTTGACAGCTGGTGATAAGAAAGAGGCTGTATTCAGGGAATGGTCAAAGTTGACCACAGATGTGTAGAAAGCAGTAGGATCTAGGTGTGGGGTTGGGGGGAAGGGGAATAAAGTGTTTTGACTATACAAAAGCATTGACCAGAAAAGTTTTGAAGGAAGAAATCAGAGTAAGAATGTAGACGTAGAGAAAGGAGGCTACAGTGAAAACTTGTTAACACATGACACCTGGAAGTTTATCTCACACAGCACTACCCATTGCTGTTCAAGGAGCACATGTCTGCAGTAGTTAATTGTTCTTGGAGCTAACCATTATTGAGGATTTAATGAGATCCAATACATTCCCTTCTCTGTTAGCAGACATTTTTTATAAGCAGTTCTTAAAACAGATTATCTGCTCTGGAAATTGTTGGCAACACTGTTCTTAACTGCATTATGCTAGACATCTGAGATCAAGTACTTGTTATTTCACTCATGAGTTGTGAGAAAACGTTCGGCCTGCAAGCTCTATGCTAAGTACAGGTAGTGGGAAGCTTGCATGTTCCCAGTAATCCATCAGGGAAGTAGGTAGCCATTGAATGCTGAGCTGAAGGCTCCATCCTAGCTGCTCCTATGAGACGGTATGACCATCACCTGCCCTGCATTTCAGGAAGTTGGCAGTTTAGTTAGGTGCTATGCTTTAATGACATGAGGATCTAGATTTGAGTATTGCGAGTCAGTGAATGCGGTTCAACAATTAATATTATAAGATTTTAGAGAAGAAACTAGTCATCGTTAATTAGAGGGATATAAAAGGGACAATGGTGAATTTTTTTATTATTTTTTAATTTAGTTTCATTAATTACACTTTATTCGCTTTGTATCCCAGTTGTAACCCTCTCCCTCATTCTCTCCCAATCCCACCCTCCCTCCCTCATCTCCTCCCATGCCCCTCTCCAAGTCCAACGATAGGGGAGGTTCTCCTCCCCTTCCATCTGACCCTAGCTTATTAGGTCTTCTCAGGACTGGCTGCAGTGTCTTCCTCTGTGGCCTGGTAAAGCTGTTCCCCCCTCTGGGGGAGGTGATCAAAAAGCAGGCCATGCCAATCAGTTCATGTCAGAGACATTCCCTGTTCTTCTTACTAGGACACTCACTTGGAGACTGAGCTGCCATGGGCTACATCTGAGCAGGGGTTCTAGGTTATCTCCATGCATGGTCCTTGGTCCTTGGTTGGAGTATAAGTCTCAGAAAAGATCCCTGTGACCAGATATTTCAGTTCTGTTGCTCTCCTTGTGGAGCTCCTGTCCTCTCCAGGTCTTACTAACTCCCCTTTCTTTCGTATGGATTCCCTGCACGCTGCCCAAGGTTTGGCTATGAGTCTCAGCATCGCTGTGATACACTTCTGGGTAGAGTCTTTCAGAGGCCCTCTGTGGTAGGCTCCTGTCCAGTCCCCTGTTTTCTCCTTCTTCCAATGTCCACCCCGTTTGTCTTTCTTAGTGAGGATTCATCATCTTATCCAAGATCCTCCTTCTTGTTTATCTTCTTTAGGTGTACAGATTTTAGTATGTTTATCCTATCTCATAGGTCTAGTATCCACGTATAAGTGAGTATATACTGTGTGTGTGCCTTTTTGCTTCTGGGAGATCTCATTCAGGATGCTCTTTTCTGGATCCCAGGCAATGTTGAATTTATTTTGAAAAGGAAGACACAGAACATAGTACAGAACATAGGTAAATAAATACCATATGATACACCATGAATAAGATTGAATAAATTAATCTAGGAATTTTCATTTAAAGATATAAGGCATTGAATAACCTGGTAAAGTTATTCTAAGTGAAGGTTAAGCACCAGTAAAGAACAGAGTATAGCTGGGCATGATGGTGTGCTCTTTTAATCTCATCACTTGGGAGGCAGAGGCATGTGGATCTCTCTGAGTTCAAGGCCGTCCTGGTCTTCAGTCCAGGACAGCCTGGGATGTTACACAGAGAAACCTTAGCTCGAAAAACCAAAACCAAAACCAAAACAACAACAACAACAAAACAACTAAAACTGAAGAAGAAGAAGAAGAAGAAGAAGAAGAAGAAGAAGAAGAAGAAGAAGAAGAAGGTCAGAGTACATGTGGATTGTTAATTTTATTTGGTTAGTTTTGTTATTTTTTTCTTTGGTCATTAAAGGTTATCCAATGAATATTTTATACAGAGTAACACCTTGATGGACATGTGCAGGATGGGCTAAGACTAATATTAAAATATTACACCATAGAATATCCAAGTTGCACATGGGTGCCATAAAGACCAGGCTACATGATGGGTTTAAGAACTGACTTCAAGAAAGTTTGTTTCAAGCATTTGTATGAGAGAGCTTACATTTACTGTCTGCTTTGTGCCAGACATGCAATGCTTCTCACAGGATTGAGATCACAAAGTTGGTCTTGTTTCTTTAGTCCTATTTAGGGCCATTGATCATCCCAGCAAGAAGTACAGTGCTAAGAATAACCATTTTTCAATAGTGGGTAGAGTTGAATTCATATAATGATCCTCCTTGAAAAAGCCACTGGCTTCTCCAAGTCAGATGACCTCTTTAATTATTCTCTCTGCAAAAGTGTGTGGCCAATCATTCTGTAGTCACACAACTCTCCTGGTTTTCAAGTCATAGGTCCATTCCAAGTGCCCTGCACCCATTCCTTTTGTGGAAAATCTAATGTCTTTTCAGGTAAGGCCCATCATGTTACATGTTTCTTTGCCCAGAATTTTCTGTGTTATGGAACTGTGAATCTCAAGGGCAATGCAGAATGAATTCTGAAAATAGTGAATGTGAGTTATGACCACTAACACTTATGCTGATGGGAAACAGCCTCCTTTGTGCAATGGCAAAGACCACACTTCAGGGGGAATGAAAAATGTGAACAATTGATTCCCTGTAGAGTTAGTTAAGAGGATTAATGAGGTTATGTATATAAAGCATTTAAACAGTTGCTGGAAATGTAGCAAGTACTTACTAAATGTCAGCATTTTGCTTCACTCCCATCGTGATCTCACTTAAAAAAATCCCCAAACGTATAGGTCCTTGTAAGAACCTAGTTTCCACTGCCCATTCTGTATGTCCCTTGATTCTGATGTGAACAGAGTCTGCACCTGACATGTGAATTTCAGGGTTCCTATCCTGTCTCCCAAACTGCCTTCTTCCCTGGATTGTCTTTCTTAATTGAATCTCCTTAATTGCCCCAGTAGGAGTCATCCTGACTCCTCTTTATTTCATGTTCCACATTCAGTCTTGAAAGAAACAATGTTAGCTCTGTGTTTAGAATCTGGCCAGTTCTCATCATCTGCACAGCTGCTCCATGCTACCTACGACACTCACTGGGATAAGCCAGTGGCTGGACTTCATGCTTCTTTCCTTCCTGTGGCTGACCAAATGCCAATCAGTATGGTTCCCATTCAAAGAATAAGTGAGACTGTGGCATCCCTCTCCTCCTCACATTGCTGTGGTCTACAGGAAGCCGTCCTCCTCCATGGCTGTAATACCACTTCTACCTGCATTGACTCCTGAAGAATTTCTGCTTCCATCTCTGATGTCATTTCCTGTTCCTAGCTTTGCCCATCAATACTTGCATCCTTCCAGTCACTGTTATATTAGCAACAGTTCCCCTTTGGGGCCTTTGAATTTGCTGTTTCCTCTTTATGGAATAATTTCCTACAAATAACTCTCTAACTGGTGCCTCTTTCTATAGTTTGTCTTAACAAGTGCTATGTTGATTTGGGAAGCACCTTCTTTTTAATTTTGATTGTGGCTTTTTCAGAAACTACAGTACTTTCACTTCCAGAGCTAGAGTGACTTGTTTTTCTATATTCTTCCCTCCCACCCTCACAGCTGACTCAGAGACAGCTTGACTACAAACATTTACTATGAGCTATTCTCTTATGCAGCTACTCACTAGCTATTATACTATGCAGCGTAGAACCCCCTTGCTCTGAAACTTTTAAGCAGTGCCCCTCCACACACACTCTGCTCTATAGGCATAAACAGCCCGTCAGAGTCTTCAACATGCAGCAGTCTGCCTATTATTAATCTATGGACCTTATAACTCTTCTAATAAATGTCTTAAAATGGACAGTCAATCTCAGTGTCAACTTGGACCTGCAAACCTGAAACCTGGCTGTCTTTTTTCCTAAATGCTATAAATGCTGGAAAACCTATATACAATATTTCCTTCAATTATTCCTTCATATTCTGTTTCTCTGCCCACTATATGGTTGCCCACTATAGCATCTGGAGTATTGATTGCTCTACTCTCTTGCTCCCATTACGATCAGTTTTGTGGCTTCAGTTTGAACATCTTTCTCTCTAGCATCTTGAGCTCTCGACATATAAGGTGCTAAATAAATACAAGCTGCATGCATCCTTTTTTTTCTTGCTACTTCTACATCTACTATTTGTTGAGCATTCGGGTGTTGCAGACACAGGTTGACATTTTATCTCTATCTTAAGGACAGTCTGAGAACAGTGAAATGACTTGATCTAAGTTTATATTAGTTTTTCATGATTGTTATAGTCAAAGCATGAAAAACAAGGTGGCTTAAGCCACAGAAATTGATTTGCTTGTGGTTCTTGCAGCTGGAATCTGAGGCTAAGGCACTGGGCTTTTGCTTCCCTCTGAGAGCCTGGAACAAATCTCTGCCCACCTCCTCTTAGCTGCTTCTATTGCTGGCAGTATTCAGTATTCCTTGCCTTTCATGGTTCCTTCTGATAATCTGTTTCCATCTTCATGACAGAGTTCTCTGTGTCAAGGTTCTGCCTTTTATAAGGATGGCATTCATAACGAAGTAAAACCCACTTTAATGGATATATTTTAACATGCTATTTAACTTGATGTTTTTTAACTGGTAAAGACATTATCTCCAAGTAAGGTCATATTCAGAGTTTGTGGAAGTCAGCATTTCAACATATGAATTGGGTTCTGTGGGGAGGCAATTCAATTCAGAAGAGTGTTTCCTTTAATTGATGGCATGGTTTTGATTTATGTTTGATTCCAAAGCTCACAGCATGCTCGTATCTGAATACACATAGATTTAGCAAGGTATATCAAATGCCTTATTTCATGCTGGGGAGTTATTAAGACCTGTAGATAAATAGAATACAGCCCTGCCCTTGAATTCACTACCTATCAAGAGGGAAGAACATCATGAAAGCGAAGGCCCATGAGGTAAAATCACAGAGAAAGCAAATCACTTGCCATTTTTAATTTTAAAAAGCTTTCTCTCTATTACATGTATTTTGCCAGATCCTTCTAATGAAATAGTTCCACCACTTAATTCCATTTTTAGTGGAGTTGGCAGGGAAGTGTAATTAATTGTTAAAATTTCCAGTGCTGAAATTTTTGCTTTGGAAAGCAGTCTGACATCTCTATATGCTATTAAATCTGATCATATGCTTGTCAACCTGGCAGGACATAATGACATCTTGATACACTTGAAGAAACATGGCAAGGAAAAGAGAAAAAAGGCATTGTCAGTACACTGAGGCTTTCCAAGATACAAATGTGTGCACAACTGGGTTAGACCTATCCATCACTGGGCTGCATCTCCCTGGATTTGAAACTACATCTGGGTTTGGCAGGGATGCATTATCACCAGTCAGAGAAGGGACCATGTGTCAGTCTCCCCAGGAAGATATATGGCCTTGTGTACTCTTAGGATTGGATATGCTTATGTTGCAGACTTTAAATCAATTTCTGAAACCTCTCCACAGATGTTGACTGCTGCAGGTCTGTAAATAGCATAGTATATTGTGGGCTTCAGCTGATGCATACAGCCTACAGAACACTGATATATGGGCCAGTAGAAAACAACATGAAGAGAAAAGATGACAGTGCCAAATTTGCTGAAGTGATTTCGTTGTTTAATGGCATGCATAGAACAAAATTACCTAGAAATTTGAATTTGCCGTTTTCTCATACCACTATGTCCTAGGTAACTATAAGATTCTAGGAAATTCTTTCCTATCCATTACTAATTGACGTGGACTAAATTGGTTATGAAATATAATGTACAATTATTGTGACTGCTTTCATTTCTTCTTAAATATCTGACTGAAATATGGTTAACTCTACTTTTTTGTGGGGGGAGGAAGGATGAAGGCAGGTGAGAAGGCGCACGCGTGCGCACATACACATACAAAAGACCAGGACCTTCACTAAGTATTTTAACTTTTCGACCTCCTAGCAGAAGTTTGTCAGTGAAATGACTAGTATGCCTTTCCCTCTTCCTAATGAAGCATGTTTGTGTTACCTAGACAATTCATTATGGCTACAATGAAGTTAAAAGTGACCGAGATTTTCTATGAAGTAATCATCATATGGGAAACAGTGTTCATCAGCAGCAAACTACCAATTAACAGGCAATGTGAAGTTAGTATTGAATTTAGAGCCCCCTCAACCAGAGCATGTGAAAGACTGGTTGAAGCTAAGGGTTACTGTCATGTCCTGATCAAGCGCAGTAGCTTCCAGGGCATGGACTTTTTGTGATTTGCTAATGGCTTTTGCATTTCTATTATTGCCTTTGGCAGGATAGTGTGTTTGCTAATTTTTGTTTCTTATTCATCATTTTACATGTTGTCCACCAAAGATCATTTTCTTTCTTTCTTTTTTTTACACTAAGAATTAATTTTTTGTTAATATATTTTTATTATTATCATTTATTCAATTTGTATTCTATCTGTGGCCCCTCCCTTATCTCCTTCCAAACCCACCCTCTGTCCCTCTTCTTCCCCTGTGACCTTCCTCTAGACCACTGATAGAGGAGGTCCTCCTCTCCTTCTATTTGACCCTAGCCTGTCAGGTCTCATCAGGACTGGTTTCATTGTACTCCTCTGTGGCCTAGCAAGGCTGCACCACCCATGGTGAGGTGATCAGAGTGTCTGACACTGTTTTCATGCCAGAGAAAGCCCCTGCTCTGCTTACTATAGACCCCACTTGGATACTGAGTCTATAGGCTACATCTGAGCTGTGATATTAGGTCCTCTCCATGCATTGTCCTTGGTTGGGGTATCAGTCTCTTCAGGGCCCCCAGGTCTCACTGACACTGTTTTCATGCTAGAGAAAGTCCCTGCTCTGCTTACTATAGACCCCACTTGGATACTGAGTCTATGGGCTACATCTGAGCTGTGATATTAGGTCCTCTCCATGCATTGTCCTTGGTTGGGGTATCAGTCTCTGCAGGGCCCCCAGGTCTCAGAGCTAAACAAAGAATTCTCAATAGAGGAATATAGAATAGCAGAGGAACACTTAAAGAAATGTTCAAAGTACCTAGTCATCAAGGAGATACAAATCAAAACAACCCATCAGAATGGCTAAGATCAAAAACTCAAGTGACAACATAACCTGGAGAATATGGAAACAGGAACCCTCCTCCACTGCTGGTGGGAATGTAAACCTGTACAACCACTTTGGAAATCAATATGGCACTTTCTCAAGCAATTAGGAATAGTGCTTCCTCAAGATCCAGCTATACCACTACTCTAAGGCATATATCCAGAAGATGCTCAACTATACAAAAATGACATTTGCTCAACCATGTTTATAGCAGCTCTATTTGTAATAGCCAGAAGCTGGAAACAACCTAGATGTCCCTCAACTGAGGAATGGATACAGAAATTATGGTACATTTATACAATGGGATACTACTCAGCTATTGAAAGCAAGGAGATTATTTTCTTATATCATGGCTTTATTCTATGGGCAAATAAGTTTCTGACATCTGGTAAAACATGATTAAAATACACAGTCTTAATTCATTCTACTTTCCCTATCTTGACTTGCAGGCTTCCAGTGCTAGGAAAGTACTTGTAACTGTTCCTCAGAAATGTTCAGTTAAGTTTCTCAAGACCCTTTCCCCATCCCTTCTCCCTCTCCATTTTCCTTTCCTATGGCCCACTCCAATTCACTTTGCTGTGTTACTGGGAAATAAATGCAAAGGCACACACTACAAATGGTACACAGGTGCCTTTAATTTAGCTGGTGTAATTTTTGTTGTTGTTGTTTGTGAAAGCCTTCATTGACTGGGAAGCATCTAAGAACTTTAAATGACACATGCCTGACTTTTTTCTTTAAAGAGCTTAATACATAGTTAAAACTATTTTCCTAAACTAAGAGTAAAATTTCACTCTATGAAAATAAGCCATTTAATTGGAATATCCATAAGGAGACGGAAAATGCAAATCTTATCCCTTGGGCTGAAAAGGGAAATGCACGAAAGGCAACCTGGGTTAACTGGAGTTTCTATGGATAGTGAATTTCCTTCACTGAAGGATATATGACAAGGAGGAGCAGTTAGACAAGGTAGTGACAGCCAAGGTACCTGCTGAAGTGGTGTGCTGAGAAGAGGCGTTGGGTTGGAAAAAAAAAGAACAAAAAACAAAAACTTCTTTTTTGCAGACTTTGGAAGACGTGCACTATTAGGAATGACTGTGTTGTATTTCTGCTCTAGTGACAGAGACCATGGGCTAGAGAAGATATGAGTAGGAAGCAACATCATTTCTTTCCTCATGTTGTCTCTAAGCATGAAGAAGAGAAATTAAAAAGGTTCTCTATTACCAGAAAACCTCATGATTTTTTCCTTTCAATCAAATGATAGCTGATGTTCCACCTGTATAAGTCTTTATAGGGTGTATTTTTATATATTATAGATTAAAACAGTTTCATGTGAGACAGACAACCGAGGGGGGAAATAGATATAAACAGTACTAATAACATATTGAAATGGCAAACATCTACTTACCATCGCTCTAATAGCTTTAAAGTAAGTGGGATAAGTTGTCTGAGTTTTATAAGATTCTGTTGTTTACAGGTCAAATCATGCCTGAGAAATCTCCAAGTTGTTTATATATTAAGGCATTCTACCAAATACTGTCCATTTGATTTTTGTGCACATACCGCTTTATTTATTAGAAAGTCTTCTCTTCAGCACAAAAGATCCACCTTAGTCTGTTGAAAAGAGAATATTGTGGTTTCAGTTTACATTGTATACAGATACAAACAGATTGCATGTGATTTCTTTCCATGGGAGAGATGCCTCTCTTTTCAGAGCTGACTCAAAGTATTTCTACAAGGCAGAAGACTAAGGACTGAAGGTTCAAAAGATCAGTGCTTTAGGGGACAAGGTGTGGAAATGATATATCTTCTCATAAACTTTAAATGCATTTTGGCCCAAGCAGCTAACATTTGGCCCGAGGTACTACTGTGTACCTGTCATTCGCTCGTTCATCACAGTCTCATTGAGCAATATGGGAAGTGTCCAGTAACAATACTTATTGGAGAGAATGACAATCTAAAAAAAAATCATACTATGGGAAAAAAGGGAGGAAAAAGAATGTAATGATATAAAGGTGTGATTTTTTTAGCTCAATTGTTTATGGCTTTATAATTGTGATTAGTATGCATTGAAAGGTTTGACCAGGTTGTCTTAGTTGCTAGAGGTATTGACTATAACTAATATACTGAAATATTTAAGGGTAATTGACGTGTTGAAAGTAGGTTCCCCAAAGAGTCTTATTATCAACTGGATAAGAGGAAGTATAGGATGAAGAATGAGCTTTTAGTGTGGTAAGGGAACAGAGAGACAGAAGTGGAAATTTGAGAAAACAAAGGAATAAAAATGTGAGATGTCCCCAAGAAGCTAAGTGACAAGGAGGGCCCAAAGGAGGAAGCTTGAATCTCACTCAGAAGAGGAAATTAAATATGCACTGGAGGTGGAGGGAGGGAACTGGGTAGGAGAGGGGATGCAGGGAAGGGGGCAGGGGTGGGGATTAGGAGTAGGGAGAGAAGGGAAGAGAGGTCTTGTGAGAGAACAGATGTGGGATGTGGGCATCTCTGGCATAATCCAGAGATGTGGGATACAAGAGGCCCCAGGACGTCTGTGGTGCTCGCCCTAGCCTAGACTCCTAGCAGCAAGGATATGAAGCCTGAAGAGGCCATTTCCTGTAGTCAGGGATGACTGCTAGTGGAGGGATAAGAACACTAACCCACCCACAAAACTTTTGAAACCAAATTTGTCCTTCACTCAAGATGTGCAGGGAGAAAAACTGAGAAAATGGCCAACCAGAGATAGGCCCTACTTCAGTCCCATCCCATGGGAGAAAGCCAGTCCCTGACCTTATTATTGTTACTCTGCTGTGCTTGTAAATAGGATCCTATCTTAACTCCTCTGAGGGGATTTACCTAGCAGCTGATGGAAACAGTTGCAGAGGCCCACAGGCAAACATTAGACAGAGCAGAGGGAGTCTTATGTAAGAGTTGGGGGGGATGATTATGGGAGCTGAAGGCATCAAGGACTCCACCTGGGGCTATGGGAGCTCACAGAGACTGAACCACCAACCAAAGAACATGCATGGACTGCTCCTAGACCCCTACACATATGTACCAGATGCATAGCTTACTTAGTCTTTATGTGGGTCCTGCAACAACTGGAGTAGAACCCTCTCTGCCTCTAATGTCTCCATTTGGATCCTGTTCCTCTAACTAGGCTGCCATGTTTGGCCTCAGTGGGGAAGGATGTTCCTCATTCTGCAGTGACCGAATGTGCCAGGGCTTTTTAAGGAGAAGAAAAGGGGAAAATGTGCTGCATTAGGGACTGGGAAAAGAGGAGGGGGCTACAATCACGATATAAAGTGAATAAATAAATAAATATGTAAATAATACCAAATTTTAAAATGTGAAATTTTAGAATAAGAGTTGGTTGTATTGTCTGTGATTATTTTGCTATCAAGGATACATCGAGCTAGAAGAGATGTGTAGGAACAATGATAGATATGAAACTGTTGATACAGTTGTGGACTGGAAGGGAGGTTCTTCCAGAGGTCTCATATTATGAGAAAATTAAAAGAGAGAATTTTTTCTACATTTAGCAGAGGAAGTGTTGAGGGAGCAGCTTTAGGAAGGGAATGTTTTAAGCCATTCTGGCACATAGGCTTCAGAACAGGCTCTCCTCAAAGGGCTAGTGGGAGACACAGCTAAAGGGAAAAGTTTGTGTGAGAATGCTATGCAGACTTTATCTATCTATCTATCTATCTATCTATCTATCTATCTATCTATCTATCTATCTATCTATCTATTATTTATGTTTCTTTAGTTTCTGTTTCAGAAAGAATAAATCCACTGAATTGCTGTTTAGGTTGAACAGCCCTCTCTTCTGTAGTCAGGAGATTCCTCATCGGCCCTCTCCCACCTCTAGAATAAAGCACTCCCATTGCAGAGCTAGCAGTGGTTAAGACTGGTAAAGGAAGGCCGCTTTTACAGTACTATAGCATTCACTTCAAAAACTGGACTTGGAGGGGGCGGGGAGGAGGGAGGTGAAGGAGGGAGTGGGAGGGTAGGAGGGAATGAGGGAGGGGGCTATGCCTGGGATTCAAAGTACCTAACCTGTGATTGAGATAAAAATAAATAAATTTAAAAAATAAAAATAAAAAATAAAATTAAAAAAAAACTGGCAACACTGTAGCAGTGAATAGAACCACTGGTGAACCAACACTATGAATGTTCCTTCACATTGCCATCATTTTTATTGCTTCTTTTAACAATGTATCGTTTGCATCTTAATTTTATTTTTTTAGAGCAAAGCTCATTAAACCTCTCATATTGCCTGGGCCTTCCACCACTTTCCAGTCTTTCTGAAATACTGCAGAGTAATGATCTGTATTGTGCTTCCCAGAATCTTTGTCTAGGTTACATACCTTGACACCTTTCTGCCTTGGTATGCTAATCCATACCCATTCCATTAGATTCTTTGGACACCAAAGAGTCATCTCTGTATGTCCTTTGTGGACTGCAAGTGCAGTGAGGGGTGATTCTGGCTGTACAAGTCATTCTAGTTCTGTTAACAATCATGTCAATCTATGCCATCCCCCTTTCATCCCTTCTGGTCATTAATACAAAGTGCCCTAGACCCAGCTCCGTTATTAAAATTATCGGCTATTAAAATGATAAATTGGTTTCTGCTTCAGTAACTCAATGTGCTTGAAGTCAACTTTCTCTAGAATGTAGCTTTTCTATTAATGTGTTACCTTACGGGGAGATATTTATTACCTGAGGAGCATATTTTCAAGAAATCATCATTGTTATTAGGAAGTTGGACTGATTTTAAAAGACATGGTTAAGATTTTTAAAATTAAATGCACTTTCTGCAAGTAAGAACTACATAGATATGCATTAGGAATTAACTTAAAAATATATGGAAAATTAAAAACTAGGAAATTATTTACAACATCACTCCTTCAGACACACTACTTTCTCCTCCAGGGTCTCACCCTCATGCTGTAGTCAGGCTTTGTGCTATTATTCCTTGCGCCAAAGTATGCGCTCATTTAGGGAAAATGTTAAGGTCTTGTACTTCATTCACTGAATGTCTGATCTTGGGGGGTGTGTCAGCATACATTTTTTACACACACACACACACACACACACACACACACACACACACACACACACACAAAGCCTACAGATTTCCAGAGAGTTCCCAGAGGCTCTAACTTGCCATTTGTCTCATTTGTCTTATGTACTATAAAGGGCTTTTCAGCCCTATAAAATTTAAGTCAAAGACAAGGCATGCCGTTTATGAGTTCTGCAACTTCAGACAAGCGAAGACATTCTATTCTCGGTTTCTCAAAAGGTCCCTGAGGATGTTGAGTAGGCTGCATGACACAAAGCCTGAAGAACCAGTGGATGCTTCAGAAAAGTCTGGAGCCTTCTTTCTCCTTGTCCAGAATTCCTTGTTCCTACAGCAGCATGAGTCCACTCCCTCATTCATTTTCCATCAGAGATGGGAACCAGCTGCTCAGATCTCTGTGCAATTCTGTCTCTGTACTTAAAGTACTTAAGCACATCCTTGCCTGCTTACCACGGGTTAATTCCTTTGACCCTTCTTCTGAGACAGTTGGCAGATCGGAATTTTCACAGTGGTTTGCTCACTTAAGGCAGCCTTTCTCCACAGGAGAGCACTGGAAGTGGAGGCAAGGAATTGCTAAATACAGGGCGCAGCCATGAGCCCGTTTCTTTATTGTTCTAAGGTAACCCTGACTCATCCTACCCGGAATGTAGGAAAGGATAGAGTCTGTGAGATTAGACAACACTTAGATGACTCCCATCTGCCCTGGATTCATTTCCACCCAGAAATGGCAATGAGTTCTGAGGAATTCCATTTTATTTGTCTGGTAACTAGTAAATAACGATAAAGAAAGAGTGAAACAGCATAGGGAGGAGGAGTTTGGAAAAGGGGTTTGAAGTTGGCTCTCGTAGTTCCAAAACGACTAGAAGCCAAGGGAAAGCCAAAAATTTTTATTTGGAAATAATCATCTATTTGTCTTTTTTCTACTTGAAAAATGAATCAGACAGCTTTTAAAAATCACAGAACTTTACAATATCAAAGTTGATATTTAAGAGTAAATGACAGAAAATATCACTTGAAATAAAGAGCTGCATCAAAATGTCCTCTGTGCTTGTTTAACTGTTCATATAGCTAATTAAATTTCTGATAGCAGAATATTACAAACACAAACTCAAGACCAGCAATTCATATTATTAACCACGTGAACATAGAACAAATTGGCATTTCTACTGAAATAGATGATGCTCAAAAAATCCAATCTACGCCTAATCTCTTTTTGTTATAGCAAATGAAATATGTAGAAATTATAAATTGTAGTTTTAGAGAAAATTTATTGTATTTTATCTGAACAAAGAAAGCACAAAACTTAGCTACAGAACCTAGAATTCCATGATCCATGGAGAGGGTCAAAATAGTAGAATCTTCACAGAATGATCACTGTCATGAATGCTTACCTAACACCTAATGGGAGCCTTGTAGAAGAGTCTAATATTATTTGGAAGGACACATTTTGGATAGACAGTGTCAATTTACATTCCCTGATTGTCACCCTTACTGTTCTGACTTCTCTGGGTCTATTAATATCAGTAAGTCTTTAGTAGCAACTTTAACACATAATAATTTTCCTTCTCACATGGAGTTGGATACCCAAATTATGAAGACCCAAGGTATGAGTCAGGAGGCATTCAGATATCTGGTGAGCAAGAAAGAAGGGACTCAGCTGATGCACATGTCTGGGAAACAGATGAACTAGAAGTAGTCATTCTTACACTGGAGGTATAGGATTCTGCTGTTTGCTGATTGGTGATTTGCAGGAATGGAAGGAACCCCACTGACAGGAACCTGTCTCAGGTTTTCCTAATCTATGTTCCCATTTGAATCACAACACAGTGTATTGATATTAAGAGACAAAAACACAAAGTTAATAAGTACAAAGGTCTCCTAGGATAGTGGGATGCCCTGTGTTTCCCGGAAGAAACAGGGTTATAATCTGTTTACAAAAGCGAATCAGCATGCATCCCATTTTGAATGAGAAAGGCTATAGAAGACAGGGCTTTCTTTGTTTACATCTGTGCACGCACACATAATAGAATTAGAGAGAGATAGAAACACACAGGCAGAGACAGAGAGGAGAGAGAGTCATACACACAAAAATATATGTGCAGTATTTTTCATTTATGGGCTAGTCAGTTCTCACATTTGAACCTATGCTGTGGGGCTAGGCGTTATCCTGAGTTATGGAATTAAATAAGAAAATCCCATATTTATATCAAAACAATCTGTCCTTATGGAAAGGTAGCCATAGGCAAGTTCATGCAAAATTTAAGAGTAGAAACTTTAAAACATGTGTGTCTGTGGGTGTATAAATGCATACACAGTGTTTAATACTACCCCCCAAATATTTCATTTTTTTCTCTCATATTTAAGTCACGCAGAAGCCAAGGAGTATGAGTTATATCTGACCTCATAGTCCTGCTCTGTTGCCTTCTAGCATCTCGGTAAATCTCTTAAAGTTTGTTGTACTGTCAACTGCTGTCATTCAGTCCCACTCACTGATGGGATTAGTGGATTTTCTATGCGGGGTAGAAATAAAACACTTTTCTCCCAAATATAAAGTTGCCATTTCTTTCAATTAACCCACTGACATTTATAAAACAAATCTGGACAATTCAGACCCTCTTACTTTTACAGATGGCTTCTTTGTGCTGTTCATGCTACTAAAAGAAACCCTATGGGTCAGAAAAAGGACAGACATAATTGCACTAAGCTTTTATATAGTTTTCTGAAATCATCGGAAACGAAAACTTTCATACCTTGGAATTAAATTATGTAGTAACGTGAACATAAATGGCTGTGTGCCTTCAAAGTGCTTTATCAATAGATACCTCTGGCAAAGGTGCAGAGGCACAGGAGCTGCGCTCAAATGTGAGTCTTCTACCTACTGGGGTTAATTATCTGTGCAGAATGGCTAAGTATAGTTGCACATAGATCGTTTTATACATGTTATCTTTGTAGCAAATTGATTTAAGTGCCTTTTTGGAGCAGTTGTTGCACAGAATTGATTCAGTGGCCCATAGATTGACTTACACTGCAGAACTGTGCTTGAATTTCTTCTGGCATCCTGATAGAGTTTTAACCAAATGGAAGGGTTGGTGCTACCGTAGTGCAGTTTTCCATCAAGCTGGGGAGTGCTATGACGGCCATTATTAAAAGAGGCTCAGTAAAGTATGATGGCTTGGAATGCCAATCGACAGCTGGCACAAGAACAAAACATCTCAGTGGCATTCTAAATGCAAAGTAAACTTTATCTCACTGAAATGGCTTAACATTGTTTTGGTGGAACTGGGAGGCCTTCTAACTTTGTGTTACAATTAAAGACACCGCACAGGGAAGGGGTATGAACCTGTTTTAAATGTAAATATTTGAGGCATTCGCTTTTTCTTCTCCTGAAACATTCTTGCATCATTACCCAGCATTGCCAGATGCACCCAGTGTCACCTGAGGCTTAGATGTGCTTGGAAAGTCTTTGGGAACTTGTAGTTTTTGCTGTTTCCTCCACAGCCTTCCTTACAGTTCTACGTTTAGTCACCTCTCTGTTAGAGATACCTTGCCTACTTCTGAAGGTTGTACATATTATGTATTTAATATTTTTCTACAACAGGTGCAAAGCCTGAGAGATGAAACAGTCCCTCCTGATTACATACAAGCAAAAAAAAAAAAGGGGGGGGGGGTGTATTGTCACAGCACCAGATCTGATCTTTCGTTCTAAAACACACATTGTTACTGATTTATACCTTACATTCTATTATTTTTTTTAAAAAAATAATAGAGCCCTTTTCCTTTTATTTTATGTCTTTAAATTAGGAAATAAATCTTTTTTCTTTCCCTCTGAACTACTATAAATCCCTGCCACATCTTTGATTTTTCTATGTGGAGACTAATTCTTTCTCCTAAGTGTGGTGTGCCTGAGAAAGCAAGCTATCTGTGGTGAGGAGTTCGCTCCATCCCTTGCTTACCGACCTTTACCTCAAGAGAGCACACAGTACTATTACCAGCCTCAGCCTCCATGACATCCAAGAAACTACCATGATAGTTAACCAGATTTAGAGCTACAGTTATCATTCAGATTTAACTCTTGTGGATAACTATCTCTTGTATGCAATTCAGAAACCAGAATATCAAGAAAATATGATTTTGTATCCCTGAAAATATTTGCTGAGGGACAGGGACATCTAATGAAAACATCCATTTATGATTGCCTTTCAAAGATTATAAAAGGGGCTTTTACGCTTAGAACATCCTAACACACCAGATATGACTTATGAACTCCTAATGCTTATTTGCAATTCAGGAACTTGATGGGATGGACTTAAATTTCCTTAACTCCAGGTATATCAATGTAGCACAGCTTGCTAAAATTGTTAAGTGTTTATTGATAAGTGCACTGATACAATTCACAAATACTATATTTAACCCCGAAGAAAAGTATTTTCTTCTTGATAATGTGAAGGTTAAGGTTGGTGTGCTAAATTTTACCTGAATTTTATTATATTTGTACCAAATCCTGTTCATTGATATGTACTTCCACTTTAAAATGATAATATGTAACATCTCCTGAATGTTATCAGTATATACAAGGCTCATTGCTGAATATCTCATGTAATTTCCCAACAGTTCTATAAAATGTTTTTTCTTAATATTGTTAACTTATTTTTTATTTTTAAGCACTTATTTAATTTTTTAAATATAATTTTTTATTTATTAAAATTTATTCACTTTGTATCCCAGCTGTCACCCGCGCCCTCATCCCCTCCCAATCCGACCCACTCTCTATCCCTCATCTCCTCCTAAACCACTTCCCCAGTCCACTGATAGGGGAGGACCTCCTCCCCTTCCATCTGACCCTAGTCTATCAGGTCTCATCAAGACTATCTTTCATAGACTTCCTCTGTGGCCTGGTAAGGCTGCCTCCTTTCTTCAGGAGGAGGTGATAAAAGAGCCAGTCACAGAGTATATGTCAGAGACAGCCCCTATTCTCCTTACCAGAGCATCCATTTAGAGACTGAGCTGCCACAGTCTACATTTGGGCAGAGGTTCTAGGTTATCTCCATGAACGGTCCTTGGTTGAAGTATCAGTCTGAGAAAAACTCCTGAGCCCAGATTTTTTTGTTCTGTGTTTTCTTGTGGAGCTCCAGACCCAGGCATATATCCAAAAGATGCTCAAGTATAAAACAAGGACATTTGCTCAACCATGTTCATAACAGCTTTATTTGTAATAGCCAGAATCTGGAAACAACCCAGATGTCCCTCAACTGAGGAATGGATGCAGAAATTGTGGTACATCTACACAATGGACTGCTACTCAGCAATTAATAACAAGGAAACCACAAAATTTGCAAGCAAATGGTGGGAACAAGAAAAGATCATCCTGAGTGAGGTATCCCAGAAGCAGAAAGACACACATGGTATATACTCACTTATAAGTGGATATTAGACATATAATAGAGGATAATCATACTAAGCAAGAAGGAGGACCCTGGGTAAGATGCTCAATCCTTATTCAGAAAGGCAAACGGAATAGACATCAGAAGAGGGAAAAAACAGGGAATAGATCAGGAGCCTACCACAGAGGGCCTCTTAAAGACTCTACCCAGCAGGGTATTAAAGTGGATGCTGAGACTCATAGCCAAACTTTGGGCAGTGTGCTGGGAATCTTATGAACGAAAGGGGAGATAGAAAGACCTGGAGAGGATAGGAGCTCCACAAGGAGAGCAACAGAACCAAAATATATAAAATATGTTTTAAATGTTACGCTTGGTGTTTACTTTAAAACTGTGAAGACTTTGTAAGTTTAAAAATAAAAATAATGTCTTAAGGTCACAGAGGTACCAGCACATTTGATAGAACTCTTCAGATAAGGATACAAAATTCAGACCATCTTTTTATCCTACTGCTAACAAACAGAATTGTGGTAAAGTTACCCACAGATCCACCAGGAAATCCTAGCCTGAACTATACAGTTTGCTGAGTGATGAGCACTCTACCCAAAATTGTACACAATCTGTTGCGGTGCTACTTTTGGAAGCTTTGTGCTTTTGTCAGGACTACCTCATAGATGAGAGAGTGTAAGGAATTTGTTGTTGTTGTTGTTTTTATTTTTTACCTAAACATTTTCATGACATGTATTTTACTAATATTTCTATTCCCCAAACTCCTCCCTCATATTCCTTACCTTCTTGCCCATTTATATTACTCACATTCATTCTTTCTTAAAACAAACAAACAAACAAACAAAATAAAGCGGAGAAAAAATTGTAATAACTATGAAAAACAAATAAATCTCAAGAGACTAACAAAAGAAAATCAGTAAGATGAATAGAATACCACAACACACAGAAAGAGAGAGAATGAGAGACAGAGAGAGAGAGAGAGAGAGGGAGAGAGAAACAAAGAAAATAGATAAAGGCATAGAGTGTATTTTGTTTTGGCTTACTTCTCCTAGGCATCAGTCTGCTTTGAAGTAACATCCCAGTGGAGAAAACTTATTCCCTTCCCCAAGAGATGCCACTTACAGTTCTTGTTTAGATGTGAAGATATGTGTCCATTTCTCCTTCTCAGTGCTAGGGCATTGAATGCTCTGAAACTGTATGGGTCTTGTGCATGATGTGAAAATTTCTGTGAATTCTTCTGTGTAATAGTACTGTTGTCTTTGGAAGACACATTATTTTTAGTCATTCATCATCTCTGGTTCTTACAATCTTTCTGTCTTCTCTTTATCATTGACCCCTGGGCCTTGAAGAGAGGAGTTCAATAAAGACATCCGACGTAGGGCCGTGTGCTCCAAAATCTCTCACCCTATGCACATTGCCCAGCTGTGGATTTGTGGGTAAATTTCTATCTACTGCAAGAAAAATAATTCTCTGATAGGAATTGAATAATGCAAAGATCTATGTATATAGTAATATATTGTTAGGAATAATTTTATTTATATGTTTGTGCCTTTAGTGGAATAATAGTGGTATCCCCCCCACCCCCAGGCATATGACATATCTAGCATCAAATGCTTGGCCACACCAGCAGGTTCACACAAGGTTCTATCTCAGGGAGTTAGCCTTCTAATCAAAAGGTGATTAGGTACTCTCAGAACATTTGATCCACTACTACCCTGGTATCTTTCAGTCAAGTATTTTTTGTCACTGGGTGAAACTGATGATATTTTTTTCTCTACCAGCTTTAATAAAAGTATCTTATAGCACCATGGACAGTAGTAAGTAGGGATAAAGATTCTAGTTGGGTACCAGCTCACATTCTCCATGTTCCATGACACATACATTGAGTCTTTTGCAATAGGCCTTGCCATCAGTTTACGGAGAGTAACCAACATCCCTGGCGATAGCCTGTGTTCTTTCATGCATGTCTCTATGATGTTTGCGTATGTGTATATGCACTCTTTGGCCAAGACCTCAACAACATATACCTGGGGTTTTAGTTGTCGGTATAAGATTCCTAAATGGGCATTGTCTCTCCTATTAAATGTAGCTCTATTTAAATTCCTTTCATATGTATATATTAGAAAGCTTCTCCAGCAGTATGTTTCCATATGGCTTTTCAAAAGGCATTTAGTATTAATTTTCCATCTCTGTATTCTCCTATACCCTACCCTCCCATTCCCTGATTCTGCCCTCCCATCCTCCTCCCCACTTGGATGGGAGTGGAGGTTTAAAGAGGCTGTATTATTTGCCATAGTGAATAGGAGAGAGAATAATTCATATGGGAAGAATCCATGTGTGGATTTCAGTGTTCTGGTTTGGGTGACAGGACTCATGCAAGGCACACGATGCATTCTCTCCTATATTTACAGAAAGAAAAAAGTCTGTATACCTGAAACTAGACATATGCAATTATACCTAACATAAAAATTAAATATATCTTACCCTTCATACATAAGTGGCTTTCTTTCTATTCCCTTTACAAACAGTTGCTCTGTAGAGAATTCTTTTTTAAATTAAATTTTTATTTTTTATATTAATTACAGTGTATTCACTTTTGATCCCAGCTGCAGCCCCCTTCCTCATTCTCTCCCAATCCCACCGTCGCTCCATCATCTCCTCCCCCTCCTCCAAGTCCACTGATAGGGGAGATCCTCCTCCCCTTTCATCTGACCCTCGCTTATTCTTAACCCACAAAGAACATTCATGGGGGCCTCTCATTTTGAAACTCTTGACTACGCTTGTGAGAATGTGTCTCCCTGTGACCTTTGGAATGCTCTACATACACACCCAGGTATTCTGTGCACGAGACAGATCTCTCTTTGCCTAATACTAACGTGAATTTTACCCGAAGCGTGCTCTTCTTTCATCCAGGCAGTCATTTGGAACTCCATATACATCAAAAAAGTTATTTTTAAGAAATATATGATTTGATTAGATATGTGAACAAATGAGTCTTCCTTGAGTAAACAACACGTTTAAAAATTACAAATTTACACCATGGTAATATTTACAGTTTGACATAATTATTTTCCACCAAGTTATATCTTTTTGCCTTCCCAAAGTTTAAATCATGGTAAATATTCATCTATCATTACTCAGTAGCTTCCAGAGTCGTTCGTGCAATTACAGATTTATGATATTCGTAGTCAGACTCTAAGAGAGGTTAAACTGTGGAGGAAAATAAAATTACCAGTAATTAAATTTACAGACAGCTTTGCCATCTACAGCAAATTTATTACTTCATAGTGAAATACAGTTAGAACACTTTCACATAAAGTGGATCCATTTTTACATGATATAGGTATTATACGTTGCCATTTCAATTTATATAATTAAAATGATATCATTGGACTCTGAGGTTAATGGGATACTCTACTAAGAACCATACGTCGTAGGCAATAAAATGCAGCACTGCGGTGTTGGCTCTTTCCTGAAGAGCTGATGCAGTAATTCAGCCCCACTACATTTTGTCCCTTTAAACATCCTCAGACATACTGAAAACAAAAGAGGAATACTCCTAAAATTTGCCTTTAATTTTCAGAAATTTACAAATACTAAAATGATCAATAAAGGGTGCTAAGAATAAATACATTTGAAAATTCTTCTCAACTTATCCCACTCTCACATTCAGCTGAGACTTCTAAAAGTATGATACCTGCAGTCTCGGCCCATAGATGTTTGGGGGGAGAGTACTTGGATGAATTTGAGGCTATCCTTTCCTATCTGGTAGTTTCATTAATATGTGAGCTTTGGAGTGGTCCTCTGTTTCACTGAGGCCGACATGATGACTCAGCGGATAATAGTGCTTGCTGTGCAAGGCTGCTGATCTGATCTGGACCCTCGAGACCCAGATGGTGGAAAGCAAAAGCCAGCTCCCACGGATTGTTCTCTGGCTGACACAGGCATAGGGTGGCATGTGTCAACCTACACATGTACAAATGCACACACCTAAAAACAAATGGAAAGAATATAATTAAGGATATAAATTGTCATTCAAATTCTACAATTTTATTTTTTTCACCACAAAGATAAAAATGTAGGGGTTGGAGAGAAGACTAAGTTGTTAAGAGCATTTGTGACATAGCACTGGAGTTGGGCTCCAGACCCATCATTCATGGCTCACAACCACCTAAGATTCCAGTGCCCGGAGATCCTGTTCTAGCCTCTGTGCCTTCATGAGCACATGCACATGTGCGTATACACACACACACTAACAGAAATAATAAAATAAATATAAAATTAAAAATAAAAATTTCCTTATGATTTCATCCTTTATAAAATATAAGACATATATATATTACTTTTTTTAAATGAGTGGAAAGTTTTGATATATAAATTATATCCAAATAATGTTTTTGAGCTTTACTAAACATTTTGTACATTTTTGTCATGTTTTTCTTTTTTATTTATGAAGCCTCGATTTCACAGTGTATTTTAAGCAGACATAAATCTTCCATTGAAGAATTTTTGAAACTCTCTAAGAGTGGGAGTTATAGTCTTCCCAAGGGAAGAACATTCCAAATGTTTGTCCAATACCAAATGCTCAGCCCTGAAAACATGTACAAGTAACATTATATTTAGAAATTGTGTGACTGTGCACACACACACATATATTCATGTAAAAAAGAGGTCATGTTTTTGAAGGTGAACAAGTAGCATATAGGAGAATTTGGAGGAAAGAAGTGTAAGTAGAAATGGTGAAATATCAAAATTTCAAAAAATAAAAGAAATTATAACAAAAAAAACCTATGGACAATTACCTTTAAGCTGAAATCTATGCTGTTTAGAAGTTGTGATGCTGCAATATCATTTTGAACTGAAGGTTTTTATACTGTCAGAACAGGAGACACACATTGACACTAGCCTTTTATAAAATCAGAGTCCAGAGTACAGGTTGACTTAGAAAATGTGAGGGTGCCGAAAACACAGGAAAGCTTCATTTTCTTCTGTTTGGAGGAGGAACTCTGTGCAGCCTCACACAGAATTTGCTGAAGCCTTTGCAATGGTCTTGCTAACTTGTAAATTAAAAAAAAATTCTTAAGTAAACACCTTGTAAAATCACTTTATCTTTACTTCTTGGTAAGATTCACTTCCATCTTCTTCATCAGCCAGTGAGCTATCTGGAATTCAGATACAAGCTTTTTCTCTCTTTTTTGTTTTATTTGTTTTTTATTTAAATTTTTGTTTTTCTTCACAATTTATTAATTATATATCCCGATTGAAGGTCCCTCCCTCAACTCTTCCAGTCCCACCCTCCCTCTCTCTTCCCCTCATCCCCTTCCCCTAGTCCGCTGAAAGGGGGAGTTCTCCACAATTGCCATCTGCCCATAGCTTGTTATTACTCACCAGGACTGCTTGAATCCTATTCAAATAAGCAGATATTGGCCGTATAATATAGGACATCCATCTACAGACCTAAAGAAGCGAAACATTAAAGAGGCCTCTAGGGAGGATGCTTAAATCTCATTCAGAATGGCAAACAGGATAGACAACAGAAGCAGGAAAGAGAGGAAACAGGATGGGAGTCTACTATAGAGGGTCCTCTGAAAGGATTCACCCAAGAGGGGATCAAAGCAGATGCTGAGACTCAGGGCCAAACTTTGGGCAGAGTACAGGAAGTTTTATGGAAGAGGAGGGGCAGGATAGAGGGACAGGAGGGGACAAGGAGGCCAACAAAATTAAAAGGTCTGAGCCCAGAGGGTCCTGCAGAGACTGATGCACCAGCGGAGAACCATGCATGCAGAGGATCTAGACCCCCTACTCAGATGTGCCTAATTGGCATCTCAGTCTCCATGTGGATCTCTGAGTGGGGGGAGTGGGAGCTGCCTCTATCATGAACTCAGTTGACTGCTCTCTGATTACTCGACCTTGGTGATGCAGCCTAGCTTTCTCTCTTTAATTTTCTGTATCACACTGTGCGTTATTACCTATCACGAAACAGAAGCTATATTTTTTAGAAACAATTTCTCCTTCTTATTCAGTTATCTCTCAGTTTGTTCTAAAAGAGTACACTAATGCCCCTTCAAAAGCACTTTCTGCTGTGGGGTTCCTTACTCTTCTAAGTGCCAACTCTTTTCTTTATCTGTTTGTCATTAAGAGCATCTCTTCATTCTTTGTGTGTGTGTGTCTGGGTGCGCATAGTTATAAGTGCATACCCTGATCCTAGCTCTGAGAGAATTAAAGTATTTTAATGTTCATTTTCTGAGACTGAAGCATCTCTTGTTCAGGCTGAGTAAAAGTGCTGAGAATCATTTTCCAATTGTAATACAAAATACTTGTACTAACACAGCCATTTCAACTTATATTTTTGTTGCTGATCTCATTAAAGAACTTGGACTATGATAAGAATATCCTTTCCATTTGTTAAAAGACAAAAGAACAATTCCATTTTAGTTTTACTTTGGAAGAGTAGAAAATGACAACTTGATGCAGTATTCTCTATATAAGAAATCAAGTACCTTTTAGATAGGAATTTACTTGAATGGAAAAACCAGTGAGTGTTATACTAAATTTTCTTTCAATTCTATGTTGTCTCAACAAGTGAGCCAGCAATTGGAATGTGATAGATTTTAGTTATGTATTACAAGGTACCTGAGTGTGAGTAAGGAAGCTTACTTCGGCATTCAGCCATTTCAAAAAGGAAAAAGTTGGCATGTGAGAGAGAGAAGATGAACTAGCAAAGCACAGCATGTGAAATTTCTAGCAGAGGAAATCCTCACAGAGGACTGAAAGAGAAAATGAAGAACAGATTTGATATGCACGGATGTGCCAGTGATACATGTATAAACTTAAAATCCACAGAAAATGCTTTTGACTAAAATCTACCATCCCAAACATGCCAAGAGGAAAGAAAGTGATTTTCATTATTATTTTGCAACATTTCAGGTGTATTATTTTTTAATTGATTATTACTGAGGTATACCTCTACCTCTGAGGTTTATTTTCCTGTAATCTGAGCTTGCTAAGAGTAGTCCCTGCATGAGTCTTACTCTTTTAAGTAGATATTTAACAGTCCACCTGCTACAGGACTAGCTATTTAGGTTGGCAGCTAGAAGTGTAACACAGAAGACTTTTTTATTAATTTTTATTTTTTATATTAATCACAGGTTATTTAATTTGTATCCCAGCTGTAGCCCCCTCCCACATTCGCTCCCAAGCTCACCCTCCCTTCCTCATCTCCTCCCTGTCCCTTTCCAAGTCCACTGCTAAATGAGGTCCTCCTCCCTTTCCATCTGACCCTAGCTTATCAGGTATCTTCAGGACTGGCTGCCATGTCCTCCTCTGTGACCTAGCAAGGCTAACACAGAAGACTTAATGGTGTCTTCAGTTGTGGAGACTAGGTGAGGAACTTCACACATTCACATGTAATATATAGCATTACTGTTTCTTCACGGGAAACGTACAGCAGTGTTAGTGATTTCCTAGAAGATGTAAAGCAGAAATCAAAGAAATTTCACACCTTAACCAAGATTAAAAGCTATTAGTCATGTAGCTTCTAATAAACAGCACCATAATTTCTGGGACATACCTGCCCAAAGACACTACACTAGACAACTATACTTCCCAAATTCTGGGATATTTGCAGACCACTGTGGATCCCCAATGCCCCAGAGGTGGCAAGAAATCAGGTTTTTTTTTTCTAGAAACATGGGTCACCATCTAAGTCACTCTTATCTATAATGCACACAAAGGGGATAGCTTGTTTTTTTGTCTAAGGTACTCATTTTAGTCTCTCTATACTGATGCCTCTGTTCACTTAATTGTTGCATTCTGAGATATTCTTGGAAAGATTGGTGACAGCAGGAAGATTTGTTTTGGGATGTAATTTTGTAGAAAAAGCATAAAAAGTTTTTGTTATTTGAGTGTTTCATTATTTAGAGTTGATGTGCTGGCTGTAAGACTTTCAAGATGGTAAACATGGTTTAAAACTGGTCTGTTGGAGCCATGCAGAGTGGCACATGCCTTTAATCCCAGAACTCAGGGAGACAGAGGCAAGCAGATCACTGTGAGTTCAAGGCCTGGTCTACAAAGCAAGTCCATGTCTCCAAGACTACACAGAGCCAAAATATCTGGGCTCAGTGGGGTCCTGCAGAGACGGATAAATCAACCAAGGACCATGCATGGAGAGTACCTAGACCTCATGTTCAGATGTAGCCCATGGGCAGGTCAGTCTCCATGTGGGTTCCCTAGTAAGGAGAGCAGGGGCTGTCTCTGACATGGGCTCAGTGGCTGGCTCTTTGATCATCATCCCCTGGTGAGGTGGCCTAATTAGGCGACAGAGAAAGAGGATCCCAGCAGTCCTAGTGAGACCTGATATGGTAGAGTCAGATAGTATGGGAGGAGGATTTCTCCTAACAGTGCACTAGGGGAGGGATGTGGAGGGGGAGAGGGTAAAACCAGGAGATGAGTAAGGGGGCTACAGCCGGGATAGAGAGTGAATAAATTTTAATAAATAACAGTAATAAAGAAAAGTTAGAAAAAAGAGTGCATATGGCTCTTCCAGAGAACCAGAGTTCAGTTCCTAGTGCTCATAACAGGCAGATCACAACTGTTGTAACTTAAGTTCCAGGAAGAATCTGGGACCTCTAGTCTATGAATAAACTGGTACTCACATTAACTTACCCAAACACATAACTAAAACTAATAAAAATGAATCTTAAAAAATGGAATATCCTTTTAATAGATTTTGCAAGTTGGTGGTAGTAATATTTCACAACAATGACAGTGTCTCACACCCCATTAACTGTACTCTAAAATATGATATCAAGTTATGTATGTATTAATAACCCCAAAGTGGCCTTTCTTGTCTTATACTCCTTTGTCCAGAGTATGGTATAAATATTTGTATTGACTTAATGGTTTTGCTTACTTTTCTTTTTCTATTGATATTTATGCCTTCTGACACTATATCCACATAAACAAACACCACACATACATTCCAAAATTAACCAGAGCCTTAAAGACTCCATTTACTACAGATGTTTTAATAAGATGCTAACATGCGTTCCAAGGACATTGGTCATTGTAGTTAGCTGGTACATTATGAAGGCATAAATTCCTGGATATCTGTGCTACATATTTTTCCTACTATAACTGCTTAGAAGCTTTTGGTTTTTTTTATTGTTATTGCTGCTTGTTTGTTTTGCTCTTAAGAGAAGCACCAAAGTAAATTCTAATGAGTGAGCCTTGGCTGACACCTTGAAACCACTGTTCAAGTGACTGAAGAATAATGCCTCTTATATAAGGCTTGTGATAATGGCCAACAGTATAAGGCTTGGGGAGAAACTGAGTGAAGCAAAAATCCTGTCTCTACTGCATGCTATCAAGATGACCACAAGTTAGTTGTGTAACCTTAGTAACCTCAGTTTAATCTCTCCAAACTGAGAATAAGAGATCACATCCTGATGTAATTAAAGAGTTAATAAGAAAAAACAAAAAGTGATGGTGAGCTGTGAGCAATCACCAATTGTTTGTGTTAGTATTGACTATTGCTTGTGTAATTCATCCCAAGGTACATACTTAGATATAAGTAGGCTCTCACAAATGTCACTGAAGGAGTACAAAATCTTTCAGTAATGCTTGTTTAAGAGTAAGAATCAAGGTAATAGAAGGGCAGATAGGAAATTCTGGAAATATTTTGAACTGGATGAAGATCTGGTAGTAGAGGTGCACTGGTTTCATAAGATGCATAAAGTCCCTGTCCTGAGCCCCTGAAATGATAATGCCCTCTTAACTTGAAGGAAATAGTTTGATAATATTTTGTATAATAATTATTTAGGGTTGGGGTGTTTTAGAAGTGCTCATGAACCAAGAGAAGAAGAAGAGTTTGGACTGAGGCATTTAAGATATGGGGATGCCTGGCAATCCACTGGTGCCCTAGCAGTGGTCAGGAGAGTGAAGGAGAAAACTTGACTGCAAGCACTGCTGATGTATTTGGAAAAGAGTTGAATGTAGAGGGAAAATAGAGTTTAATTGAGAAACTGGGATTTGTGATTATCCAAGTGGATGTGTAGTTGTTGGAGGTATTTTCAATATAGTGCATGCAAAGCATGGAAATTTCCTGCTGAACCCTGCTATTCTCTTCATTATCTTATTTATGGAGATTGGCTTCTGAAGGGAACAGTCTTTGCAGCTCTTTACACCTCCCTTCCATTTTCAGGAAAATGAATAAACTTGTCTTTCAAAAACTTCAATATTTTAAGAGCTGAAGAGGTGGCTCAGCAATTAAGAACACTGCCTTTTCTTGTCTAGAACCAAGATTTGGTTCCCAGCACCCACACTTCAGCTCACAACCATCTGTGACTCCTGTTTAAGGAGACCCATCGACCTCCTTTTCAGGCAGCAGGCATGCACATGGTGCACACGCCTCTGTGAAAGCAAAACATTAATCCACATACATTTTTTAAAAAAAGAATTTAAGTGTTTTAATTTTTTTCAAGAAATGTCACATCATGACTGAGGATTTTAGTAATCAAGATCAAATTGAATTGATCTTGCCTCAACTCTTCAGTATTAGCTGTGTGCATTAGCAGTAGCTTACTTGTGTTTCTGGGTTTAGCATTTTGTCACCATGTTGCTCATCAAACTCAAATGATTCGAAATCCTGCTGGAGAAGAGTCACCTTAATTTACATCAAATACTTTCCATTTGGAACTAAATTCACATTTTATTGCCCAATGTTCTTCTTTAAAAAATACCTCATGTACTGGACACTGGCCGACTCTTGGAGACGCTGCCTGGCATTTTTCTTCCCATTATCCCTGCCTCCACTGATATTCAATTTCCAGATTAATCTTCCTAAAAATCAAGTCCTGTCAAGACATTTATCTCCTCAAAGAGATTTTTACACTCTATTGCCTAGTGATATAATTACAAATTTCCTCCCATGGCAGTGCCATCCCACTGACTCAGTAGTTCTGAATCATCATGCTTATTCTACACAGCTCATAGACCACAATTAGGATTGCCTCCCCATGCCTTCAGTGATCTTCAAGGAGTAGAGAAGATATCGTGAGGTCAAATAGCTGGCTTCTAAGTGCAATTGTGGCAGTATGCATGCAACCAACACCTCTGTGATACTTTCATACTTAGCTATTTACCTTTTCTTCTTTACTTGATTTTAAATTTTCTAGAAACAGGAAGCTAACTTCACTCAATTCATTAACCTCTAACATACTAGCCAAAGTACCACATTCAGTGGATAAGTGAGTAATCATGACTGAAAAATCATACTTAATTATACATAGGAAATAGGAATTATCGTTAATTATATATTCTAATCCATCTTTGCACAAGTGAAGTAGGGCAAAGCCTAGGATGAGTTAAGTAACCCTTCCCTAAGTTCATAAAGACAGGAAGAGTGTATTGAATCTGATTTAGTAATCACTGTCAGACATTCATAAACCTTGGGTCAGTATTTACCTGCATTTTCTATGTGTTTAATATTTACATTAACATTTCATTACATTAACATTCCAAAACTTAGGCCCTCTCCTGCAAAGCTGAAATAATAATTGCTGCTTTATAAGATGGGCATAGTGAGTAGAACATAAGAAGATGTATTCTTTTTTTAATGTAATTTATTTATTTTTTATATTAATCACAGGTTAGGTACTTTGCATCCCAGGCGTAGCCCCCTCCCTCGTTCCCTCCCATTCTCCCCATCCCTCCCTCATCTCCTCCCCGCCCCCCATCCAAGTCCACCTAAGGGGGAGGACCTCCTCCCCTTCCATCCAACCCCAGTTCAGAAGATGATTCTTTTTGAAGCACAGACTACTGCTTATGTTAGGTTCTTTCTTTCCAGGTGAGCACTGCCCATTCCTCAAAAAGGACCTGGGATCTATAATTGAAGCTGATTAACAGAGGAGTCTGGGCACTCACGCATGCATAGACTCCATTCCATGTTCAGGAGCTATCTACCCAGGGTTAGAGCTGCACACAGCTATCAGTCCTAGGAAATATTGAGCTTTGAGTGCCTTAGACATGCATAGGCTTAGTAAAAAGAATGGTTGGTGACTATTAGCCGAAGAAAGCTTCTGTGCTCTAGAAATCTGTCATAGGGAATCAATAAAATTAACATAAAATTCAGAAATGATATCCCTCCTAAACTGCAGTGTGTCAGAGTTATGTTTATTTGAACCTCCCAAAGCCTTACTTTTGCCACCCCACTGAAGGCAGTCCAGAGGTTTTTTTTTTTCTTTTTTTTGCAGGATGAGGAAATCTGCTGGAAGCAAAACTACCAGGAAAGCAAGACCCAAGTTATAAAGATTGGAAGGCTACAAAGGCTAGAGAAAACTCAAGACCTGGAGTAAATATTTTTGCCATCATTACCTATATGTTTTCAGAAATATTCCTTGTCTAAGAAGTGGATAGTGAGAATGATTAGAAAAGGTAAAACAGTCCGGGATATGAGAGTAAACACACAATCATTTTTCAGCAAGCATGACTGAGTCATATTTGCTTGAATTCCATCTTTTCCCCTCTACATTTTTATGTTTTCCTCTGAAATCCCTTTGCTCTGAACAGTTTCTGCCTTCAAGACTATAAAATATATGTATATTGCTAAAGATTCTACTTGACATAATTTTAAAGGAAGAAAAGAAGTCGGCCCTAATCAATGACAAGTGGGGGGAAATCAGCACATTTTAAGGAAATGAGTTTTATTGCTCTTAAGGATGTACTGAAATTATTGAAAGCAATAATGATCTACATTGCTTCAGACCGTATTTCCTGTGTAAGCACAAATGGGTAAATTTACTCTTTGATGTAAAATATGAGATTTTTGGTGTTTTTCTTTCTCTTCCTCCTCCTCTTCTTCTCCTGAAGGCCTTCTGTCATTAAGTAACTAACATTTCTTTACAAACTGCTTAGCAAACACTTTTTTTTTTCATTTGAACATGACACATGTTGGGATATAAACTCAAATCTCATTTGTTTAAAACTCAGCGTTGATGAAGTCAAGACCACGCACTAAATCTCTCTATCAGGCCATTGCACCCTCTTCTTCCCTGTGTGGCTGCAAGCATGTGAATTATGAGCTCTGCTCACAAGCAGCTTTGAGGGAGGGAGTGTGGACCGACCTGCATGCTGTGCTTCCATGGAAAGCGGCTCAGCCTGTCTTCTGCTGTGCATCTGTGGTCAGCAGCTTCACTGCTGTTTGTGAGAACCGGTAGTCTTAGAATTTGAGTAACTTCAGTGGAATTTTAATAGTTTACTTGATAGTTCAGCTTCTTGCTGCATGCTCACGTGAATAAAATCCAGAAGGCGATTTTCTGGTTTCAATGGTATATTTGTGTGTGTGTCTGTGTTTGTATTTTATGTGATAAGGCTAGTAATACTTTCTAGGCTCTTAGAATTGACTGTGAACTCTTGGGAGGAAAAATAACGATTCCATTTTACGATGAGTTTTTTTTTTTCCTCCAAAATCTCCTCAATTCAAACTGGAGAGTGCCTTTTTTTATTTGGCTAAAATGTATTTCTTAATTAAATTAAGATGGAAGTATAGACTCCATGTTTATAATAGGATTATTTAGGGAAGATTTTAAATCAGCCTACTATTAATATTTCAAGCAGAAACTTTATTTTATTGTTGGATGAGTGATGCCATAGTTCATTTTTAATATTACTTATGATGCTATGTAAGCTTAATTATGTGGTCTGAATATTTTTGTGCTTCTCTAGGAAGTTCAGTTAAAACAGTGATTTCGGACAAATGTTAAACTCTAAAGCTTCAAACTCTTGAAATTCTGTTCTGAAAATCTACTATTTGTCTTAATGGAATATTTTATTTTACAAAATTATGTCATCCATTAAATTAAAATATTATATTTTAAAATAGAACACAGAATTAAAAGTATATTTTCCAATATATAATTTATTTTAGAATTACAAATTATTTGTGCACTTCTTTGCCTTGCAGTTAACTGATTTGTCTGTTTATGTTTGGGGGTTGCTTTTTGTGGGGTAATTTCTGTTTTTCTATTACTTATCACTTTGATTAAACTATATGTAAAGTATTTTATAACTTTATCTCTCCTTCATTTTCTTTTTTGTAGTGATCTCAGTGAAAATCAAATTCAAGCAATTCCAAGGAAAGCGTTCCGTGGGGCAGTTGACATCAAAAACCTGTGAGTATATTCATTCATTGTAATTGATAGTGTTTTATACATTATGTTTTAGACTCAGGTTTACATTTTTGATATTATCAGAAAAATAAAAAAGACATTTCAACAGTAACATAAAATTTTGCTGTTTGTAAAAAATTTTGGCAACTCAAGTCATTATAAAATTTATTCCTTGATCCTTTGATTAGTGTCTTTACAATTTTCAATAAAATGAAATGGTATTATGAATATGTTTTTCTCATTTTCTTTCAGAGTTCTTCCTTGTAGTTTTTGTCAGGGTTTGCTGAAAGTGCAGCATATAAACTATTTTATCTCCTTTTGGACAGACTAGATAATATATTCCAGCTAGAGATAAAGGTAGCTCAGAACTGCAGCTTTTTCTGGAGTTTTTAGATGTTAAAAGTATAAAAATGATAAATTTACCTTTCATTTGTGTGTATTTTTCTCACATCTTCCTCTCATATCTTTGAAGGACTATGTGAATAAACATCCTTAATAAAAAAGTAGAAAACATTTTTTTTATTTTCCATGATAAATCTTTAATCTGGTTTCTTGCAAGGTGTTTAAGTGCCTATAACTCTCAAGCTGCCTGAGAGATATATGCTCTCAGTAACAAACCTAATATTGTCTCTCTCTCTCATATGTATGTGTGTGTATGTATACACACACACACACACACACATATATATATATATATATATATGTACCAATTTCAAAATACTACTTTAGTCTTTTAAAATGACTTTTCAGTTTAATTCAGATATTTTGGGTAGCTATTACAGTATCATGTAATGTAGAGATGAAGAGACCCTCTGCCAAGAATAACTCTTATAATCTAATAATTTTTAGCTAGTCATAAGCAGGGCGGGCAATTTTTCAAGAATTAATGTATATTCAGAATTCTCCATAGAAGAATTCAGTACAATTTCTCTTAGTGGTGAGAGTAAGACAAATGTTGTCCCTTGTCAAAGAAGATAAGTGTTGATAAAGCCACAGATTCTGGCCTTTACATCTATCTCCTCAATACAAATGTGTTTTTCTTTATCTTGAAACTGTGCTTTCTGAGTACACAAGTAATGATAGAAAAGTACAGGTTTGTGACTATAAATATACAAAGCCATTAGCATTATGACTGTGGTGAATTTTTTATGTGCACTTAGAAAAAGCGGATTTCTTCTGCTTTCTGTCTTTACTAGCTAGAACTGTGAGAACACTTAAGTCAGATTCACTGACTTAGGGCAATCCAATCTGTCTCAGTATATTATGTGTGGATATGGTATTACTTAAGAATTCTTGGGTTGTACCCACTCAAGTTACAATGGCTACAACTGGCCACGCCTCTGGATTATCACTTGTAACCTTATAATATTGCTTTCATCAAGTGCTTAATACAAGTGTATTTAACTGTTCTTCAGATATTCCAATACTCTAAGTCACCTGATGCTCCTGTCCTTTGTGTAACTCTACATTTAGGAATATTGACTTATCATGAGAGATTTTTTTTAAATACGTTTTTTCCTCTTAACCTGAAAAATAAGTTCAGAGATTAAGTGGAAAGTGAGAGAGTGGTCCAGCTGCCGTGAGAAATGGACATTTTAAACCTCCCCCACATACATTCATAAGTTTTTCCACATTTGAAGGTTGTTATGTATACTGCACAGTGAGGTTAAAGTTACAACCTTAGACAGTTTTCCTATATTTTGAATTTGTAGACATAAGCAATCATCCAAGTCATCTTGTTTCTTAGTATTTAGTTTCATAAAATGAATAATAGTTATTTGGGTTTGTTGTGTTTACTAGGCAAATGAGATAGGAAAGACTTTTTGAACCATTAAAAATGCTAGAAAGTTATAGTATTCTGTTTATTATGAAAGCATTAATGGGGGAATGCGTGGAGAAGGGGGAGGAAGTGGCGAGGAGGGAGCTACAGGGGGATACAAAGTGAATAAAGTGTAATTAATAAAAAAGCATTAATGGATAATTGCTAAAAGTTATCCATAAATAAATGACTTAAAAAGGGTACAGGATGGTGGAATATAAGATAAATTTCCATTTTAGCATATAATGACTATATTCTTTAAACATGCTTACGATTATTCTGTTATGAGTCAGTTTGAAATGGAGCTTCAAGTGGAAAACTATGCATGAAAATAGTAAATGGACATTCAATAAAACAGTGATTTATAAATAAGAAATCTCATGCTGTAGGGGTTGAGGGGGGAACAACTTGAAAGTATTACTATAAGTTGTCAGAGTGTTCTGGAAGAAAATCCATAGAAGAATGCAGGGGGAACTCTAAGATTGTCTCTTATATTGTTTGTTGATTAACAGTAGATAGGAGTAAATTGAGAAAGAACTTAGTATCAAAAGCAAAATTTAATAGAGTTTTAGTTTGTTTTGTGTGTGTGAGAAATGGACTGTGCTTTTTTGGTGTGTGTGTGTGTGTGTGTGTGTGTAAGAAATGGACTGTGCTTGTTTGGGGTGTGTATGTGTGTGTGTGTGTAGGAAATGGAATGGGATTGTTTTCTGGGAAGTAAAGCAGAGACGAGACACAAGGGATCCCCATGCTGGAGGTGCTGACTAACAGCTTCTGCAGAATCAGCTTTGGAAATTTTTTTCAGAGGAAGGAAAGAAGCTTAATAGAGAGTGGGGACGTGAATTGTAACACTAAAGTAAGAAATTAGTCTCCTGTCCTCATCATCTTCCTTGAACTAATGCAAAAGTTGGACAAAAACTGAAATTTATAAAATTTAAGATTTGTTAATGAGCTTACATAGCTAAATGAGACTTTATAGTTAAAAGATATTTCAAACTGTATGGTCAAAAATTGTTTTCACTTCAGGGACAGGGTGTAAAGTTTAGTTTTCTCATTCAAACAGAAGTACTATTGCTTCTATTTTTTAATTATAAAATTTAATTTACATTATTATTAAACTGCTATCCACAGCCATCAACGAATCAGCAGCGTACCATTGATGGTTGTATTACTGCTGAGTGGGACAGAGAGAGGGGTGTTGTGCCATCTTTACCTTGTCTGTGTTTTCAACTCTTAAGTTGGTTGTCCCAGCCACAGCTGCGCACTTATTCGGAGGTTAAAAGAGAAAAATAAGCTTAAGCAGCAGGCATATATGCCTGAGCAGATCCAAAATGCTGACTCCTTGAGAGCTCTCTGCCCTCCCACCACTCAACTCTAACAAAATTTTCAGATTCGCCACTTTCAAGCCTGACGAAAAGCAGTTTTGATCCTGCAGAATTTGGTTTACTCTTGAGATCTGGCTAAATATGCTCAAGGTGGCATCTTGACAATATAAAACTTATGCTGTGGAAATGTTGCAAATTAGTACGTATTATTTCCCTACCTCCAGGCAAGCCTCGCCTGAACTATCCCAGACATATGAATATTTATCTTGGTCTTAAGCATCTCAGCAGAGAACTAACTTAAAAAATTTTTTTTTACACCCAGCCACAACTTATACCAATTTCCTTTGTTTTGACATTTTAGCCAGTCTCATACTAGGAAAAAAATCATATTATAATATCAATAAAATAATTGTGTTACTAACAATTTCCATCAGCAGTATTCATGGGATTTCTATATGTGGTACTGAAGTCACAAAATACAAACTACTGATACTCTGTAGTTACCAGTGAGTGATTCTTCAAAAAGTTAACCAATGTTTACAGAACAGGTTTTTAAAGTTTTTGTCTACATAATCAATAGGTTTAATGCTGCTGTTGTGCAGCTTTTCTAGTCCTTAATCAAACCTCAAAAGAAAACATTACAAGATGGTTGTTGTGTTTTTGAGCAAATAAAATATTTCCACTTCATCTCATCCTCTTAGAGAATGTTCCTTTTCACTTTCACCTCATTGTTGAGAGTTGTGAGTTTATTTTTGCTGCAGCATGTGCTTTATGAATTCAGATAAGTCTTAAGCATTCTTTATTTTATAAGGAAAAACAACAATAACAACAACAAAACCCAATTCTATTTGCCCTAGTAATTAAATGAAATGAGGTATAAAGACATAAATTTAGGAATAAAACAAGTTGGTTATAATTTTTCATACCAAAAAACTCATGTTAGCTACTTTTATTCTCTTTACTGATTTGTGATTGAATATTGAAAATAATTGCATTCCTGTAAGAATTATTTTAGATACTCTGTAAAGGAAAGCACAGTTCTGCTTCTTCCTTCCTTCCTTCTGCTATTCATCTTCAAGATGTACTCTGCAATTTTTATCTTACACCCTTTCCTGTCTCTATCCTCTATTTTTCTGAGAAAAAAAATCATCCTTGGTGGTAAAAAAGAAATCAGCTTTCTTTAGGGAGAAATGAACTGTGTTTTTTCTGGGCACTAAAGAAAATATTAATATAATTCCATGAACATTAGTCTATAAATAAGTGTATGAATCACTGAATGATTCAGTATGATTTTTTAGGCAATTCATGTTATAATTTGCATAATAATTATGTACAACCATGACATTTTTGGGAAAAAATCACTCAACTTGGATATATCATTTACTGCCAATAAGAAAATTTGACATACAGAAAAAAGAATTAATTTGTTGGTTGCAAGTCCACAATCATCGTTTAGAAATTTCATTGTTTACTGAATTGCTTTTTTTTACCATTTTATCTTATTTCACTCTATTAATTTCAATGAATCCACATCAACTCACAAAATGTAATTACAACAGAATTTCTACTGATGACATTTGGTTCCCTCTTGAGATCTGGCTAAATATGCTCAAGGTATACAGCTAAGGTATAGAAAGAGCCTACCACATTTTATAGTTTGAAACTTTATTTAATTTAAGCCATTCTCCCAGCATGTTTCTTCATTATTATTTATGTAATCCATGCTGACTCATAATCAAGAATTTGCCGCATGTAACCATAAAAAAGAGGGTATAAATTCCCCACAAGTGTAAGATATTTCTTTATCTCTGTTATAAGTCCTAAGTACAAATATCTTCTTTAGTCAGTTTCCAAGTTTGCTTCATTTCTATATTAAAACTAAATCCTTTAGCTATCAAATGAAAACGGTATCTACGCATGTCTAGCTTTCTCTTAGTTCTTTTTATTAAGCCCGAGGCTAGAAATACTTTGAAAAACATACCCTTTCTCAATTAATTAGGTTAGTCTTTCTCCTTCCTTCCATTTTTCTTCATCTCTTCCTTTCTCATTAAAAACTCTTCTCTCACATAATACATCTCAGCTACAGTTGCCCATCTCTCCCCTCCTCGCATTCTTTCCTTACCACTATCCTCTTGCCCAGATCCACTCCTCCATTTCCCTTTAGAAAATGACAGATATCCCAGGGATATCAAACAAACATGGCATACCAAGTTGCAATGATACTAGGCACCACCCTTCATTTTAAGGTTGAGCTAGGCAACTCAGTAGGAGGGAACCAGTCCCAAACACAGGCAAGCGTGCCAGAGACAACCCCAGCTTGTACTCTTAGGGATCTGACAAGGAGACAGGTCACACAACTGTAACATATGTGCAGAGGACCAAGGTGAGACTTAGACAGGCTCCCTGGTGGTTGGTTCTGTCTCTGTGAGCTTCTACAGGCCCAGATTAGCTGATTCTGTGGGTTTTCTTGTGGTGTTTCTTTGTCTCCAACAATCCTTCCTTCCCCTCCACCATAGGATGGTGGAACTTTGCCTACTGTTTAGCTTATGTTAAAACTCGAGGAAATTCAGTAAGTCATAAAATCTTTCGAGTTATCTATAAAGGTAGTTCTTTAAGCAAATGGTATCAAGCAAGGAGTTATGTGAGGGTTCACCTTCACAAGCATGCTGCCTATGGGCCTGAATGGCAAAGGCAAAATACAAGTAATTTTGGCAAAAAAGAAATGGGTTACTCTTGGGCACAGGATGAGTAGGCACCACTCTTAAGACTCTTGGGCACTGTCCATGGTCCTGCAATGTGGGCTTTTTCTCTCACTCCCAAGGCATCAGAATTGTGAGCATCCAAACAACTGTGATGAGGTAACCAACAACCAAAGAAGCTCTTCAATTTTTGCATTCTTGTTTTGTCCCCACTGTGCTTGCAGCAACTTTTCTTCAGTAATGAATTTTCTTCCTTAAAAATGCATGCCATGTATCTTCAAAAATGCCTCTGAAACAGAATAGAATAAAACAAACAAAATACAGGAAAAGATGACTGATTTTCAATTGCAATGCACCAACTTATAATATAAGAGGTAATAAGGCCAGGGTAGTCTCCTAGTTGTTGAAGGAAACAGAACAGACCGTGTGATTTCTTGTGTCTCCAATGTGGATCAGCATACTTTGATACCTCTGAACTATTACAACAGCCAACTAATCGACCTCCAAGCTACAGTCTCATCAGATATCCTTAAAAAAAAAATACTAGACTTTTTTCATGAAGTTTTTATTTCACCTACTGAGGACCAGGTTCAAACTCCTCTTAATTACTTTCATGATGCATTTGTTAAAAGTTTCTAAAACCAAACTATATAAACAAAGCAGAACATGGCTCTAATTCTGTATGGTCTAAAAGAATATAAAATGTTTATTAAACTTATAGAGTGTTATAATATCTGGTCTCTGTAGATATTCTGTCTTGTTATGATATTCTGTCTGTGACAAAGACTTTTTGCTTTGAATCATTGTTTCTGAATAGAAGCTCCCTGCTCAGGCCCAAATATCCGTGGTCCTGAAAACATTCCCTTAACACGGTAGTGCCTCTATTTGTTTTTTGTTTTTTTTTTTTCCCACAAAGAGCTGTTCTTTTGAGCAGAGAAAAAGATATGACCACTTTGATAAGATATAGTACTACAAATCGAAGCCAGGGCTTAATACATGCTAGACAAACATTTCACCACTGAGCCACATCTTAGGCCATTCTACACTAATTTAACTCCCTCATCACTGACTTTTCTGAAATTTTACGTTACTGCCTTGAATCCTGGCCATCTATTTGTTTAAAACTTCACTTGAGGCAGAGAATCACTGTGAATCTGCTTCCTTGGCCTCTTGGGTTCTGCATGGGGACTTTGGGAATGTATCACTCTCAATTTCAATCAAAGCTAAATACAATGTTTGCTACTTACTATATAGAAGTTCTCAGAATTTTTGAGTCTTATTATTTCATCTATGAAATTGAGGTGCTTATAATACATGCCTTCTTGAGTTACTGAGAAGGGTAATGAGACTGCGTACAGTCAGCCTGTAATTTATGCTGTGTGATCAGTAAACATATTTATGACAATCAGTCTAGTTTCAAGTAGCTTTGGTTAATTTTTTCTCACATATAATTCTAGTTTTGTCCCATTGTCTGTTACAAAATATTTCTTTTTAATCTTTAGGCTAAACTTTTCTTTTTCTCCTCAAATAGAAAATCCATACAGGTTTTTAATATAGTGTATCCTAATGATATTTGAGGTTACTTGTTACTGAAATATATAAAGCATTATGTGAAAGACTGTAAAAGAATTAAATATAAGATAATGTAAAATCTCAAGTTTCTCATAATAGATTTTTGCCTCATTATTTAGTTCCATTCTCGTTCTGCCTGGTGAGTCTTTGTTCTGAGAGAAGGCATATGGCTATTTAAATTATTGTTCAGGATGTTTATTGATATGGTCGAACTTGTGCTATTTTCGTATTTTTATGTTATTAATATTCAAATTATAAAATATGATTTAAATAATTATTAGCATGAGATTGTTATATTTAGAAATTTATATAGACTTGAAATTTACCCTTACAGAGAGATGCTATGCCCATTAAGAGCATTTTCTCTTTCCCTCCCCTGTGACTTTTCCCAATCAAGTTACTTTACATTGTAAAATACTTTTACTTTTATTGATTCTGAGCAAATTAATATGTTTTAAGTTGTATAAAATTAGAACCTATTATATTATATTAGCAATATAAATTACATATCATATCTAGCTCTTGAAATGAAAAATACAACAAAATGGAGACATTGTCCCCATACTTCACAGAGAACTTGCTACTTCTTTCCTGGATCACACATTATTATGGATTTTAATGCTCTATGAAATTTCACAGTTGACTTTATTTTACATATTCTAATTTTTATGAGAGAAAGCCAATTAGTATTTAAACACTATTACATGCTACAAAAAAATTTAAGTTTGATATGGATAGAGATACAAGTCACCAAAATTTAACACTGTGAAGCAAGTTTTATATATCTTGTTAAAATACAATATGGTGGCTAAATTTTAAAGGAAGGAAATAGGAAATCTTTTAAGAAAACAAACATAACACAGTATCTCTACTTGTATTATGCTTAACTTTTTGTATTTACTATACCTATTATAGACAAAGGTACAAACATTGTGTATTGGTATTGTTTCCATCAATCACACCCAGCGACTGTTTACTGTGACATAATAGCACATCGGCTTCACATTTTCTATGTGTGAATCACAAAATGTTCTCAGTGTATGAGTCTATTAGCAAATGGTGGAGTCTGGGACTACAGCCACCCAAACTAGGAAGCATCTAAATGGGAAGCCTGGGACTTCTGGATTTTAGTGGATCGTTGTCCACCACTGAAATGAGAATTATAAGAGGTTTGCTGTGATGAGGATGAAGATGATGATCCTTTTTGTTCTCTGTTTGTGTGAAATCATGCAGTGCTTTCAAACACAACTCACAAATTAGGACACTGACGTAGCCACAGCAGAGGAGATTTCACAGTGGAGCAGAAGCAAAGCGAAGGTTACAAAATAGAAATTTTAAAGACAAGACACAGAAACCCATGGTAATCCAGGCTGACTCAAGGTCTAGGAAAACCATAGGGTTCTTTCTTTAAATAAATGAGAAAAACCTCCATATGGCGGAAAAGTATCTGATGTACAATGAAAGCAGAAGACAATATTGCCTACTCTCCCTAATGTCTCATTTAAATTCTTTAAAGACAAATTTTTGACTAAATGATTAATCGAAACATTAATTAATGTTTTTAGAGAATTAAAAAAGTGAGTGTCTGTGTTTCTTAATCATAACAATTCTATGTTTCAAGTGGAAATCACACCTAAGGAAAAACGGCCGGCCTTTCCTAAGTGCAAGACCAGACCCTTTCTTGTTTACAGAACACACAGAAGGCACATGTGCCCAGGGCTTGAAGGGCACTTGAGAAGGATATGAGAACAACGAGAGAACCAAGGTGCAGGAAAAGAATCCAGGAACCATAAAATAAATTATGCTTTTGCACAGTTTTGACACTGTTTGTTTTAAACCTTACAGACAAATGGAGTTCAGCACAGATAAATTCCCTCATGAGCAGTCATGCAAGACAAGGTTTTCTCAACCTCTCACTTGAATATCTCAAATTTCACAATTGATGAACAAATTATTCACCCGTTTGCTTTTACTTATGTTTTCTTTCTCATGACTTTATGAAGCATGATCACTGTTAGGAAATATGTGGTCTGAGATTTGGTAATCTTCATAAAAAGTTTAAGAAAAACTTATATTCCTAATTTAAGAAAAACTTACATTCCTAATATCTTTACCATTATATATACATATATGATAGTAAATATATATTTATAGTAAATATATATATATATTATACACACACACATAGCTGTCAAGAGCAACTTGCACCACACACAGTGTAAAAAAGGAGTTCAACTGATTAAGTTTCCAGCAGTAGTGCAAATTCTGGCATAAGGAATGTGATGGGTCTTTCAGTCCTTGTAGAACAAGATTCGCCTGAGTGCTTTCTGGCTCCAGATTTCCCTTTGTGTATTGTATGCATGATTTAGAAGAAGCTGTGTCAGCGCTGATTTATACATTGACAGCTAAGGATAATAAGATATGGGCAAACATACAGCTCACCCTTTCACAGATTAACCTGAAGACTGCATTAGGCAAATTTGATAGCATTAAAAGATTTCGCCAATTTGTCTGGAAACAATTTCTCTTTTGTAGCATGTCAAGGGTAACACTTCATGCCACTGTACTAATTTAAATGGCTTTGATAAATTGTTCAAGAGGTTAGAGAATAGTAGTATAGATATATATTTAGCACTTTGAAATAAAAAGGCTATTAAGTTAATTGTTAAATGAATTTAATCTTTAAAACTCAAAAGTGCTCAAGGATCTAAGTGTTTTCTTGGAACCACAGCAGCCATATTATATCATGAGGCTTTAAACATCTTCCTGGAAAACGAAATTATACTTCTGCACTACTTCCTAATAAGTGAGAAAAGCTTTCAACTATTACAGCAGCAAGCGTCCTGGCTAGTATTGAAGAAAAGCTGAGATTTATAAATGCAATGAAACTATCTTTCACAGGATGGAGCTGCTTTTATATTATACTATATTGTATTATTTGCACTGCATTAAGTTCTATGATTGTGTCCCTTGGAATTATTATTTAAAAAAATCAAATATTATGTTCATGAGCTAACCTCAACGTATATACTTTCTAAGCAGTTGATCTAAAGAGGCATCTCTGAAAGTCACCAGATAAAATTGCTGTACACCTATTCAGTAGCTGTGTGAAAAAAACCAGCTGCTTTATGGAATATTGAAACAGTTCATTAAGAGAGGTCCTCAAACGTGAATTAGGCTTCTTGGTGAATTCTAGATGTGAAACAAGGACAAGATGCATTTGTATGACAATTGTAATCTCACCCTTACCTAGCCACATTCCCGGAGCAATCATGGAGGGCTAACAAGTCACTTCTATCTCGGCTGAAGCATTAAAATACATTTTCTCTATTGAAACAATAATGCCTCTAAGCAACAAGGTATCAGTGTCAACACTGATTGTTGGAAATAGGAGTCAAATGTAGACAGCTCTTTATTTCAAGAAAGTAAATAACTTTCTTTTTAATTACTGAAAATATATTCTCTCATATAGAATATGCTTACCACAGCTTTCCCGTCGTCTGCCTCTCCTTCCAGCTCCCTCCATCTAATTGTCTCCCAGCTCAAAATCAGTTTCTTAACATGAGCAGTAAAATTTTTTATTTCAAACACAAATATAAAAAAATAATAAACGTAACCAACTTTGAAGCATCAGTTTTATTCCTTCTGCTACTGAATGTTTATGTTCAGTACTTAAAGCACTGATGAAGAGTTATTTCTTGGCATTATATATTATTTAATGGACTTAAATAACAGGGAAATTATTTTCATATTCTATATGATATTGCAATGAAACGTACAGTTGATTATTTTTTATTGTTGGGAGTTAAAATTGTCATCTTAGCGAAAAATACCCATAGTTTCACTTAAGTTTTAATGAAGTCCTTTCCTAATATTGAACAAATTATTTTCCTTGAGAATTACATTCTGGAAGTATCTTAATTCAAGAAAATCTAGAATAAAATTGCAGGGAATTTGTATGAAATAATAAAGGCAAATTTGGAGAGTAGTGATGAGTGGTATATGGTGACTGCAAGCTGGCTAATTTTGTTCTTGTTTGGAAATAATGGGGAGAAGCATGGCATCATTTCTTGATTTCAAGAAATTTTCTTGTTTTCCCCATTTGGAGTCTGCAAAGAAAACTGCCTTTAAAAGATGGAAACCTGAAAGTAGTCTTAGTCCTTCTTGCCAAGGATAGTGAAATTAACATGCAGCTGGGCTTCTCTGATAAATGGATTCAGTTAGGTCACTGAGGGGGTGCCTGTGACATTAAGTGATTTACAGCCCTTTACCTTAATGAAATTGTTTCAGCAAGATGACGCTGAAAGCTCTTAATGGATAGCTTTTCTTGATGTAATGAAATTGCATTCCTATGGCATTTAATATAAGGTGCAGTTATTATTTACTGGAGCTTTCCAAGAGCTGCTATTTGCACAGACAGTTCAGAACAAAAAGAGATTTCAGTAGCTGCGCAGAGAGGGCAGAGTGGCTTGTGACATTCTTAAGCAGATGAGTGTGGGAGAGAGAGTATTTCAGGAAGTGTGGCCAGTGCTCCAGTACCCCTTCAGAAGTCTTCAGGTCTCCTACACTCTGCTTCTGTTCCTCTCTGTTATGTAGAGTCTTTTAATCCATTTTACAGGCAACTGGATTACAACCAGATCAGCTGCATTGAAGACGGGGCATTTAGAGCACTGAGAGATCTAGAAGTACTGTGAGTATTACTAATTTCTCTCACTCGTTTTCTGGGAGCATTGTTTGTAGAGAGTGATAATGTGATGTCTTAGCTACTGTCTAGTAGCAGCATGTCAAAATATTCTAACAAAAAATACACCTTGAGAGACTTGTGAATACAAGTCAGAAGAGTCAGGATGTATATGGGCAAAACCATGCATATGTCTTTATGTGGACATTCTGTATTCAAGAACACTTGAAAGATCTGTGTGTTTTTTTTTCTTTTGAAATAAAATATCATCATAGTATTGGTTGTTCTATCAGAAGTTCACAAATTCCTAAATTTTAAGATAATGAAACCCAAATCAACCCCTTCTTTACTTATACAGTTTGTTGTTAGTATGTAGAGGGGTTTTTTATTTAATCGTGGTTTTTCATGACAATGTAAATCAACTTCATTGTTGTTTATTTTGAAATTAAGTTCTTAATTTGAATGAGCCAAGGAGGAGATCCATTTCAGGACCTTCACTACTATTCTTCTTGAGTCAAAAGATTTTTCTATGCTTTATTTTCATTCATAACCCAGTCATAAGTGTGACATTGTGATGAATACGAGGTAGTTTTGAATTTCTCACCAATTTCTTAAAAGTTGCACAGAAATTCTCAAGTCTAACCCCCATGGAAAAAATGGAGGGGGTTGACTGAGGATTTTTGAGCCTCTGAAAGAATACATTATGAAGAGGAATATACTTTCAACCAAGATAGCTTATTTTAGTAATATTATCTTATTAAAAATAATTAATTCCTTTATGATAGTTAAAGAAGAGTTTCTACCTGTCCCTCAATCTCAGTTGTTATTTTAAAGAGTTGATAAAAATAAATTGCAAATGTTACTCATGTAATTTGTTTTGTACAAGAACGTCATCTTTATTGCTATTGGGGGAAAACCCCTTTTTTTTCTGTTGGAAAGATGTTAAAAATGCTTACATACACTTTACCTTAAAGCCACTTTTTAACCTGTGTGTAAGGGGGAGGTCAGGGGAGATGAGAGAGTTCACTACAGAGAACAAGTATCAGTGTCACACGTAGAAACATTGTGTGTGTGTGTGTGTGTGTGTGTGTGTGTGGAGAGAGAGAATGAGAGAGAAAGAGAGAAATTATATATTCACTTGAGTCAGAATTACTTTAGAAATACTGTCACTTTTCATATTGAAAAAATACTTTCAACCCTTTTTTTCATCATGGTAGAATTTCGAAATATTGACATTTGCAGGAACCATTACTACGCAACCTGTTAAAAATGACAATTCATGAAATTAAATAAATATCTAAAACTTTGAGATGAGACTCCTAATTTCATCTCAAAGGGATACAAAATGATTAGAGCCTGTGTGCAGGTGAAAATGATTAAAATTATACATTTTTAGAAAATGTGGGTGTCATTTAAAATATTTAAATGTTTTACTATAAAGGTTTTTGATGTTGTGAGGGTTATGTTGCTATGTACAGTTTTAAAGGTAATAAATTTAATGTATTTTAAACATTTTCCATAATTTTGTGAATAAAAGAAAAAAAACTTTGCGAAGATGGAGTTACCAAATAGACCTATATTAAGCTGTGTTCTTGAAAGAAGGTTGGCAGAATTCTGACCCTGTAGGTTCTTATCTTCTGACAGCCTGTGAAAAAAAATGGAAGAAGAGTAACATAATCTTCATCTGGAATTCCAGATTCCCAGTGTTTTAATTTGCATATTATTTTATTCTATGAGAATATTTGATTATCTGAAAATATTGAGAACAAGAGAATATCATGTAATCATGCTGATCACTGATAAAATGTCTGGATAAAGGTTTTTAGAGAGTTACTAAAGTCTGTACTGCCAGGAGAAAAGCCAGGACAGACGAGAGCAGTCAGTTCATCGCTCATGGTAAACTGTGCTCCTGTGGAATTTTGGTTGACAGAATATAAAATTAACTATATGTTTTCTTAGTATGAGTAAAGTCTCAGTGATATTGAAAACTAAATTTATCCATATGAACCCTTTTTCTTATTTAGACATTGGGCACCAGAATAAATTGCTAGTTTTACATATATTTTTCTAGCCTATAGCATAGGCATAATTTAATTAAATGGCAACATAGTGCGTCATGTCCATTACATTAAACACCAGGACTTTCTGCCAAGTCCTATTCTTGCTTTGTGCTAAGACACAAGAGCAACTAAACCATCACTAAAGCCCTAACACACTTCATTTCAAGGATAACCTTTTGTACTTTGTATCAATGTATCCTTTTCTATAAAATATCTTCCTGTAACAATAAGCAAACTTTGAAGATGAAAAGCATAAATTAGCTTATATGCAGGAAAAAGTATTCATAAAAGACCACCCTAAATCAAATGCCCTGTACCCTCAAATATTTTTGTTATGCTTGAGAAAACCTAAATTTTGAGAGTGGGAAAAGATGTCAGTTAAAATCAGGACCCTTTTTGAAACTGTTGCAACTGTAGAGATGAGTTAGACTAACAGAAGGTACTTAGTAAGAACAGTTTGTTGTTGTTTGTGAAGTACTCTGGGTGGGAAGTGAAAATGATAGAACTACAGTTTATCTGATGAGAGTATGAGTGAGATGTGAAAGCGGAAAGTGATTCTTTGAATGAAGAGCGACAGGTTTCAGTCCATGCAAAAGAGATACAATGGCAGTCTATGCGGATGATGTTTGATCCTCATGAAGAATTTGCAATGAGGTTTTTAGACTAAACAGTCTATGGAGGTCACACAAATAGCTTAAATGAAATGAGTAGGCAAAAAAAGGGAATGGGTAAGAAAAATAGACACAAAGAGACAGGACTCTCCCCTGTGGAGTTTGTAGGCACACCTAAGTGCATCTTTCCTTTTATTTTGAGCACCTATTATTTCCTATCACCATGGTGAAGGCTGTATTAAAACATCTTCAATAAAACCTCCATCTCTTGAAAAAAAAAGCAGATTGAATGAAGGACAGTGAGCTCTAGTAAACTAGACATGATAATCTGTGTTGTCATACCTACTGTTCTGTTGTTTGTTGCCCTGGTACTATGGAAGATGGCCAAACAATCTGACTTTCCCAGGATCCTTGAACCAGAAATTTTTATGTCAATATCTTTGCTTTTTAAAAAAAATGCTAGTAATTAAGTCATCGCTTTTATTTTGTCATCCATCTGGGTTTGAACTAGACATAGTACATTTGCAAACCTTCTTTAGGCAAACCGTCTCTGGTTGTAATTGATGGCAGTACAGGGTATTTTCTAGGGGTCGGGAAATGACTTCTCAGTAAAGTTGGTCACCTCAGCTGCAGACCTAAAACCCTGACTGACTCTCTTTGCCACCCAGATTTGAAAGGTATTCATCAATAGAATAACTAACCTAGTGAATTAAAACCACATAAAAAGAATGCGTAATTTATGTGCATGTATAAATCATTGAATCCATTGCCTCATTGTGTCTAAAATCTAGCATTCATTTATGCTCAAGCAGCATAAACTACCTCTCAAATGCCATCACAGTACATCCTGATGTTTGAAGTAAAAAGTTTTAATTCTCAAAGAAATTCTCTTTTCAATTGACTTTCTTTCCCATCTTCAAAATAATAACAATTTGAAATTGTTTTCATTAAGGAAGAGAAAGAGCAATCTGACGAAAGCAAGAGTTATATCTTTTTACCAAAACAACTTTGGCCACCCGTTTTCGTGCCTCTACCTGAAGATACAGGGACAGATATTGTGACACAACAGAATTACACGAAGTGCAGCATACCATGCTATAACTAAATCAGACTATGCTGAAGCTTAAATTTGCTTCCAGAGCTAGCCACTTCATCCTAAAATGATGAAAATATAGATGCATGGTTTTAGACCCAAACATCAGGAATAGCTGCTGTCCACAGCAAAGTGTAATTAAGTAGTCCTCTGTGGTAATGACTGTGTGTTGCTAGTATGAAATTTCAAAACTATAAAATTCAGCCGGCACTAATTAAACAGAAAAATGTAAAGTGCAGTTTTCCTAGTGACACTATGTTAAGCAGGCTTGCATACAGTAGTATCATACAGTAGAAATGTTCTGACCTTAGCCATACATGGATAGGAAGTGTTAGATAAAACAATGCATAGTAATTTACTGAAATATGAAAGTTAGATATCATCTTTTCTCCAAGAGACTGAAATCTCTATGTCTTCTCTACAAGTATGTTAGCTGTTTACTTTAATGGAGTCTTGAGAAATTTTGATGTTAATATAAAATGACTAATGATATTTCTTATCTAACTAAATTTTTTAACTTTCTTTTTATTCTACAGCACTCTGAACAATAACAATATTACTAGGCTTTCAGTGGCAAGTTTCAACCATATGCCTAAACTTAGGACATTGTAAGTAGTCAAAATGTACAGAAAGATGGATTTAATTAATTAAGGCTGTTTCTTCAGTACAATGTTTAATGAGAAGACTATAGGACCACTCGTTCATTGTGGCATAGGTGAGGAAAGTGAAACGAGAACGCTAAAAATGCTATTTTAACGAATGAACTGTTCCTCTGAAAACCTGAAGGCTTCCTTATAAATGACATCCATTGCAGGAAGTTTGCAGTAAAATATAACATTTACTTTGAGCTATTGTAGAGGTCACATTTCATTAAGAAGTGGAAGACTCCTTGATTGGTTGTCAGAAATGATAAATGGGAAATCTTTGTGATTTTATTACTGTATTAGAAGCACACCTAATACAGCTAAATCGTGTGCCAGCGTTCTCTGTAATGTGAAGTCAGGGCATCACCCACTGGTGCTTGCATAATTAAAGCTGTGTCAGCATTTATATTTAAAAATATCTTTCCAGAGTTACCCACACTCATTAAGCTATTTTTGTGAAATACAGTGTGAGCTACAGCTATTTTTCTCTCTCTGAGAACAATTAATCATTAAATCCCAATGTGTAGATGCTCAACTTTAATTATTTATTTTATTTATTATTTTATTATTATTATTTTTACAATTTATTCACTTTATATCCCAGTTGTAGCTCCCTCCCTCATCTCCTCCAGATCTCACCCTCCCTCTCCCTTCCCCTCAGCCCCTCAGCTAGTCCACTGATAGGGGAATACCTCCTCTCCTCTGTCCCTAGCCTATCAGGTCTCATTAGGACTACCTGGATCCCCTTCCTCAGTGGCCTAGTAAAGCTACCCCAGCAGGGGCAGGTAACCAAGTTCATGTCAAAGACTGCCCCTGTTCCCCTTACTAGGGAACATGTGAACTGGGACTCAAAATCACCTAAACCTAAAAAGTGGAAACATGAAAATAAAGCCAAAGATTTGGGCTAGGGAAAGCTATTTTTTTTTAATCAGGTAAGTCTATTTTGATTATGTTGTCAAAATATTTCTCACTTTAAAATAGCATATGATCAAGGCATGTGAGTGCTCAGGTGCCATCCATTCATTTGAGAGGTAAACTAGGAAGTTAAAGCATTCAAGGCCTCTGCTCCATAGTGAGGTCAAAGTGAGGTGGACTACAATGGACTCTCCCTTATAAAAATAAGTAAAATAAATAAACGGATAAGCAGATATCTTGTAACTGAAAAACATTCATTTTATTTCTTAAATAAATATACATTGAGCTGTGTGTAGTGGCTCAGGCCTTTAATGCAATACTCCAGTAAGAGAGGCAGGTATACCAAGAGAGTTTAAGGCCAGTCCTATCTACATAGTGAGTTCCAAGTTAACCAGGGATGACTTTATCTTAAATAAAAAACAACAACAAAACCAGCACATTGAATTATAAGAATTTTAATACCTTGACAATTCTAATTTAATAACTAAGTTATACTTCCCTATGAGAATAAGATAATTAGTAGCCTAATATATGCAAACCCTATTTGACAAAATCAAATTTATATCAACTTTATATAATGTATATGAAAAGAAATGATCATTATTTTAATTCCTAAAACTATAAATCAACTGAAAGTGTAAAGCAATCAATCACTGAATTTTAGTGTCTTTATCTGCTAGGAGTCATATGCTAGTTTGTCTTCCAAATGAGCTTTAAAATGCTTTGTATCTTTTCCTCATTCTATATTTGATATTGACATGGTAACAGACTGTGTTTGGATGGACATATTTGGAAAGGATTATGGAGGAGGTACCAGAGGCTACCAAAGGCAATGTTTCAAATTCTCAGCAAAATGCTGAGGTCACTCACTTTTGCCAGAATCTTATATATGACCTCAGAGTATTCCTTATAGTTTTGATGCTGGTTCTTATCTATAGATTCAAGGAGAATAAAGCCATCATTTAACTTTAAATTCCCTCCCTTTTAGTTAGCTCATTTTTTATAACATTATTGGTACTTAAAAATTCCATTTTTATACTCTGATTATCTTTCTAGTCTGAGTTCTATGTTTTACTATCCATTATCATTATTGAGTTAGAATTGAACACATCAGCTAAAAGGGCTAAAATGGTTTCACTGTGTCATAGACAATTCTAGGAATGATGCTTTGATTTATAGCATTAGACGTTCCTTTCCTTACTTTGAGAAAACGTAAAAGCCAGTTTGAAGTCATTTACCTAATTTAGTGAATACATTTGCCCGATATTTTATTAATGGCGACATACTATTTGCAATTTGGATGGAATCCATGATCTTGCAAAGATCCTTGCAACATAAAGCGGACTCACTTAATCCCTTCCCTGCCAGCCTTTTAATTTTACTCTTTCCTCTTTGTAGCTAGACCCTAAGAGCCAAATTCAGTTTAATCCTTTCCTAAGGGAGGGATAGGGAGAGATGCAGAAAGAGAGATACAGAGAGACAGAGACACAGACATAGACACAGACAAGAGACACTGTCAGAGTCGCAGAGAGGCAGGGAGAGAGAGGAGGAAAGGAGTGAAGAAGCCATTACAAGTGGTGTGCTACAACACACTGTCTTATACGAATTATTATTCTGTCTTCTTTAGTGAAATAGTGCCATGCTAAAAAGACTTTGTAAGTGGTTGCTATAGAAATGGTAGGACTTTGCTGATATTTGACCTGTAAGCCACAACTTTTGCTATAAACACTCCCCCTTCATCACACTTCATATCCACAGCCCTGGAACTACCTCCGTTGTCTCTCATTATGTTAGGGCTCAAGGATAATTTGCCCTGAGCTGTTTTTTTCTGTTACTTTCTTTCTTTTTCTTGTTACTCTTTTGAACGAATATAGGCAAAATAATTTAATGTTCCTATTTCTGTCCTTTTGCTCAGCTCAGTAAAGGAATTGACTGATGTTTGTTGACCAGTCTAATTATCTGAAAAATGACTGTATAGGAACTCCCTAAGATGTGTTTGTATTTGTGTTGATTAAAAAGCATATGTATGTATGTATGTATGTATGTATGTGTGTATGTGTGTGTATATACATATTTACAAAGTTTCAATTAACTTTCTCCTATTTTCTACTTTGAACTCCTCTCTTTCATATAGTCGGCTCCATTCGAACAACCTGTACTGCGACTGCCACCTGGCCTGGCTCTCGGACTGGCTTCGCCAAAGGCCACGGGTGGGCTTATACACTCAGTGTATGGGCCCATCCCACCTGAGGGGTCATAACGTAGCAGAGGTTCAAAAACGAGAGTTTGTCTGCAGTGGTAAGATCAGTGAGGTTACAGTGTTTTTGATTACGCTGTTATGTGAGGAATTCAAACTTCGGAGGTTCAGATTCGCACTCACAGGCCTGGAGACCCACTTTAGCACCGAAGAGGATAATAGACTCTAGGATGTGTGGGCCCAGGGCAATTACCAGTTACTTGCATGTAAAACATTTTCATTTGCCTCCCAAGGAAATAAAGGAAATTCCTAGATTGTAGGATTGTAATACTTGTAAATTGTTATTTTCTCTTTTATTAACGATTATTCTCTATGTTTTGACTAGCTAGTGAAAATGAGTAGATAATCCCAGATACTTAACTATAAAATTCAGTGTAACTCAAGTGTAGCTAGAAAATATTGGGGTAACGCTTTATAAGTATATACCTTTAATGATTTAATTGTACTTAAATAAATATTTTAACTACCTTAAATACCAAAAGGTGTGCAAGCCAAATTTATCAGTAACTAACATTTGCTGTGCACTGTATGTCTAAACACTAATCTAAATATCTTAGGTGTGGCTGCCAAATGTCACCTCCCTTGAAACCACTATATGAACAGTTTAAATTAATCTATATATTGAAGACTAAAATACAGTGAAAAATAATAAACTTTTCTATATTATATGGTCAAGTTCAATGACCTCAGCATATTCTGTATAAGCCTACATATATGTGTACATATACATACAAAGATTATTAAGTCTGTGACTACTAAATTATAAACTAAGGTTTTCCTTTAAAAGCAGAAGTCACAGTGACATGACTAAGGTTTAAAGAGTAATTTAAACTTAAACATATTTCTGTTTTGAAAATTTATTGTATCTTCCACAAAGAAGTGTGAACAAATGTGGATACTAACTACCTATCCAAAGAAAGGTATAAATACTCAATATTAGCTAAATGTAATTGGATAGTGGGAAATCTTGCTAGCAGTAAATTGTGATAGATAGTAACAGTAGCAGGTAATTTTGAAGTATTTTACTACACTATAAAATGAATCTAACATAATAAAATAATTAACAAATTTTACTCTTAAAAATGTATACACATATATGACTATATATTTTATGAATATATGGCTATGTCTGCTTCAGAACAATTGTTTAAAATATAACAGAATGCTTATATTTTTGGTTGTGAGCCTAGCCTTTAACGGCTTTGAACACCTTAAGTTTTATAACAACTGTCTTTTAAAATAGGCCAGTAGGAAATTGACAAATGTGCCTTTTCAAATGTTTCAGTTGCACCTTAATGAAATTATGTATTTTATGTAGATTTGTTTAGTGCCATTAAATATATATCTCAGTTATACTGTTACCTGAATTACCAAATGGTTTTTTAAATAAAAAACAATACAAGTATATGCTAAAAAATATGACAGAACACATACATTTTTAATGGCGATGGAAATCAATACCAGACCCTTGTATATCTTGAGAAGAGCTTTTTAACTGTACTACATTACTGTGCTGCACACAAAGTTTGAGACCATTATATAATTGGCTCTTCATATTTAGGGATTATACAGATATAGAATCTAACAACCTCAGATCAAAACATTTGTAAAATAAATGATAAGTACTCAAACTTTACCATCATTTTCTTGTCTTTAATCTGTAAGCAATGCAATATTGTAATAAATATTTGTAGATAATTTTAACTTAACAGTATATGGTTGATTTGGATATGCTCTATCCAAATAGAATCCCATTTTATATGAGGGACTTGTACAGCCATTTGTTCTGGTATCTGTGGAGAACCTCTCTTCACCCAAGTTCACCAAGGGAGGAATCTGAAAACAGTTAACATCTTCACATTAGTGGAGGAAAATTACTAGCTCATACTGGACATTTAAAGCTGTCTTTCGGGTATTTATCTGTATTTCCCACACTTTGTAATCTAATCCCAGTTCTCTTATAATGCTATGAATATTCACAGCCTGTCTGATTATTTTTTAAAAAATCCAAACAACTGACTAACAGTTCTCTACTAACCATTTTTTTTATTTTCTTCTTTTGCTTTTCCTTGCTGCCTCCTAGATGAGGAAGAAGGCAAGTTTACATTTTTTATGTCTTCTCTGTCCCCACAATTTTTAGACAGAGACTATTGTTGCAGTTTGAGAGCTTGTTTAGAGGGATGGGTTTAGCAGCTAGCCTATAGCCTATTCCTGGCATGTCTCTTCCATTGGATGAGGCCCTTTTCAGGACATCCCATGGAGCTGTGCTGATTTTCTCCAGAAACCATTGCTAAGCAGGCTCCTGTTTGATGAGGCCTGGCTGATGATGTTCTGGTTTTCATTAGTCAGGTCCTCAAACCTGATTTCAGAATACTTTTGTTTTCAAATACTGAGTAAGGAAATTACACATCTGCAGGTGACTGCTTATAAGAAAAGTTTCTATCACATGAATCCCTAAAAAGAATCATTTGGATAAACAATTACATAATAATATCCCACAAATTACTATAATAACTTCAAAGAAAGTAGCAATTTTGACTCTATCCAGACATCAAACTTTTATTATTTAGTTTTCTCGTGCATTTGTTAGCACAGAACAACTTAATTTGATCAATAGTTATGTGAACCAAGATTGAAGTCCTGTGTATTTTTTCTTTTTTTTCAGAGACAATACAAATTATGATACATGGGTTTGATTAAAACCAAACTCCATTAAAGTCTATCAGAAACTATGTATATTCTTCTGAAATAGCTGCTCTTTTGGAACTCATATTACTTTTGAATAGAATTCTGGTCTAGAATCTGAACTTAGTTTTACTAATCTTTTCCAAGTTCTAAAACGGTTACAACTTTTATGGCTATTTATTAAAATTTCAAGATACACATGCACGCTTACCAAAATATATTCTAAAAATAGTAAGTATGCTTATTTAGTGAACATATGTGAGAGAACTTGATCTGTGTCTCCTGCATTCTTAACTGAGCACAGTCTGTGTGTCTCTCTATTGAGAAATTCAAGAGAAAAACCTAACTGTTGTTGTTTTCTCCTTTAGGTCACCAGTCCTTCATGGCCCCCTCCTGCAGTGTTTTGCACTGTCCTGCTGCTTGTACTTGCAGCAACAATATTGTAGACTGCCGAGGGAAAGGACTCACTGAGATCCCCACAAATCTGCCTGAGACCATCACAGAAATGTATGTGCCCTGAATTTTCTCTTCCTCCTCCCACCTCCCTACTAATCCAAGCCATGGTTTTCTTCCAGTAAATTTGGGTTTATCAGAGACACCACTGATTAGTTGCCTTAGGCAAATAATTCTTTTCAGGAGAGGTTAACCTTTCCTCTATTTCACTTTTAAGTACTTTGTTGAAGTCCAAATAATAACATTTTGATTGTATCACAAATGGAATTAAAAGGAATATATTGTTGATTTTATCACAAGTAGAACTGAAAGGAATACATTGTTGGGCAGTTGCCTTTGAAGAAGGCATGTAGGACATTTTGGAGACAGTGTGAGTATCTTATCCTGACTTTTAGGTTTTGTGAATTTTCTAAAGTTGACTTTTTGCTTCAATGATGGAATACAAAGAGGTGGCCAACAATGATTAAACCACAACTAAGAGATGTGCTACATTCTCAAAGCGCGAGTTTAAATTGAAATGTCATGATCCTGCTTACATGGGTAGAACATATAAAATATAGAATGTGCTAGACTGTAGCAAGTGTCATGACTGCTGTTTAGCTGGAAAACCTGTTAAGGTATGTGGTACAGTTACCACATCCATTAAAAGCTAAATTCTTAGACTATTGTATAGATTTTTTTTTCATGGTGCCAAGGACTGTTAACATCCTTGTGAAATCCAAGTCATGTGCATAAAAGAAACGCATATAAGATGCTATTCAGATTGCCAACATCATAGGAAGTATTAAGGAAATCTCTATCCCAGTTTGCATTAATGAAAAAGGTATCTCTTGCTGGGTGGTGGTGATTCGTGCCTTTAATGTCAGCACTTGGGAGGCAGAGGCAGGTAGACATGGTTGGAAGGTGGTAAATGCCAAGGGGCTATCTGATTTAATAGAACATTGTGAACCTTGACAATAAAGATTGGCATTTACATAGGAGTGGTCCTTGAATGACATGTCATAACATAGAAAACGAAAGACAAGTATGGTGAAAAATTGATCAATACCACATCATAGACTTATTTGGAATGCATCTGCACACAGGTGTTTTTAATTGAATCTTCCAAAAAAAAATTAGTCTTAGAGCTGTATTCCCATAGGCTTTCAAAGCCAAAAGATCCCCAGAAATCTATTCCATTGGTTTTTGGGGATGGTAGAAGAGCAGGAAGTATTGAGCAATAGTGAGAAGGGGTCGTGGAAACAGATGAGAGTCAATAGAGAAACTCTATTAGTAGGGATTAGTATTGGTGAAGATTTAGTAGAAAATGCAACAAAAATGTTGCCAATTTCATGCGTAGGCTGTGGAAAGCTTTTATTCTATCATTACAAACCGGAAGTAACAATAGCAAAATTGTACAATAACATGATTTAGTTTACAATAATTTTTAAGCAATGAAAGAACTTACCTGTGTTAAAGATTTTGAAGGAACAGACCCACCAAAATCTATGTTGAAAGGTAAGTTCATGAAGTAACCAGTGCGAAAGAGAAAATAAGCAGGAGATCCTGAGCAGAAGACTAGAATAGTGAGAGAAAGAAGGATCCTCCAGGCAAACAGGTCTCCTCATGCATGTGTTGTTGCCTGTTAGACTGCTGAAGTCCAAAAGAAGTTCAGGCTTTTAAACATCTGTACAAAAGGATTCACTTTTGTCATGAATGCTTACAAAAGCCAGTTGTCAATGTTGAAAAGAAAAGGAATACTCAGGACTATAAAGGATCTGTTCAAAAAGTTTGTCTGAGAATGTATTATGTATGTACATATATTTAAGGAACTGTTATTACGAAAACAGATTTTAAAAATCAGAAACCTGCAATAGTAGTAAATTAGAATGAAAAATATATTTGAAGAAAAAATAAAGTTAAGCAAAACGTGTGAAAAAACAGGAGGTAAAGAAGGTATATTTCACATAGGAAGAAAACAGTCAGATCTGCTCATAGCAAAGATGCACAAACATCTGTCCTACAAGAGGAAACTTTAGGCAGAAATATATCAAAAGCACTGTAGTGATATAGGACATTTTAAATGGTTTGTTCTATGTAATCCTTTTTATTTTTCATTTTAATACTTTGTCTTTACCTTGCATGCTCTATAGACTTCACATAATGATGGTGTTTAGTACCATGGACATTATACTAAATAATACATCCCATTGGGTTTGCCTATGTTGAAGATGTTGTTTGTCACATTGTTGTACAATCATTTAAATTAATAAGTAGGTATAAAGGCATTTGTCAGGCTCTAAATGAATTTTATTTCTCTGCTTATTTCATTTTTATATAGTGGGAACAAAACACTTTCAGAGGTGCAACCTTCTAGCTAGGTGATTCACTTATCTTTATCTTTAGAAAGTAGAGAACATCAGTAAGACTGTTAAAATGTAGAAATAGTGATAAATAAAACATTATTTTTCAATTTTTACAGATACTGAAAATTAAAAGCAAGCTCATCATTCAAATATTTCAAATCTAGGCTTATTCGTAGAAGACTACTCAGCTATATTTTTTTTAATTTATTTATTTTTATCTCAATCACAGGTTAGGTACTTTGAATCCCAGGCGTAGCCCCCTCCCCCATTCCCTCCTACCCTCCCACTCCCTCCCTCATCTCCTT
>CM053765.1:78486916-78502376 GCA_028658305.1 Pachyuromys duprasi | reverse complement strand
TGATTTCCAGAGTGGGTACTCAGCTATTAAAAACAAGAAAATCATGAAATTTGCAGGCAAATGGATGAAACTAGAAAAGATCATCCTGAGTTAGGTAACCCAGAAACAGAGAGACAGGCATGGTATATACTCACTTATGAATAATCCATGCTATATCTTTATTTCAGATTGGGATATTTCAATAATGCTTACATTTTTTTAGCCTGTTGATACATCTTTATTATAACAGGTTCCTAAATCTGACAAAGGGAAGGTATCTATGCTCTCGTGAAGAGTGACAAGCCTGCCTGTAATCCAGCCTATTCACTGTTCTCTTTGTTCTGCTTTGTTTCTGTAAATACAAATTCATGCTTTGATGTTTTACAAAACAGTGGTTTGTGATGATATAAAACAAGATACTTTTTTTAAGTCAATGTAACAAATCATTTGGAGAAGAAAAAAAGTAGAAATAGATTAGCATCTATTTAAACTCTTCAGTGCTGGATGCTTGCACACACAATATAATTTGATTTTTCTATTGACTCTGATGATTTTATTAGATTAAATAAAACAGGAACAAAAAAACTTTAGATAAGCCTTGGGGGAAAGAGGCTCTTCCCAGGAAGCTTGATCATGGCAAACAAGATGCATTTCTATTTATGGGTTGGGGATATGTTTTGACTCTACCCACTGGTCATATTTTAGTTTATATGTTTATTTACTTTTATTGTTTACATTAGTTCTTCAGAAGTTTTGGATTTCAAACAACTTATTTGACCATAAGATCCACCTCCCTTCCCCTAACCCTTCTCAGGTCTATCCACCACTTTGCACACACCAGCTTTGTGTCTTTTACTTTTAAACCCTTCAAGACCAACTTGTGCTGTATAAATACTCTTGGATATGAAATCTTTTACTGGACCATAGTCAACTTATCAGGGGCTATGCTCTTAGAGAAAGCAGTCTTTCTCTCTTTTAGAAGCTAAGCGTTTCCTTTCACTCTGACGTTAAGACTAACTCTTAACAAGTGGAACTACCTGTAACTAAAATACTTTTGTACATTAAAGAGCCATCCCTCAGAGAAAGAAGAGTATAGAATGAGAAAAATTCTGTAGCAGCTATGTCTGTGCCTTCTTTATAAAAGCCTTCCTCTACTAAAGTATGAGTTCTAGGAACACAATAGCAAGTTCTATTCTGACCACCAAAAAGTAGTCAGTAACAAATACTTTGGCACAATTAGATACTTGATAAGTATTTGATAAATAGCTATAGGAAGTGAATTTGTACACAATTCAGAAATCAATCAAGAACTTGTTGCTGACTTACCTATGGGAGAGTAGTTTAAGCAAGAGTAGTAAATAAAACTACAACATATTCAGGCTTTTCTTACTTGACATAAGGATAAAATCCATAAAAAACTTAAATAAATTTAATTTAATAAAAGCTCTAATAGCATAGGCTAAAATAGACTTGACAGCTGAACGAATTCACCAGTGAAATTTTCTTTTTACACATACTGCTTTGAAGTCCTCTCTAAGTGTTATAGCTCCTTTACCTGCATTCTTTGATGACAATTCCAACGTGTTGTAATTACTCTTCTTGAGAGATGGATGAATTCACCAACTTAAAGATGATTCAGGGGCATCTTTCTTTGAAGTCATATTTCTTCTCTAATGCAGGGCATAGACATTTAATCCCTCAGACTGTCAATTTAATTTTGTGTGATTAAAAAAATGAAAAAAAACCACTCAGAAATGTTAAGGAATCATACTAAAAAAATTTAACCATGAAATAGCTCACATGGATTTAATTTTAAACTTTCTTAAATGTAAAGCTCACTGTCACTTCTTATAAAGCTCTGAAAGAGAAATAGGTACAGCTTTGGTTTGCTAAAAAATTATAAAACAGAAGACTGGACAGTCAGAAAGAGAAACTGGCAAATATTGAGATAAAAGGACAACAGTGGTAGAAACTTCCTGATAAAGAGGTTGTAGAAAGCAGGGTTTTGGGTGGTTCTTAGACATGAGAATGTATGGAAGTGAAGCCTCTTTCATGTTAGTTTGTGTCCTGTTAATGTCATCTTTTCTATTCGTTTGTTTTATACCATATTTCACTTGGATAAAGCTCACTCTTTTGTTTACGATGCCCTTAAAATTTTACTTCTCTTGCCTCAGCCTTCCTAGTAACTTGGATTTAATATATATATTAATATAATATGTATTAATAATATGATAATTATAATATTAATGTTATAATTATATTGTTAATATAATTAATATTGTACTATATTATAATATATTATATTATAAATGTATAATTATGTTAATAATATAATTAATATAATATACTAATATATATATTGTATCATACAATACAACTGAATAACAGTTTCCCATCATTGGACTCCTCCTAGTTCCCTAAACCACCACACTCCCCAAGATGCAGTTCCCCTCCATTTTCTTTTCAGAAAAGAGTAGACCTCAGAAAAAGGACAGACAAGCAAAACATGATACAATAAGGCCACATGAGGGGGAAAAACCAAAACAAACAAAAAACACTTATATCAAGGCTAGACAAGAGAGCCTACCAGTAAGAAAAGAATCACAAGATCAAGCAAAAGAGTCAGAGATACTCCTGCTCCGACTGCTATGAGTCCTTCAAAAACACCAAGCTAACAGCCATAACATATAACACAGAGGATCTGGTACAGACCTTGTAGGGCCCATGCTTGTTGCTTTAGTCTGTGTACGCCAGTGTGAGCCCTGCTTAGTTGATACACGGTTGGGCCATGTTCTCTTGCTGTCCTCCATCCCTCTGTCCCCTGCAGTCTTTCTTCCTCCTTTTCTGTGGGGGTTCCTGATCTCAGAGGGTGGGACCCAGTGGAGACTTTCAATTAAGACAGTCTCTCCACATACGTCTAGAGGTGGGTCTCTGAACCCACTCCCATTTGCTACTGGAGGAAGCCTTTCTGAAGATGACTGCTTAAGGCACTGATCTATGAGTATAGCATAATACCATTAGGAATCATTTCATTGACTTTTGTTCCATTTTTGTTTTGTTTTCTTTGTTTGCCAGTTGTGCTTCCTTCTACCCTAGGTCTCTTGGGTATCTAGTCTCTGGTTCTGGTTATCCAAGTGTCAGCTATGGTTTCACTCTTACAATGTGGGCTTTAAGTTAAATCAGACCTAGGTTGGCCACTCCGACAAGCCCTGAGCCCCAACACATCTTGCAGGCAGGACACATTGTAAGTCAAAGTTTTTGTGGCTGGGTTGGTGTCTCAGTTTCTCTTCCTGTAGCCCACAGACCATCTTCTCACGGCAAAAAGATTAGAAGGTAAGAGTGAAGGTTCCAAGCCCATATCAGTTTGCCTTTCTGTGTTCAATGAGCTGAGTGGGAGTTGTCCTCAGCAATGTGGCCCTGCCATCAGTGTTCAGAGTGTGACTTTCTGTCCTAGCGTCCATCTGGTTTGTTTAGGGTTCTCCACAGGGGAATTTTTCTTGTATCACATCTAAGAAGTAACTTCTTAGCATTTTTCAGTATGATAGTTTTCAGTGCAGTGTGAAAGGTTACTTTAGAATAAAGGTTCATTCTTTGTAAGCTCATTTTCATAAGTTCTGTTACAAATTTTGGTGTCACATCTAGTGTTTTCAGATACTCTATACATTTTAGAAGATGCATGTGATAAAGAGGGTTGTAATGAATTCAGTGTTTTCAGGCTGGGACAGGTCTTCTTAGTGGCTTCAGGGTTTCCAGTGACAGTCTACAGGCTCTCTGAGATAATATACTTTTATGAGCAATGCTCTTGAGACAGGTGAAATACAGAGGTATTATATTTTTGTCAGCATCCTGTTCTTTTTAGTCCAGCAAAACAGAAGGCCCTTGGGAAGAGATGCATAAATAATGGAAAGGGTACACACTAACTTGAGCATTACTTCAGTTTGTTTTCCTTTTTCTGGATTATTTGTACATACTAAGGCGTGAAAGGAGAAATAATTTTAGAGGTTGAATACCTGCTCATAATCTATATGCATACTCTATTTGTTTCTTATTTCTCCATTTATGTTCAATTCCCTTCCCTTACTTTTTAATGTAATTTATTTATTTTTATATTAATCACAGGTTATGTACTTTGTATCCCAGTTGTAGCCCCTCCTCCTCATTCCCTCCCTCCCTCCCCATCCCTCCCTCATCTCCTCCCTGGTGCCCTCCAAGTCCACTGATGGGGGAGGACCTCCTCCCCTTCCATTCGACCCTAGCTTATCATATCTCTTCAGGGCTGGCTGCAGTATCCTCTTCTGGGATTTAACTAGGCTGTTCCTCCTGGGGGGGTGGGGGTCGAAGAGCCAGCCATTGAGTTCATGACAGAAATAATCCCTGTTCCCCTTACTAGGGTATCCAGTTGGATACTGAGCTACCATGGGCCACATCAAAGCAGGGGTTCTAGGTTATATCCATTCATGGTCCTTGGTTGGAGAAACAGTCTCATAAAAGACCCCTGTGCCCTGATCTATTTGGTCTTTGTGGAGCTCTTATTCTTGCCAAGTCTCACTAACTCCCCCTTTTTTCATATTATTCCCTGCCCTCTGCTGAAGGTTTGGTTGTGAGTCTTAATATCTGCTTCAATAGCTTGCTATGTAGAGTCTTTCAGAGGCCCTCTGTGGTAGGCTCCTGTTCTGCTGCTTGTTTTCTCCTACATTCAATGCCCATCCCATTTGTCCATCTAAGCGAGAATTGATCATCCCAACCTGGTCCTCCTTGCTTATCTTCCCTAGGTGTATAGATTTCAGCATGTCCATCCTATCCTATGCGTCGATATAAGTGAGTATATAACATGTGTTTCTTTCTGCTTTTGGGATACCTCACTCAGGATGATCGTTCCCAGGTCCCACCATTTGCCTGCGAATTTCATGATTTCCTTGTTTTTAATTGCTGAGTAGTATTCCATTGTGTAAAAGTACCATAATTTCTGTATCCATTCCTCAACTGAGGGACATCTGGGTTGTTTCAAGGTTCTGGCTATTAGGAGTAAAGGAGTAAGAGTGAAGGTTCCAAGCCCATATCAGTTTGCCTGATATGGCAAGGTCACTTCCCTTCTTACTGTCATCTGGTTTGTCCTCTTTACATGCTGCTTCTGTATTTGCATAGCCCAACATTTTGATTTCTTTAATTTTATTCAATAGTACTCATGAAGTATTGAGTTGAATTATTTAAAAATCCTTTTAATGTTTTACATCAAGTTTTATATCATTAAAATGTCTTCAATGTGTGTTTAGTCCATTCTGCATTAAATGGTTTTTAAAAATTGCAAGTTGAGCATCATAGCTTAGACCTATAATCTTAACAAGTGGCAGGCTCAGGCAGGAGGAGTTCCACAAGTTTCAGTCCAGTTTGAACTACAGCAAGTTAAAGGCCAGATTTGGCTAGAGTAAGACGGTCTCAACGAAACAAACTAAAGGAATTATAGAAATATTCAGCATATCCAGGAAAAGTTTTATATTTACTCTGAACTTAATTTCTTAATTGCTTATGATCTTTGTAACTAGTTTATTTTATTCTAATTATGACATTTAAATATAAGTTATATGGCCATTGTGAAGGGTGTTTTTTTTTTTTTTATTTCCTTCTCAGCTCATTTGTCTTTCGTATACAGAAGGGCAACTGATTTTTTTTTAGTTAATTTTGTATCCAGTCACTTTGCTGTAGGTGTTTATCAGCTGTAGGAGTTCTCTAGTAGAAATTTTTGGGTCATTCATGTGTACTATCAATAAGGACCATGCATGGAGAGGACCTAGAGTCCGGCTTAGATGTAGCCGATTGGCAGCTCAGTCTCCATGTGGATCCTTGAGTAAAGGGAGCAGAGGCTGCCTCTGTCATGAACTCAGTCGCCTGCTCTTTAATCACTTGACCCACAGAGGAAGAGGCTCCAGCAGTCATGATGAGACTTGACAAGCTCTGGGCAGATGGCAAAGGAGAATGTCCCCTTTCAGCGGACTAGTGGAGGGGGATGGGAGGAAGAGAAAGGGAGAGTGGGCCTGGGAGTTCAGGAAGAGGCTTTAATAGGGATAAATAATGAATAAATTGTGAAAACTTAAAATTAAATTAAAATTAAAATAAATTATAAAAATAAATAAAATATGCAATTTAAGTTCCTCACAAAATACATGTAATAATTTCTATTTACACCTTAGAAAATAGCCAGTGAAGGCAAATGATGTAACTTTTAATGTAATTTGTTGTGAAGTAGCTAAATAGCATGCAATTGTACTTGTTACTAATTTAAAAAAGAAAGGATTTACTGTTATTCTTGCATATATGTGTACTTTTCTCAGTGTATACCACATGTGCATAGGCAACCATGGAGGCCAGAAGAGGCCTTACAGAGTTACAGGTGGTTGTGACCTGCCTCAAGAAGTTGTCAGGAAGTAAACTCTGGACCTTTCCAGATTCAGTGTCCCTTAATTTTAAATAAGCTAATAATTTCCAAGAGAAATTATTTTCACTGTGGAGTAATTTTCTGTGATTGAAGAAAATATCACAGAATTGAAGACTGAGGTTACTTTGGTTTATAGTGTTAAACCACTTTTTAGTAACTAGAGACTTGGTAGGATTTTGGACGTTTATTATATCAACACATAGGATCAACTAACCTGAAACATGATTTGCCTCTGAGTTTTATGATTGTAATCTTTTGTTATTTGGACAAGCTAATATAGAAGTAGCATGCCTAATATATATATACATATACATATACATATATATATATACTTTAAAAATCATTTTGTATAACAGTCAACACAACAATGAAGATAATTCCAAAAGATTCTGAGGTACGATACTTTAAATGCAAAGGTTTTGTCACATTTCTTTATAAATGAAAAGAATTAGACTAAAATCACAAGACAATTAGAAGAAACAGAGAAATATAAACAGAAACAGTTATACTAATCAATCAGGAATTGAACAGATTCCCTTTTTATTTTTAATAATGTCATTTAAAGGTTTTTAATTTTATGTATGTATTTATTTATTTCAATTTATTCACTTTGTATCCTCACTGCAGCTCCCTCCCTTGTCTCTCAGCCCTACCCACCTTCACTCTTCTCCTATGCCTTTTCCCTAGTCCCCTGATAAGGGAGGACCTCCCCTTCTATGTGACCCTGTCTTATCAGGCTGACTGAATTATGTTCCTCTGTGGCCTGTCAAGGCTGCACACCCCAGAAGTAGGGGATCAAAGAGCCAGCCACTGAGTTCATGTCAGAGATAGCCCCTGTACCCCTTACTAGGGAACCCACTTGGAAACTGAGGAGCCAGTGGGCTTCCTTTGAACAGGGGGTCTAGGTCCTCTCCATGCATTGTCCTTATTTGGAGTATTAGGTCTCTGCAGGACCTCCTGAACCCAGGTATTTTGGGTCTGTCGTTCTCCTTGTGGAGTTCCTATCCCCTCCAGGTCTTTCTATCTCCTTCTTCTTCCAATAGGATTCCGGCACTATGCCCAAAGTTTGGCTTTGAGTCTCAGTATCTCTTTAGATACCCTGGTAGGTAGTCTTTCAGAGGTCCTCAGTGGAAGGCTCCTGTCCTGTACTTGTCTTCTCCTACTTCTGATCTCTATCCTGTTTGCCTCACTGAATGAGGATTAAGTGTCTTCCCTAGAGTCCTCCTTGTTGTTTAGCTTCTTTAGGGCTATACATTTTCATATATTTATCCTATATTTAAGCCCCAAAGTCTTTGAGAAGATGTGTTGCCTTGCCTGGCATCAGGGGATGAGAATATGTGCATTCCTTATGTGACTTGATGTGCTGGGGATGGTTGATACAGGGGAGTGGGAGGCTCCCCTTTTCTGGGAGAAAAGAGAGGGGAAAGGGGACGAAGAATAAGAAAGGGGTCTGGAAGGAGAGGAAGGAGGGCCACCCTTGGGATGTAAAGTAAATAAATTGAAAGAAAAAAGGAGGATATGCATGAAATAATATCTTTCCATATATAGTGCATTTGGTTGGTATAAAAAATAACCACTTTGCCTGAGACATTAAGGTTGAAAGGGCACACGGATTGCCTTCAGGCAACTTACAAGGCAAAAGTTGAAGCTTTGCCCAGAGTAATTGAAAGCCTCATGAGAGTCATAAATTCTGTCTGCAGAACATGGGGAACAGAGTTCTTGATTTGGCTGGGGAGAATCAACTCCTGTTCAGGTGTGAACATCTGCTTTCCTGTAGAGAAAATTGGAAGTTTTTAAAGAAAGGAGAAATCATGTAACAACCCCAGGAAGGAAGGTGAGAGAGCTCTGTGTTTTGCAGAAAACTGAAAGTTTGCAGTTGCCAAAAGGTACAAGAGAAGCTAAATCCTGGGAAATTGCTGGATCATGACAATGCCACACTGGAGAATTATTTAGTCAAGAGAGTAGCAGAATAGTTTTGCCTGTTGTAAAAAAAACCATCCTAATGTTTAAGGAAGAAGGAAAAGAATCAATAGGCTGCTTTGTAACAGACTCTTCAAAGGATGATAAAGACAGCCCTGAAAGCAGGTACTGATGGGATGTTATCCCAGTGGGTCTCTCTAGCGCTAATGTGGTCGATTCCCTTAACTGGCTAACATGACACAAAACAAAATAAAGAAGTCAAAAATCTGTATGTGGAATCTGACATGAAAAATTGAGGATATCTGGAACACAAAGTATTATTCATTCTCAGAAGGAGCAAAGCTGCTACTTTAAAAAAAGTTACATCATGGATTTGTGGTTAATCAGCTGCAGAGATAAATGTTAAGAATTTAGTTAGTGAATGCTTATAGTGATCACACTGAGACTGAACTTTGTAAAGTCCAAAAATGACAATTGAAAAAGATCTCATTGCATGGGGAGAGGATAATGGAAGCCACAATCTACACTTTCAATAATATTGCGGAGCACTGATGAGTAAAATTATTTAAACAGTTATTTACATATTTAAATACTTAGTCAATCTGAGATATAACCCAAGGCTTGATTCACAGTAATTATCCAAAAGACTACAGTTATTATTTTTAAAACAAAACAACAGACTCTTTTTTTTTTCTTTCTATTGGTAAGATTGTAGATAGCAGTTTTTTATCTTAGCCATTCTGATGGGTGTCAGGTGAAATCTCTGGGTTGTTTTGATTTGCATCTCTCTGATGGCTAAGGATGTTGAGCATTTCTTTAAGTGTTTCTCTGCCATTCTGTATTCCTCTACTGAGAATTCTCTGCTTAGCTCTGTACCCCATTTTTTAATTGGATTGCTTGATTTGTTGTTTTTAACTTCTTCAGTTCTTTATATAGTCTGGATATCAGCCCTCTGTGAGATATAGGGTTGGTGAAGATCCTTTCCCAGTCTGTAGGCTGTTGTTTTGTTCTCTCAACAGTATCTTTTGCTTTACAGAAGCTTTTCAGTTTCTGGAGGTCCCATTTATTGATTGTTGATCTTAGAGCCTATGCTGTTAGTGTTCTGTTCAGGAAGTTGTCTCCTATGCCAGGATCTTTTATGAGACTGTTTATCCAACCAAGGACCATGTATGCATATAACCTAGAACCTCTGCTCGAATGTTGCCCATGGTAGCTCAGTATCCAAGTGGGTACCCTAGTAAAGGGAACAGGGATTATTTCTGATATGAATTCAATAGCATGCTCTTAGGCCTCCCCCCACCTACTCCTACTGAGGAGGAGCAGCCATGCTAGGCCACAGAGGAGGACTTTGCAGACAGTCCTGACCTGATAAGCCAGCGTCAGATGAAAGGGCAGGAGGTCCACCCCTATCAGTGGACTTGGAAAGGGGCAGGGAGGAAATGAGGGAGGGAGCAGGATACAGCTGGGATACAAAGTTAATAAACTGTAACTAATATTTAAAAAATTAAAAAAATAATTAATAAGATTGTAGATATGTGGATAAATGGATGCTACTTAGGTAGATAGATAAGAGGTCGATAGATAGGTAGATAGAGATAAAATATATAGTTGAAAATTTGAGTGTATTGATTTTGTTAATCTGACTTTATCTTTGTAAATTACAACCTTATTTTGGTAACAATGTGACAGAGTTCCTTTCCTCTTAAATCTATCCATTTGACTGTATATTCTATGTAATTTTGCATTTGGATATGTTTTACATAAATACATGCAAGCAACTTTCATTCCGGAGTTATGTTCTCATATAGACACAGGTACACATATTCACATTCACACATATTTTGTTGTCTTAGGGTCGTTTCTGTACTATGAACACTGAATTTGAGTGTTCAACTGGCAGGGGTTCTAGGAGTTGTATACTAAAATGGCATCAGAACAAAAATAAAATGAGATAATTTTCAGGAACAACTCATCTCAAGATAGAAAGCTGATGACCAATTAGTATGGGCACAGCTCTAAGAGAAACATCTTAACTATATGCAAAATGCAACTTCGGAGCCCAACATTAACTCAGTGTTGGAAACATTTATTAAACTAAGGAATATCTAGTGACAAAGCTTATGAGAAAGAAGTACTTCAGTCTATCACATGCTTGGTTGATTTTAGTAGGCACACATAAAGGAAGTCAATAGCATAAAGCCACTGCTATAATTTGCAAGCAACTTTCTAGAAATAAGATAATAACCTTAAAATTACCACATAATGGAGGAGAAACTCCCCAGTGTAAAGAGAACCTAGTTTCTGCCCTCAGATTCTGGTGTTTACTGTGTGGAGACTTCCTTCACTGCGTTGAGCAATTTAACTTTCAGAAGATAGAGTCCTTGAGCCTTCCCTCCCTTTGCCCATTAAATCCATGTTTCATTCTCCAGCAGCTGTTAAAAGCAGATGGAGAAAATGCAAAAACAACTCAATTTTATCGCCATATATAATCAACATCTGGGCTTCATATCAATAACAGGCACAATCAGTCCAAGTTCATATCTTAGTATCATAAAACCCTTTTGTAGTTTCTAAAGCAAAGCAAAAGCTAATCATTACTAAGTGTGATTATAGATCTCACAACCAGCTTTTTTCAATCTTGGTGGGAACTATATGTGTGTTTACTATAGTTACAAACCTATCTAAAACTATATTGCTAGTTGATTTCTAAACATTATTTACCACCATATATACATTTCACCATATATACATTTCACACTAGAGATTCTATCAGGTGACAGATTTATTGTTTTAAATAATGGGTGTTGATGACCACGACATTTACAGACATTTATGTGTTTGTAACATTTTTTAATTTTTTACCTCTGTACAAGAAAATACAATATATTTTCTTTATTTATTTATACTCTATTCTTACCAAGGTACTGTGGTGAACATTTATATATATTCCATTCCCTCCCACTCTCCCCATCCCTCCCTCATCTTCTCCCTGCTCCCCTCCAAGTCCACTGATAGGGGAGGACCTCACCCCCTTCCATCTGATCCTAGCTTATCATGTATCTTCAGGGCTGGCTGCAATTTCCTCTTCTGGGATCTAATTAGGCTGCTCCTCCCTCGGAGGCGGGAGGGGAGAGGCGGACCACAAGCCAGCCATTGAGTTCATGACCCAAATAGTCCCTGTTCCCCTTACTAGGGTACCCAGTTGGGTACTGAACTACCATGGGCCATATCCGAGCAGGAGTTATAGTTTGTATCCATGCATGGTCCTTGGCTGGAGAAACAGTCTCATAGAAGACCCCTGTGCCCTGATCTATTTGGTCTTTGTGGAGCTCTTGTCCTCGCCAAATCTTACTAACTCCCCCTTTTTTTCATATGATTCCCTGCACTATAGCGATAGAAACAGAATAGTGGATCATTGGTTCAGATTTAATCCAATTCTGTAAGTGCTTGTAAGTTCATGCTTTTAGGGAACAAAGTAGTGTTTTAAAAAGCCTTTTACTTATGTATACCAAACCATATAAATACCTATTATAGAAGGCTTTTTAATATTTGGAATGTAAATGTTATTTTGTGTTTTTAAAAATAATTCCACTTGGGAAAACATTGATCAAAATGAGTAAGAAGTGAATGTTAAAATAGACTAATTTGTTCAGTATTTCATAAATGTATGCATAGCTAGTTTGGCAATTCCCAAATGTTCAATTGTGTGTTTTATATAATCCACACATGTAACGTGTACCCCATCATAACCACTGCAGGGTATTTTACATCACAGAGCAGCAGGCTAGCAAATGACAGAGTGGTACTTTTCTGTCCACAGCTTAGCCTACACAAAATTCCCACGTCCTAAAATCCCCAGGTTCACGGTACAGCCTTCTTGTTTTTAAAGTCTTTGAAAAAGCCTGAAGTCCCTGTGATCACTTGATGTTAGGAAGCACAGAAGGGCTGAGATTTAGGACATAAAACAGAAAGGGAGAAAAATGCAGAGCTGGCTCAAGTGAGGGAAAAAAAGATCATTATAGGCTAAATTTCCTTGTGAGGACTTGGGACTTCTCCCACATAGTACAGTCAAATATCTCATCTCACTCAGCATTTAGTTAAAATAGCTTCCTAGTTTTAGGGAAGTGGTAATAGCCATACCTTTATATATACACATATATGCATGTATGTATGTATATATAGTAGAATACAGTATAGTGTGTAAATATATCAAAAATTATAGATGAATATATGTTTATAATATTATTATAAAATGTTGTAGATTCAGGCATGTAAATCTTGGGGATTACATTTATCCTGTCAGGTTTACATGAAATGAATCATCCTTGCCATATTAAGGCACTGAATATCTTTCCTATTCACTTTGTTAAATCTGTTTTTATTTTCTAAAAAGGAGGTAGCATATTCTTTCAAGGACTGACATTTGGAAGGCTCTTAATTACGGTGTATTTTATCCTAATCATGCAAATATGTTTTATCCATTACACTATCTGTTTCTATAATCTTGAGATGGTTTTAATTAGATTCTTCATGGAACAATGGATTCAAATGTGCACTCTTTGAAATTCAGCAGACTCTATGCTAATATAATAAGCACAGAGCAGAAGTTAACAGAGCTAACAGACATAAACATAGCTTGCCATTTTCTTAACCTGGAAATGCTGATATTTTTCTTTTATTTATGGTTTGGTCAAATGCTTTTTCCTTGTTCTTTTCTTTTTTTCCTTTTTTTTTAGAAGATAATACAACTTTTTTAAATTTATTTTTTTTAATTTATTACAATTTATTCACTTTGTATCACATCTTTGGCCCCCTCCTTTATTCCCTCCCAATCCCACCCTCCCGCCCTCTTCTCCTCCCTCTTCTCCTCCCATGACCCTCCCCCCAGTCCACTGATAGGGGAGGTCCTCCTCCCCTTCCATCTGACCCTACCCTATCTGGTCCATCAAAACTGCATAGTCTTCCTCTGTGGCGTGGTAAGGCTGGCCTCACATCAGGGGGAGGTGATCAAAGACAGCCACTGAGTTCATGTCAAAGTCAGCTCCTGTGCCCCTTACCAGGAACCCACTTGGAGACTGAGTTGCCCTGGGCTACATCTGTGCAGGTGTTCTGGATTATCTCCACGCATGGTCCTTGGTTGGAGTATCCGTCTCAGAAAAGATCCCTGGGCCCAGATTTTTCTTATTAGGGGTCACCATTAGAGATGAATGTTGTGTAGTTTATAAAATGTATTCTAAAATTTCTGTTAAGTTAAAAAAATGTGACTCTACAAAGCTAATGGAAGTACATAATAGTTTATGGTTTGTCCATTAAATAAGGAAGGGATGAAAATGAAATGTTTTTGTTTGTGTCTGTCCATGACAATATGTCTCACCATATAACCATCAGTCTTTTTGATTAAGGAGTGCAATCATGTTTTTCCTTAATGGACTGCTGAGGTAGGGTGATTAAAAGAAAAACAATTAGCTGATAAGTGTAAATAGCAGAAGCTTTTTCAAAAGCCTTTTGTAGGTATGTCAAAAGTAAGCAGATAAGAAAAGCCAGAGACTCTATCAAGCATGCCATTCAGTGTTCAGTGTCCTGCTAGGTAAACTTTAAGTGAGCAGTTTTCAATGTGAAATTTACATTATGGTACATCACTATAATGAGCAATACGAAATTTACATTATGGTACATCACTACAACGAACAATACTATTAAAATCATCGCTTACATTTGAGGCATTGCATTTCCATGTAAAATCTAATATAATTTCATCATGTATTCTCTTTGTTTTATACATTTTTATATTGACTATTCAATTTCTGAAGACCGTATTATCATTTACATTTGTGACTGATTAAATATATATATTGATGAAATTAATATGGATTGAGCATAATTTTTCATAACAGCATGTACTTATGGGCTAGAGAGATGACTCAGCACTTAAGAGCACTTCTGGTATTATCATGAATAACTGATATTAAATCATAGAATCAATGTTGCAAGTGGGATGTCCTTCAAATGTCCATAACTCCAGCTGAGATGGATCTGGAACCCTCTTCTATTCCCATATACATGAGTATGAGAATCTGCACACATCCATAATCCATGTGTATGTATTTATGCAGAAAAATATTCACTCTTAAAAGAAACAATAATTTTGAAAACGAATCTAAAAAGCATACTAAACTGGTTCTGGAAAAATAAGTAATTATTATAAGTATTCCAGATTTTGAGACACCATTAATCCATAATGAACATTAAACGTTCCATGGAATACCTTAAGTCCTATTAAAGAATAGAATTAATTTGGATAAATTTGTGGGTTCAGAACACTTTTCATCACTGTACAATTCCGAAACAGCAAAATTTCTTAATATCTGTAAAAAATGAATCAGTGAATATTTATTGACCCTTTACATTATTTTCAGCAGCCTTACATGGTATCATGAAACGTAAGATGAACAAATTTTTTATCCTTTTAAAACAACTCAAAACCATTTTTACTTTTATTATCGTTATGTTATTATGGTTCAATACTTAACTGATATCTAAAGTTTCCTTCACATGGACTGATTATTTCAAACTTCTTGTATTTTAACTGTAAGAATGGATCAAAGCAGAAACAAACATCATTTTTAAACCGTCATTGCAAAATGCACTTATCAATATTACAGTAAAATAGCTTAGTCTTTGCTATATTTAGAGCCTGTGAAAAAATTTCTTTTTTTATAAATTTATTTATTTTTATATAAATCACAGGTTAGGTTTTTGCATACCATTCGTAGCCCCCTCCCTCATTCCCTCCCACCCTCCCTCATCTCCTCCCCACCCCCTCCAAGTCCACCAATGGGGGAGGATCTCCTCCCCTTCCATCTGATCATCTTGTCTCCTCAGGGCTGGCTGCAATATCCTCCCCTGGGATCTAGCCAGGCTGATACTCCCTGGCGTGTATGGGGGAGGGCCAAAGAGCCAGCCATCAAGTTCAAGACTGAAACAGTCCCTGTTTCCCTTACTAGGGTCTTCAGTTCGACAATGAGTTATCATGGGCTACATATGAACAGGGGTTCTAGGCCATATCCATATATGGTCCTTGGTTGGAGAAACTATCTCATATAAGACCCCTGTGCCCTGCTCAGTTTG
>CM053765.1:78401670-78486416 GCA_028658305.1 Pachyuromys duprasi | reverse complement strand
GCATGACTTTTATTGTAGTAGTCATGTATCAAGTTAGCAGATGTGCACTGCCTACTGAAGTTAACTTTATTGTTTATTGTAGATTTTAGTCTTTTACTTCATAAATGGCTTCAAAATTAATTTTGTGAGCATTCCAGTTTTATTACGCTGGTGGTGCTTGCTCTGTTTAGAGGGTAAAGGGTTTATAAATTCAATATAGATCAGTATCTTCATATTTGAACTTACAGTTATTGTTAAAAATATTTTACATCTAAATCAAGTGCCTCTGTATATATCCTTTATTTGCAGCTTATTAAAATATGCACCTAAATTTGTTTCTACAAATGCTTCCCACTTTATGTAAAAATTTGGCCCAACTCATGACTGGTTAGTGACTGAGTAGTACTTTCATTTTATAATTACCCTACTTTATTCCAATCTTGCTTCACATTTGAAAGGAAGCATGTTTATTTTTAGCACTGATTTCTAGAGGAAAAGAAGAAAGATCTCTTATGAAAAACACTAACTTCCCTTCCTCATGTGAGTCTTAGGTTTGAATTTAATGTGTCTAAGAAATTTACTTCTCCTCCTAAATATTTATTTTTTAAACTTTCATTGCAGACGTTTGGAACAGAACTCCATCAAGGCCATCCCTCCAGGAGCTTTCTCACCCTATAAAAAGCTCAGAAGAATGTGAGTTAATAGTGTTGTACAAAATATGTCATTTTTAAATTATGTAGGTCAAGACTATGCAAGAATAATTAAGCATGGCTATTGAGGAGATTGACAGCTTAATAACATGTGATTGTCAGTTGTATAATAGTACTTTAATCTTACTAGTGAAACCTTGTAATTTTTAATGTTGTCTGTAATTTAGTTTATTGATTTCCACAAAAAGTGGTCATGACATTCTTGGTACGCTATTGTCTAATTAAGGCATGAAATCTGTACTTATAACTTAAGCAAATGGGTAGTAGCTGTTTTATAGAATGTGATTCGTCTTTTTATTTTAGGATTGTCCGATGCTTCATTTTGAAAGTTGCTCATGTATGTTCATAGATAGCATCTACAATAAATGCCATTCTTTTGTAGCCAGTCTCCCTGGCCTTGTATGTCATTTAACGGAACCTTGTTTCTAATTGTAGCGACCTGAGCAATAATCAGATCTCTGAGTTAGCACCGGATGCCTTCCAAGGATTGCGCTCTCTGAATTCACTGTAAGTTGACACAGCTTTGCTGGAAGAATCTAGATGTTCTCAACAGTCAAGGGCATCTATGTTTTCAGATCAAAAATGAAAGAACAATCCTGTTTTTTTATGATGAGTTATGAATCCTTTATCTTCAGTTGTTATTAGTGGATTTCATCACCTCATGGAGGCCTGCTAACATTATCCTAGCCAGTTTTTAGTGTAAAATTTGTGGTATTTGTTTTGTTTGTTTGTTTGTTTGTGGTTCTTTAAAACTTTGTTCTTAAAATAATAAGAGCAGTCGCTTTGGGGGAATTGTTTTTGTTTTTTAGTTTTTTTTCCAGCTATAATCAGGGGAACATTTATTTTGAAGTACGTGGACAACTCTAGATTTATGGTCTCAGTCTGTAGCTTCACGTGTCTCAGCACAATGTTGGTCCTTTTAGAGAGACGAAGGGCAAGGTATTGCTGAGAATTAGTAAGCATAGCCTGGGAGCCATCCTTTGATCCTTTCCTCACCACAGGAGGATTTTTACCCCCAAAATTGCCTCATAAAAAGCATTAGTTATGAAGGTCAAGAGGACTTTCTGGAAGATAGCTATGCAAATTGGAGAGCAGCTAAAATAAGTTACTAAAGGCCTACCTCATGGGTTTTATTTTTCTCACTGTGACAACACTAAAATTTCTGAAATGTTTAAAAGACTTTGGGGGCAAGTATTCCAGACAGAATACTATGTTCTCTGTAGTTTAACTGATTCTTCTTTCAGTCTTGTGGGAGGATATACACAGACATTCATGTTGGTGTGCTGTGAGCAGAGAATGGAAAAAACTTTGGTTGTAGGTTTCCACTTTCACTCTGTTTATGACAAGATCTCCTTTTCTCTGCTACTGGACGCTTTAGGCTATCTGGCCTGTGAGTTACTACAGATTCCCGACTCCTGGCTCTCATATCCTAAAAGCACTGGGTCACACATATGCAGCATGGCTAGTGCTTTCCCCATGGAGCATTCTCTCCACCTGTCTGCAGTTTCAATTCTTTCTGTTATATTTATCACTTCACTGTTTTGTTCTGACTCAGAAACATCCTTTCATAGTTAGGAAGTGTGTGCTACCCAGAATAACAGAGTGCCGAGCTTATACTGTAAATCTTTTAATGCTTTGTTCACTTTATCCCCACCCATTCCTAGCGTGTGGCTGAGCAAGTTACTAATTTACATGTGGTTCAGTTACCTTGTCTCAAAAATTAGGAAGCACCATCTTCCTTCGCTGGATTTACAGAAGCAGAGAACAAACTGCTAGAGGTGACAGGCACTGCCATGGCACATTGCTTGCCTACTGCCCATCCGTTTGAATGTTCCTTGATCTTAAGTGTTCCAGAGAGTGCCCATGCCCCAAATCCTTAGCCTGTGAGAACCTGCCTCTCATGATTTTAAATTAGTACATTCAGAACTATCCAAATTCACTGACAGGGATGGGGAATGCTAGCTGTGTAAAAGCCCACAGTACTCTTGTAGGAGACATCAACTTATCCCCAGTGCCCATGTCAAGTGTGGATACCAGCACTGACATGCACATTCCTCTCTACAATACTCATATGGGTAATAAGATAAAATGTATAGTTTTAATTTCACTTACTGTAGTTTCCTGTCTTCATCACCTAGTTTTGAAGTTCTTTGGAGGCTACAGTAGAATGCTGAACATCTAATTTTGTTTTGCTTAAGTCTTTTCTTGGAATGCAGTTGGCTCTGCTGCCTAGCATTACATATTTCACTACCAGGCTTTTCATGAAAATGAAAACCTAAACCTATTTTCTCCATTTGTCTCTTGCTTTCTCTTTACTCTGATTTCTTAAAAATTTTCACTATTATACCTCTCAAAGGGCACATCATTGCTTTTAACTTACAGGTTTAGCTTTTTGGAAATGGCCTTTAATGATGGACCCAGGTCATAGTAAATCTTTTGCAATATTCATTTTATTTTCCTGCATTGCATTTTTTCCTGCTGTAGGAACTTTATCTTTTGCCAGGTTTCAGCAAGAATTCAAGACAGAATTCAAAGTGGCCACCAGTAGTTTCTGTTGCCCACTGTCCCTAAATCCAAAACCATACTTTTAAAGTAGATTTCCATTTTTGGTTTTGTTGCTAGTGGCACAAACAGGAATCTCCATAATGTGACAGTTTATTTTTCCAAAGGACCCTAAAAGTCCCCCATCTGATTAACTGTGCTTCTGTGGAGCACATTGAATATAAGTTATGGAGGAAAAGAATAGAGACACTACTCACTGTGTTCTTAGTCATATTTCTATTTGCTCCAACTTCCATTTCAGAGGAGTTCATTTATGTCTTCCAGTTTTTCTTTTTAATTTTTTCCTCTTAAAACACATACCTGCTGGGAAAGAAAGAGTCCATGCTCTTTCGGTGTGTGGCTCCTGGTGGTTTCACCAGGCTCCGATGGAGCCCACACATCCAAAAATACATAGAGGACATCAACTGGACTTGAGGTTCAAGTTAAAAAAATTCCATGCACTCTGCTCTACATTTGGCTGTGAGTCTTAGCCTCTGCTTTGATATGTTGAGCAGTGGAGTCTTTCAGTGGTGCTCTATGGCAGGCTCCTGTCCTGTTTCCCGTCCTCTTCTGCTTCCGAAGTCTATTGCATTTGTCCTTCTGGAAGAGGATTGAGCATCTTCCCTAGGGTTTTCCTTGTTGTTTAGCTTTTTTGGAGTATAGATTTTAGTATGTTTATCTTATATGTCTGATAACTACTTATGAGAGTGTATATACCATGTGTGTCTCTCTGCTTCTGGGTTACCTCACTCAGGATGATCATTTCTAGATCCCACCATTGGCGTGCAAATTTCATGATTTCATTGTTTTTAATAGCTGAGTTTTATTCTATTGTGTTAATGTACCACGATTTTTATAACCATTCCTCCATTGAGGGACATCTAGGTTGTTTCCAAATTCTGGCTATTACGAATAGAGCTGCTATGAACATGATTGAGCAAATGTCCTTGTATACTTGAGCATATTTTGGATATATGCCCAGAAGTGGTATAGCTGGATTTTGAGGTAGCATTATTCCTAGTTTTCTGAAAAAGTGCCAGATCGATTTCCAAAGTGGTTGTACAAGTTTACATTTCCACCAGCAGTGGAGGAGGGTTCCCCTTTCTTCACATCCTCTTCAGGATGTGCTGTCAGTTGAGATTTTTATCTTGGCCATTTTGATGGATATGAGGTGAAATCTCAGGGTCCTTTTGATTTGCATTTCCCTGATGACTAAGGATGTTCAGCATTTCTTTGAGTGTTTCTCTGCCATTCCATATTCCTCTGTTTAGAATTCTCTGTTTAGCTCTGTACTCCATTTTTTAATTGGCTTACTTTGTTTGTTGGTGATTATCTTCTTCAGTTCTTAATATATTCTGGATTTAGCCCTCTGTCAGATATAGGGTTGGTGAAGATCCTTTCCCAGCCTGTAGGCTGTCATTTTGTTCTGATGACTGTGTCCTTTGCTTTACAGAAGCTTTTCAGTTTCTTGAGGTCCCATTTATTAATTGTCGATATTAGAGCCTGTGCTGTTGATGTTCTGTTCATAAAGTTGTCTTATATGCCAATGAGGTCAAGGCTTTTCCCCACTTTTTCTTCTAACCGATTTAGTATGTCTGGTTTTATGTTGAGGTCTTTGATCCTAAAAAAAAAAAAGAGAGAGAAAAGAAAGTTTCTTCTCTAATTGATTTTGCATCTCTAAGAAAAATCTGTATATGTAGTCTATATAAGTGACCTTTCATGTGTGTGTTAAAGCTGTAACCCTGGAATTTAAACAAATGGACTGTCTCACCCTACACTGTGTAGCACCCTGATTTTTTTTATTCCTTTGATTATTTTCTTCCTACTTAGCAGTACATCCCACTTCCCTCTGAGATCTTAAAAGAGGAACAGTACTTCCTTTATTCCAGTAATATCTTTTCCATTATATGTACATCCTTTATACATTAGAATCATATACTACTGTCAAGCAATTTACTTATTTAAACCCAGTTTTTCAGCTTTCATATGTGTCCCCTGACACTCATCTATCCTTTTTTTCTAAAGAATATATTTCTGGTTTTAAAAATATGTTTATTGTGTAAAATGTACAAACATATATTTTTAAAGGTCTATTAAAGTAACCTCTAGAGGGCAAAACACTTTCTACCTAGGTTGTAAATTTATATTTCCATATTTTCAAAGAAATTTATATAATATTATTAATAAAACTTCCTACATTTAAAATATCTAACCTTCTATTATAATTTCTTTCATGCTACAAAATAGATTTCTAGCTTTAACTTTTAGTCATATCTAGGGCTATTTTCTTTCTTTCTTCTTCTTTTTTTTTAATGAGCAAGGTTTGACTGTGTAATAGACCTGGCTTTCCAGGACCTGCTTTGTTGACCAGGTAGGCCTCAAACTTACAATGATCCACCTGCCTTGGCCTTCTGAGTACTGATATGGAAGGCATGTGCTTCTGGCTTGGATTGATTTCTTAACTAGATATCCAAAGTGTGTCTTGAACTATGTCCTTTAAATTTAAACATGCCTATGATTTTTAATATATATAGTCAAGTGCACCTTAAGTATACATTTTTCTTATACTTTGATTTGAGGTGCTATAATAGACATTATTGGGATCCTACTGATAACACTTAAAGGTCTTTCGATCATTTTCATTCAACTCACTTGCTTTTTATACCACTGTTTCACACTGCTTCAAAAATGTTCCTCCATCTTTCTCAGCTAATTTATCATCATTTCACTTGTCAACCCAGTACCAGGACACCTAACACCTGTGCTAGGCAGCTTATGTCCTGACTTGATTAAGTCAAGATCCTTTCCCCTAATATCTTCAGAGGGATGGGAAAAGTTGGAGGGAATGTGGGAGGGGGCTAAGTCTGGGATACAAAGTACATAACCTGTGATTAATATAAAAATAAAGAAATTTTTAAAAAACATGAAAAAATATCTTCACTTGAGTTCAATCAGAGGTCAGTATCTCGATGGCGCATTCCACTTCACTCTTGGTGAACGGTAAATAAACATTTGAAAAGTTTTCAAGTAATATTCATAATTATTATTTTCTCAGATCTTATTATACCATTTATTTTTTAAGTCCCTGACCTTACATGGATTCATACTTATATTACAGTGTTATGAGCCCGAAATCCCTCATTTAATGAGCAATAGAGTCTATACTGACTGATCTTCTTTACTATACATACTGTGATCTGATTGCGTATAATCTATGTGCATGCTTATGTTTGGGGTGTTTTATGTAGGAAACTTTTCAATTTGACAGGTACTATCTTCAAAAATGGTCAAATAAATTGTGAATTATATTTTTGTTATTCTTTGTTTTATATGTATTTTACATTATGTACAGTAAACCCTTATTTTATCTATAATCAGACAATTTTATTTCATTCAATTTTCACTTGGATAATATATTGTCTACTAATCTTCCTAAACATATATGTTATGTGAAATACATGTTACAATATATGTTACAAGAAACAGACTTGTTTGATTTTAAATTTTTATATATTTTTTTCAGTGTCCTATATGGAAATAAAATCACAGAACTCCCAAAAAGTTTATTCGAAGGATTATTTTCCCTACAGCTACTGTAAGTATTTGATAACTCTGGATCTATGGGATCTAATATGGTTATAATTTTTTAAATGCATAATCTCTTAATTATCTGGAATCTTCAACCCAAAGTGACATGGCTTAATGAAACAAAAATGATACATGTAGCACTGCTAACATCGATAATAGCTTTTATGTGGAGATACAACTGTTTAGAACTGTCCAAGAATGTTTCTCTCCACAATAAAGTGGATGATTGTGTTCCGCTGACCCATTGGGGAGAAGTTTTGTAGTGATGTGCACTCCATAAAAGCTCTCTGTTATGATGTTACCAGTATCTGGGCTGGAGCTAGAGAAATGGGATGCTTCACCATCCACTTACTACAGAAAATCTGCAAGCAAAAATTCCAGGGTCGCTTCTGCAAACACAGTCATGGGGCACGGTGAAACATGCCATGGGAGAAATCTGCTGATTAGCCCTTACTGAGTTGTCTGCGACTCCCTCCATTTTATTAAATGCCTCTCTTCTTCAACTATAGCTGCTCCCATTTGTACTGAAAGAAAAATTCACTCTATTTATAGGACTAGATTTGATGCCATTTATCTTGCTGTCTGGCCATTTTCAAAGTAAGTTTGTCGAACAGGGAATAGGAAGGCAATCTGAGAGTTGAATTTAGTCTGTAGTATCCATTGTACGTAGTAACCTCATTTGTGGCAGACCCTGATATGGAAGTTTTGCATGGGTAGATAAGCATAATGTGATGCCTTCCCTGGCCCCTTCCCACACCAGTCTCTCTTACAATTCTTAAATTCAGAATACATTTTCCTCTTTTAATAGTATTCATTCCTTAGCATTTATGTGATAAAAACTTATTAGTAACCCTACATCTTCCTTAGTGCAGTTATTATTTTTTTCATGTGACACTTACGGTCACTATTACTATCCAATTTTCTTTGTGTTAAGCCCTTTTTACCATTCTGCGCAATTGTAGTTTATATCATATCTAGATACAAATACACAAAAAGACCGATGTTAAAACAACAACAACAAAAAAAAAACCTTACTGTGTGTATCATTCACCTCTTCTTGGTTCTCTATATCTTACTTAACTTATTCTATATACATTACTGAGTGATGATGCATACTGCTTTTGTGAGCTAACGTTTTTTTAATGTAATTTATTTATTTTTATATCAATCACAGGTTAGGTACTTTGCATCCCAGGGAGCTAACATTTTTTTAAAGGTTCTAACTCTGAGATTGATTCATCAGCATTGTTTTTGCTTGATAAAATGTTTCTATATACATCATAGGTATCTTTGCACATTATAGATACAGTGTGATCCTATGGTCAAAGTAGGACCATCTACTTTGTAGGACGTCTACAAAGCAGGATGTCTGACATCCTCATTTTCTAAGAATAATCTTCATTTCTACTATCCTCAACTGTTCTTACCATAATTTTGCTCTTTGACACCAACACTCAAGAGGCACTTATTTGTGGTAACTGTAATATATGTGTGAGGAAAGCACAGAGATATGAGAAACACTATTCATAAAGCCACTGTTTTTAATAGACCATCACCAAACTCCCAAAGACAACCTGTTCTTCAGCCATCCAGGACATAATACATACATACATATATACATATATATATATATATGTATATATGTATATATGTATGTTATCCCAATCCTTTTACAAATAGCTAAGAATATTATGAAGTGAAACATTTTAGCTTTGTTTGAACAGATAGTTAGTAGGAGAAAGTACATTAATGAAAAGAAAAACAAGAAAAATGACTGCTGATGTGTCTCTATTCTTCACATCATATTGATTTAAAACAAGTACCATTTTCTCACAGAAAAAACTGTTTCAACTTCTTCAGGCCTTCCTGTATTTCCTCATCTTTTAGTGTTTACTCTAACTCCTGTATTCAGTCAACATGTGAATTAAAGAACATTATCAATGATGCGTGTATTGTTACAAAGGTGGGAGGTATATGTTTCTTGAAATCCCCATCCCCAATTCAAATCTCCATGACCATTCAAGCCAACCCTCCAGAGCTTTTAGACAAGTTTTTGATGTACCATAAAGAAGCCTGAAACTTAAGCTCCTGGTGAGAGAATGCACGGCACAGAAAACGTGATCATTAGGAGAGAGCCATAGTCTTGCTTACTTATAAAGAAACTACATAACCTTTCTGAAAGAGGATTGATCATCTTATCCAGGGTCCTCCTTCTTGATTAGCTTTAAGTGTACAGATTTTAGTACGTTTATCCTGTATATATGCCTAATATCCACTTATAAGTGAGTATATGCCATGTGTGTCTTTTTGCTTCTGGGATACCTCACTCAGGATAATCTTTTCTAGTTCCCACAATTTGCCTGAGAATTTCATGATTTCCTTGTTTTTAATTGCTGAGTAGTATTCCATTGTGTAAATGTACCACAATTCCTGTTTCCTTTGCTCAGTTAAGGGACATCTGGGTTGTTTCCAGATTATAGCTATTACGAATAAAGCTGCTACGAATGGTTCAGCAAATGTCCTTGTTGTGTACTTGAGCATATTTTGGATATATGCCTAGGAGTGTTGTAGATGGATCGGGAGAGGGAGAAAACATAGAATAGTATAGGAGCCTACCACAGAGGGATTCTGAAAGATTCTACCCAGTAGCATATCCAAGTAGATACTGAGACTCATAGCCAAACATTGGGCAGAATGCAGGGAATCTTATTAAAAAGGGGGGAGATGAAAGACCAGGAGGGGACAGGAACTCCACAAGGAGAGTAACAGAACCCCAAAATCTGGGCCCAGGGGACCTTTTTGAGACTGATACTCCAACCAAGGACCATGCCTAGAGATAACCTAGAACCCCTGCTCAGATATAGTCCATGGCATCTCAGTGTCCAAGTGGGTTCACTAGTAAGGGGAACAGGGGCTGTCTCTCTGACATGAACTCAGCGGCTGGCTCTTTGATCACCTCCCCCCTGAGGGGGGAGCAATCCTACCAAGTCACAGAAAAAGACAATGCAGTCAGTCCTGATGACACCTGACAGGCTAGGGTCAGATGGAAGGGGAGGAGGACCTCCCCTATCAGTGGACTCGGGGAGGGAAAAGGAAGGAGAAGAAGGGAGAGTGGAATTGGGAGGTGGCGAAGGAGGAGGCTACAGCTGGGATACAAAATGAATGAATTGTAATTAGTAAAAAAATAAATTAATAAAAAAGAAAGAAAATAACCCCCCCAAAACCCTAAATAGCAAGCAAGTGAAATCCAAAACAGTGTTAGCTGTAAATGTTTTGTTGTCAAATGGCAACACAAGTTCACTATGTCACACAATGAGAACTATCCAAACCACATGGCAGATAATGTTTAGCTATTAAATATTTTAAGGTTCTTAACAAAATAAAAAGGTAGAGCCAAAGAGCGTTAAACAACCTGCAAGAATGGCTGAGTTGTGTTTAGAGGTATGTGCTGCTCAGCTTAGGTAGAAAACTATTCTGGAAAAGATGATAGTACCAGCGGTAAGACACATCCCACTCGAAGCATCATATTTCACCTGCATGAATCATGCCTGCCAGTTTATGATTTTTAAAGCAAACTTTCCCAGTGTATTGATATAAACTAGGAAAACACTGAGGGGATGAGATACTGCTTTAGGTGGGTGTTTATACTGCAATGGGAACCTTGAAACAGTAATGTAACTTTCTTATCCAGGAGGGTTAGCAAGTATTCATGTCAGCAGCTACATTTGGGCTTGTAGTATGTACTGAGGGCAGGGGGAGGTTGAAACATGAAAGAACAAAAGACACAAATTCATGACATTCTGGGTACAAATGGCAATCATTGCTACATCAATAACAAAACCTAAACCATTTTATATAGAGAGATCATATATTATGTGTGTATACATATGTGATACATATATGATACAAAGATATATATGTATATACTTTAGAAAATACATATATGATATATATATATATATATATATGTGCCTTAGAAAAATAGACTTGAAATATAGTGACTTGAAAAGACTAGGGATTGGAAAGTATTAGAGAGAACCTGAAAATTCAGGAGGCAGTGTATGCTGGAAAAGGAACATGTTTATGTTTAGCAGAATCCAGAAAACCAAAGTGACTAGCAAGTCATACAAATGGAAGGAGATTCTGAATAGAGGGAAAGAGAATCTGAATAGAAAATAGAAAGGTGTGAACTGGAACAGCCCCAAGTTGAAGCTGTGGAGTCTCATGAGTGTGCTATAGACCTTGTGGGCTTTCTGAAGGATGGTTGATTGACTAGACTTTTACTCTGACCAGAGTTATTGCAAGGTCCTGGGAGGTCATGATCCCATGTCTCCTATAATGTCCACTCTGGCTGCTCTTCTGGAGACTGGACTTCTGTGAAGTGGCTGGAGACACTAATGTTTTGATTTTTTAAATTCTTGACAACAGAACTGAGCCTCTCCCACCTTTGTCTATGGTTTTACTTTAATGTAATCCTTTATTTTTATCTTTTTAATTGAATGCATTTATGAGCACCACTGGATTTTAGTAAATTTGACCATGTGACTTTTGCTTTTCCATATATGGCCTACGTTATTATTAAATTTATAAAGTTGGTGTTAGGATTAAATGCATTTCTCTTGGGTTTCCTACAGAAGAGCTATATTACACGTGACTTAATGAGATGCTACACCTTAATTTTATGACTGTTTGATCAAACAGATTATTGAATGCCAACAAGATAAACTGCCTTCGGGTAGATGCTTTTCAGGACCTGCACAACTTGAACCTTCTCTCTTTATATGACAATAAGCTCCAGACCGTTGCCAAGGGCACCTTCTCAGCTCTCAGAGCCATCCAAACTATGTATGTATGCAAAATTTGGACTGAGTATAATAACGATTACTTTCACTGTGAATGAGAGAGCCGAGTCCCATGCAAGTAGTGTATAAAACTCTTCTACTGTGTTTCTGAAAGGCATTTGGCCCAGAACCCTTTCATTTGTGACTGCCATCTCAAGTGGCTAGCGGATTATCTCCACACCAACCCAATTGAGACCAGCGGTGCCCGTTGCACCAGCCCCCGCCGCCTGGCGAACAAAAGAATTGGACAGATCAAAAGCAAGAAATTCCGTTGTTCAGGTAATTTCTCACTTCATGAGGCATTTCCCTTAGGACTGAAAGCTACAGTTACATGAGAATTAGCGACAGCAGCTGCCCTTGGCTGATTACCAAGCATTTGTACAGTCTCATTACATTTACTTCTGTCTGGGTAGGGGAAAAGCAGGAGAAACAGAGAAACAACCCAAATAGTATATCCACCAAAATGAATATCAGTCAAATGAAGAGGATGCCTGGATCCTTTCATAGGATTCAGATGTAACCAGGACCTTTTAGATGACATGAAACACTGCTCAAAAGTGGTGCTATTCCTGGTTGTTGTACTGGCCGCTATTGACCAACATCAAATAGTTGGACATGTTTTTATTTACTCACAAACTGAAATAAGACTTGATCACATGTTTTTGTTGTTGTTTTTCTTGTTGTTTGATTGGTTTTTGTTGTTGTTGTTGTTCAACCAAAGAGAAGTATGGGGTAGAAGGCTCATGATGTCTCATATCTTTCTGAAATATCTGTGAAGACACAATTTGTTTGTTACTTCCTTTTTGTGTTTGGAAATCAGTTCCCTTATCCACAAAAAGCATTGTATGGCTGTTAACTAGGAAGCTTATTCCATTGTTCATATTGGTCTACTGTTATATGTGTTCTGATGGTAGGAAATATTGACTATCATTTGGGGAGTATGCTATTTAACTCTTCTGAACACATTTTGCAATGTGCAGTTAATTCATGTTAAACATCTAATATGAAAACTGGATTTGTTATTGTCCATCTTTATAATGAGTCTATCACTCACTGTGTGTTGTTTACTTCTATGTATATGCATTGTCACTTAGTTATTTGTAGTAATTTTAGTCCATTCTTAATCTAATATTATTCATATCTCTGCTTGATGACATTCAGGTACATCTATTTTTTCTCTCTCTTTTTTTATTTAGCTAAAGAACAGTATTTCATTCCAGGTAGGTTTTGCTCGGTGGTAGGACTAACTGCAGATACCCTTTTCTTGACTTACATAGCTTCTGAGCCCTGATGCATGCTTTGGGAAGTGCAGTAAGCACTCCACAAATAGAATAACTTCTGCACAAACCACGTGTAGCTGTATCCTGAAAGCCCACCTCTGCATGCAGCTTCTGGTAGCAAACCTCGTTATTAAACAACCACAAAAAAAAAAAAAACACCTTTTTGCCCTTTCCTCTTTGCACATTACCTGCAGTTTCTCACAATAGCAAACCTACTTGAATCTATGGCTTTCTACTTAAATCATATTTTTTCTCTCTATGTTGAATATCTAATCTTTCAGCCTGTTTTTAAAATATAGCTTAGGAGGCTAGTTTTAAAGACAGCAGCCTCTCTATTGTCAAAAGAGCTAACTCTATGTAATATCAGGTATAAACATGCAGAACTACGTTTTCAAAAACAACCACAAAATCCCTTATTTTTTAAAGCTTCTTGCTTTAAATACTTTTTGCTTAGTTTTATAATTTTTAATGTAAGACAGCTGCTCATACTGCTTTAGATGCACTTGTGGTTTTTTATTAATTTATTTTCAATTGTACATTCTTGGCTGTCTGGAGTCAGATTATTACTCTACAAATGGAATATTCACATCCATCATGAAGTCATTAGCAGTTAATGGGCACTAAAGGCCTTGAGTAATCTAAGCAGAAGGAGAACATGTTTCTAAAGATGCAATTGTAATGTTTTATTCCTTTGCTTACATCAAACACCTTCAAACTGATAAATGTAGAGCTAGCTCTTTAAAATGTGTCCCCTACTTAGTTCTTGCCTCTTGACTTGTGACTTGTTTGCTTAAATCACCATATATTAAATATATATAGTATTGATTTTAATTATTTATTCCTTATTCTTATCATTTAATTAGTTGTGTATACTTAATAGCTTTAAGTATGTTGCTTATTTTTAGTTTTAATGCTCAACTAATCATCTACATATTATTCCTGTGTGTACAAGCAATAATGTGTTGAAAACAGCAATTGATTGGTCTTCATAGTCAATGTAAAACTTTTGTTATTTTTATCCAGTTAAGTGCAAAGTTATCTAATAATTCTGACTAGCTGAGAAAAGAAGCCCTCTGAAAACTAGAGTATGCACAGATTAACATATCAATATTATTTAAATTCTAAAATTGTGGCAATTTATCTAAATATTACCAAATTATTCAATTCAGTTTATTAATAATTTAGATACAAAATCCCAGTAAAACTGAATGCATTACAAAAAAAAAAAAGACCTGTAATTGTGATAGTTGTTAAGTGTTCTGTTCTTGCTGGAAGACAGGAGCCCAGACAGGTTTTAAAAAATAACTTCTATATCAAAGAGCATGTCTTACTTTTTAAGCTTTGATATTCCAATTTACATTTTAAGTTTATTTGTAGAAGCCATAGCACACTGATTGCTTGTTCCTCAATTTGCTCTTTTTTTCACCACAAATACTAGTCATGATTTGTGTTTACCTAATAAGCAGTTTTTAAATTAAGCATTATTGATTGCTATGGTATTAATTATACATTTGATATGCACTCAATGAACCCATTATCGATACTGTTCTCAGAATAATGTTACCTTTCTTGTGGCTTAGTCTCTGAAGACAGAAAAGAAACAGATTCTTCAATAAATTTGGTGGCACTTACTGCTGTATTGGAATGTGACCCCTATATATTATATTTGGCATTTGAAATCTTGTTAAAATTCTGATTATGTTCCTACTGAGTGACATGCTTTAAGACTTGAGGGTCATTTGGAAGCATATGACCTACCCCCTAACTATTAACGGATAACTTCTATCTATAGTCCTTGCAATGTTCCATCATTGGCTTTTCATTCATTTTATATGTATATTCATCTGTTGCTATTTGGTATGGCATTCTAAACATCCTGGTGATATTGCAATAGAAAAATCTGTCTCACATCCATTAAAGAAACCCAGGAGCATTTTTTAATGCCATGGCATTGCCTGTAAACCATTATACTTCAAACGTGCCAAACTTTTCAAATTTTATTATTTATTTACTTACTAATTTATTTATTTGTGAAACACGACGAATGCATCGCACAGTCCTATCCTATGACTGCCATGGTAAAGAAACAAGGAAGAGAACATAGTTTGATATAGATGTATCTATTCACCTTAACTGGGATGATTCTGTCTTTCTTTCCTCCTTGGTGATCTTTTCTTTTTCAGGAACTCACCATTTGGCCTGTAAGTAAAAGTGTCTCATCTGAAATGTAACACTCCCTCTTTTCAATCCCCGATGTATCTTCTTCTAGTCTTGATGTTTTGCGCCTATTTTCCATGAAGAAACCACAGACCTCTTGAGCTTTTCTGTTGTCCTTGTAGCTTACCTTCAACTTCTTCCCGGATGTTCTTCCCGAAAGCTGTGGTTTCCATTCTGCAATCCCGAGGAACATGGGAGGCGCCTTTCCATATAGCCCCTTCTTTGTGTTTCCAGGCACCCGAACCCAAACCCTTCGGTAGTTATGCTCTCACTATGGTCGTACACATTCTGCGGGAAGAATGCATGTCATGTGAACAGTATGATGCTTCCAGACCGTCCGTAGCTTTCCTCTCCCTTCGTCTTTCCTCTTGGTCTTCCCTCTGGCCTAGTGGTTGGTGTAGTGATAATGTAGCGAGATTTTCTGTTGTGCTTGATCTAACCATGTGGTTGCGAGGTATGAGTAAAACATGGTTCCGTCAAGCACCATGGAACGTCACGCAGCTTTCTACAGCATGGCAAGCTGCTGAGGCTCAAGGCAGGACGTACTTGTCTTTTCTTATAGACTCAAAATGAAAAAAGAGGGCTTTTGGGACGTTTCTGAAGATTATGTGAGAGGGAGAGAATAACAAAAGTCCGTAGAAAATCTTAAAACCTAAGTATATTGATTTTACTTAAAAGCCCTACTTCATAATAATATACAGGAGTATGTTTATTACCAGATATGCTTTCAATTTTTGACTCAAAAATAAATAAACTTTTTGTTAACAATTCATAGCCATTATGTGATTATCTGTGAAATAGAGTGCCATGGCTCAGAATCGGATCAGCAGAAAGTACAGCTGTGAAAAGCTCACCTTTGTAAATGTTTTCCTGTCATGTGAATCTGGTCCCTCTTTTTTCCAGAAAATTCTAAGCCTTTCTTTTAACCCTCACCTGACATCCATTGACCAAAATTCCCTAAGTTGTCTCCCTGCTGCATAATCTATAGTTATCCTACTACTTTTCTTCCCATATATTTATGGCTATTCTAACATTCAGACTCAGAATCTTATTTTTGGTTTGAATCCTCAATAGGCACAGAAGATTACCGATCACAATTAAGTGGAGACTGCTTTGCAGACTTGGCTTGTCCTGAAAAGTGTCGCTGTGAAGGGACCACAGTAGACTGCTCCAATCAAAAACTCAACAAAATCCCAGATCATATTCCCCAGTACACAGCAGAACTGTAAGTTTATCTGAATACAAAATCCTGGCTTGGAGGGAACAAGGGACAGAGAGAGACTGCATTCAGGCACTGGAAATTTTGTCATGATATTTTAATTCCCAATAATTGAATTAACTTAATTAATACATGTTGAATTGAGAGCACTTCTTTCTTGTCCAGGAATATGTTGAATCTCAATTGACTTTTTTTTCAGGTGGAGCAACAATAAAACAGTCAAATTATCTCTCAAAATTCAGTCATCACTTAGTAATGTTAATAAAAGGGAAGTATCTGATTATTATTGGATATTTGCTACGGCAAAACATTTATAAGCATTTCAAAAATTTGCAAGGCATTAAATTTTTATAAAGGCCAAACAAAACAATTTGAGAGTTTGCAAATCTTTCAGGGATTTATTGTTATTTGTTTGACTATTTCTCTGGTTCAAAGGAAAGGACTTGGTGATTTCCAGTTAAAGGGCAAATAACAATCATTTGTTTGTTTGTTTGTAAACAATGAACAGCATATTAGAGAAAGGTGCAAACTCGAGTATGATCAAATTACATTTTCAAATTTAGCATAGGATCCATAGTATGGAAAAAATATGCTTTTGGAATTATTTGTAGATTTTATGCCCATGTGTGGTTCACCTTTTCTGACCATAAAAAGGAAGATTTGTAATCTTAGTTTTCTAATATCCCTGAAAACACTAGTGAAATCGAATTATTTCCTGAACATTTTACAAAGTTTATTTATGGTACCATCTGGTATTTGTCATTTACTACTTTGCAAAGTTGCTTGTCTCTGTGTGTATGCATAATCCTTCTGTCTTCAACTAGATTACAGCCTCTCGATGGCAGGGATTGTGTATTATCATTTCTGTCCCACTGTGACTATGCACATGCCTGTTACTTAATGAATTTAAAGTAATTTGAATAATTAGAAATAATGTCTTTCACAGGGTTTTCAAAAACTAACTTTATTGTGGCTCTGGTGATTTTTTTTTTAACATTCACTAGTTCATGGTAGCAAGAACATGTAGCAAGATCCCTGAACTTCAGTCTGTGTAGCTGCATATGTATTTCCATTTATTTCTGAAACTACAACACACAACTGATATTATATTGAGCACGGTAATGAGTTAAGTGTGTTTAAAGTTTAAATGGCATAAGTAGGTTTCAAATTTCTACTGGAACCTATCTTCAAATGTAAGATTCAGCCAAAATCCAATTTTAAACAATTAATATTTTCAAATTATGTAAGTAAAATAAATACTTAAGAGAAAATCTTTTGCAGTCCAGGAACTCAGTAGAGAATTTAGGTTCATAATTTTTAGTAATCATATACTCACATTGAATTTTTATCCAGACTATAGAATTCACCAACATAGGACTGGAAAGATGGCTCAGAGGTTAAGAGCACTGGCTGTTCTTCCAGAGGACCCAGGTTCAAGTCCCAGCATCCACATGGCAGCTCAGTGCTATCTGTAACTCCAATTCCCGGGACTTCAACATCCTCACACAAAACAAGTGTGCAGTAAAACACCAATGTGAGAAATAAAAATAAGTTAAAAATTAAAAAAAAAGAATTCGCCAATATAAAAGTTATAATGCCTAAAAAAATTTCAAATTATCCATATGAACTTTTGGGGGGGATTTTGAAGCAGGGTTTCTATGTAGCCTTGGCTGTCCTGGACTCACTTTATAGACCAGACTGGCCTTGAACTTACAGAGATCTACCTGCCTCTGCTTCCCTGAGTGCTGGGATTATAGGTGTGTGCCAGCTGTAATCACCCAACTAATATGAAAAATTTTTAATGAAGGTATATGATTGGACAATAAGCATATGAAAAAAATCAATTTTTGATGCTGTGGTAAAATACCAGGACCAATGCGACTTTTAGAATAAAGGGAGTATTTTGATGTATGGTTACAGAAGGAGAATCCACAAGAGCAGGAAAAAAAATGGAACAGTCTGATCACAATTCACAAGCAAACAGAAATCAGAGATAAAAGAGAAAGTGAAAGGCTAGAAACTCTTAATCCTCATTACATGCTTCCAGCAAGGCCAATCCTAAACAATCCAAACTTTCTCAAACAGTACTGTCTACTAAGGACCAAGTGTTCTAATACACTAATGAACCTATAGAGAACCTTTCTCATTCAAAGCACCACATTATTCATCCTGGTACCCATGCCATGATTCAAAATACGTTTAATCCAACTTCAAAAGTACCTATGGTCTTTAATCATCACAACACTGTTCTAAAGTCCTAAGTCTCTCCCGAGACTCAAAGTAATAATAGTCCATAGTAAATTAGAGAGAGAGAGAGAGAGAGAGAGAGAGAGAGAATAAATTGCATCCAACATATAAAGGAGGAATGGGGTCATACTGAGGAAAGACTAGACCAAAGCAGGGTTAAAACCCTACTGGGCAAATATCAACGCCTTTAACTCCATGTTTAGTATCTGGGCTTCATATTCAAAGTAATAGTTAACATCTCGCTTTATAGATTTGCTGTCTGTGTTATACACCTCTCTTGGGACTAGATCTAATTTTTGTTTGCAGCTCTTCTTGGAAGAGATTTCATGGTTCTGGCATCTTCAACATTGCAAATCTCCAGTACAACATAGACTTTCATCCATAGCTGCTCAGAGGCTCCTCACTGGGACTCCAGCTCTGTCATACTTTGTCAGACCTTATCATCTGTGTGATAATACAGACCTAATCACTTCTTTGATTCCACACAAGAAGAAATCACAATTCTCTCAACATTATATAATTCATAAGTCTCCAAAACTGATGCCACATTGATGAAAATGTCATATTCATTTGGCAGCTGGGTATGGATTTGCAAACCCTTGGTAATAGCAGCTTTAATATGCTGTTGATTCTAGAGGCAGGAAATTCCTTAAGGTCTTTCAATTCTCATATTGAAGTTTATCTGGATGAAACCTTGCCCTGCAAATGCCTCTCCTACTCTAGTGGAGAGTAAGAAGCTTTTCTTTAATGACATTAAGCTCCTTACCAATTACAGCTTCCTTTGCAGCCCATCTTTGGGAACAATTTTAAGACTTCTAGTAAGCTTATCCTCTCTGTGCTGCACATTTCATATTTATTTGTACACAACTTTCTCTTGATGATAGTAGATCTGCACGAGAGTAAGCAGTAATAACCATTCCAGAGACTGAATTTCAGGTTGCCTTGAAATAATTTTATCAAAAAACTTCATCCATTGTCTTTTAATTTAGCCTTAGGCAAGTTGTTAGGTCGTGTATAGAATGGAGTCAGATTCTTTGCCAAAGTATCACACAAATGAATGACCTCGAGCTCAGTTACTGATAAGAGTTTTGTTACCCTCTGAAAACTAATGATCTAGATCTATAATATCTGCATTGTTCTCAGGATTACACTATTCCATATTTTTTCCTAGAGTTTTTAATTCAGTTTTGCTTATAGCAGTTACTTACTTTTCTAGTCCATAGTTTCAAAGTCTTCCAAATATCTCAAAAAAAAAATCATCACTGCCAGGTTCTTCATAGCAACAACACAACATTTAATGACAAACTTCTATATGAGTTACTATATCTGTTGCTGTGTTGTTTTGCTCTCCATGCTTCATATTTCTTTGTTCGCCACTTGCACAAAGTAGGAACACCATAGCCAAAAGCAATCCCTTGAAGAATGAGTTCATTTGGACCTAGAGTTTCTGAATGCAAGTTCATCATGAAAGGGAAAGCATAGTGACAAAGCAGGAAAGTAGTTGATGGGTCACAATTCATAGGCACAAAGAAAATGATTTGTGTTTATAAACCTTCAAAGGCCTACCTCAAATGATGTACTTCCTCCATCATGACTGTGCTTCCTCAAACAGCACCCCCAACTGGAGAGAAAACATTCAAATACATGATCCTATGGGAGAAATTTCTCATTACCACCATTTGAAAAGTCTGGGGAAAAATCTGCAATAATATGTGGGAAAAATATATGTTGGTAATTATTTGTAAAATAGTATAGTCTCAGAAAGACAGTTTGTTCTTCAAAGTACCGAGCAAATATATCTATCATCTATGAAAACCATCTACTTCTATGTATATAGTCAAAACATTTAAAAGGTATGTCTACACAACGTATGCATACCATCTTCTGCATTGCATTTTTATAGTAGACAAGATGTAGAGTAGCACCAGTGGCCACTAACTGATAAATGGCTAAATGTGAGATGCCCATTCTGTTCCTCAGCAATATGCAACTAAATACTGATAACACCATGACATGAGTAAAAATTCAAACCATCTTAAAGAGGTTGGAGAGATGGCTTGGTATGTAAGAGCACATATCACACAGCTCCTGCAATGCACTGAAGTTCAATTTCCAAAACTTAGGTCACCCCTCTTACAGCCACCAGTAACCCAGGTGATCCAATTCCCTCTTCTGGCCCCTTTGGACACCTTCACATGTCCACAAATAGATACACATAATTGAAAATGAAATGAAATCTTAAGAACATCTAACCACACGAAACAAAAGATATCTTCTGTATGCTTCCCTTTAAGAGAAATTTCCAGAAAAAGAAAACCATGGTAGTGTGATTTGAAAGAGGATGGTGATGGGAAGTCAATTGGCTGTGGTAATAGTGAGAGGTTAATGGCTGGTATTGATTTTGGAGTGTTGAAAATATATTAATTAACAAAGGTGGGTGTGCCTGGCATTGTTTGTTTTTTGTTTGAGACAGTTGTTTATGTTCTTTCTTATAGTGCTCTGATTTCTTGAAGCATCAGGTAGACCACACTGACTTCAGATTTGCTGTGGTCTTACATCTTTGCCTCTTGAGTACTGAGCCTGCATGTGTAACTCATTTCACCTGGCTTGCCATTTTGCAAATATACTGAAGTTCTATACTTTAGATACATTAGTATTTGTATTGTGTATAAAGTGATCTGTGAATGATAATGATATGAAGCATTACTTATGCGGCAAAAGTGTACTAGGTTGACAATAGTGAAAAAAAGGTTTAGAAACTTTGTTATGGAGATTCCTTTATATGAGCTGGCTTTGATTATTCTTTACTTTTCTTAATATTTATATATATTTAAGAATTTTTGATCTTTTAAATGTTCAATGAAATGATAGAACGTAAGTATGTTAATGAGTTCTGTGTTGTATTTGTGCTATATTTTAAATATTTAAATAATGTTATAACTCAGTGTAACATATACAAGTTAACCCTTTCCTACCTATAAGGAAACTTTCATCTCTTTGTTTGTTTGTTTGTTTTATTTCCCCAGGCGTCTTAATAACAATGAATTCACAGTGTTAGAAGCCACAGGAATATTTAAGAAACTTCCTCAGTTACGTAAAATGTAAGTCATTTGTTACCTATATATTGACTTTTTGCAGTATATAATTCACACATAATATATTCTGTAAATTTTATGTATCTTTCCATTTTATCCAAGTCTCCTTTGAAAGAGGAAAATATAAAAAAAAAATCAAGGGAAATTTCCATGTAATGACTACATGGGGCATGAATCAGGGTACCGTTAAAGAGGTACTTTTCCATGTGTTTGTACAATGCCAAGCTAACCCTCTAAAGGAGACAGCTGGTCTATAATGTGTCTGCAGCAGGAATTCAGCAATCTAAACACATTAAAATGGGTTCAGTGATGTTTCGTAACTTCCTTTACTATTCCCCAAACTGTGGTGCTATTTTTCTTTCAGCACATTCACGTCAACTGCTTGACTTTTGCTTCATTAAGCTTTCATTATGAGATAGTCAAAATTAATGATTAGTAAACTGGCTGGACTGATCAACTGTGTTACTTCATGTCCACAGCTCATATTTCAGAGTAAGTCCGTAAACTCAGCATTTTCAACAACATTCCATTAGTATTCCATGTCCTTGAGAAGAGGAAAGGGAGAGGCAGGATCAAAGTCAAGTGTGTGAGGATCCTAAACAGTTTGCTCCCATGAAGAAGAAGCAGGAACATCTTCCCATGACACTTGTTGCCCTCAGTTCCACATATAGAGCTGCCACAGCCACTGACACTGTTTTTAGCAGAACAGACCAAACCTGTCTGTTTCCTTCTTCTCCCAAGTAGATTGCCTTGAGAAAATCTTCTAGTATCATAATTGTTTTTTGTTATGCTACTAATTACGCTGCCTTTTTGTTAATAAGATGTGAAATTAAACACATGTTTAGTGAGCAGTTACTATGAGCCGTGCTTTATAATCATTAAAAAAAATCACAAAACAAAACAATGGCATAGGTCAACTGGTAATGTGTTTGTCGTATAAGCCCAAAGACCCAGGTTTGGATCTCAGATAAGAAAGTCCAAATATGGCGGCCAGTTATCCCAGTGCTGGGGAGATAGTGACAAGTAGATGCCTGGGGCCTTTTGACCAGCCAGGCCAACCATTAGGGCCAAATAAAAAGCTTTATATAACAAATAATTGGCCTTGACAATTTTAGACTCCTGGTGTTCATTTTCATTCATTTTGAGCAGAATTTGGCTAGCATTTCTCTTTCGTGCTAATCTTTCTTGGTGTTACTATTTATCTGTTCATGAATTAGGGAAATGTCCTGTCCACGTTTCACCAATACTGATAGTGACCATCTTGGGAGATGTGGAAGACTTGTGTGTTTATTCTGGTTATTAAAAATGACCAGATATAGCTTGGGAGCATTTTATGTCAGTGAGTAATCATTTATGATCTGTGTTTCAACACTGTTTACCTAGCAACTTTAGCAACAATAAGATCACCGATATCGAGGAGGGAGCATTTGAAGGTGCATCTGGTGTGAATGAGATTCTTTTCACCAGCAACCGTTTGGAAAATGTTCAGCATAAGATGTTCAAAGGATTGGAAAGCCTCAAAACACTGTAAGTATTTCTGGCTCCCGTTAAAGTGGGTTAGACTTCATTGCTCATTATCCTCTGGGGAGATAGGTGATTTCTCCTTTCCTCCTAGACTAGTGACTCAAAATTTGAGACATAACAATTTAAACAGAATAACTGTATTCACCCAGCTGCTGCATTTATTTCTCCGTATAGTGCTTCAGCAGAAGAAAAGCAGTGACTGTGCTCAATTCTTCATTATCTACTACTAAGCAAGCAGGTTAAGGGCTTTCTCTATTTGGTTAGTGATAGGGAGTTTGGAAAGAATAAATTTTTTGTGTCTCCCAAATGTTGTCTAGGTAGAGAAGATGAAACTTAGATCAAATAGTAAAAACAATACTTTGTATTATTTGAATTATCTCAGTGAATCTTAATACATGTTCACCAACAGTAGTGGCTCATAAGCAAGAAGAGAGAAAAACCAAATCCTAAAGCTGTTGTAGGAACACATAAAAGAATCTATTTGAAACCAAGAAGCAGCCATTGGCGATGAAATAAACATGGGTTCAAGGAATCGTATCTCACCTTATCTTGAGGTCTGTGTGCAATGGGGATGTGGGAAGTCCCTGTTCTTTAAGAGGGGTAGAGAAAGATATTTCTTCAGGTTTCTTTAGAATGTGTTAATAGCATCCCAAATTTAGATCTGACAAAAACCACAAACAAAAACAAAAACTTCTGCCCTTGAGAATAGATGTATGTTATAATGCTTTAATACTGTACAGCCAACCTGGAACCCAACAATCTAACAATTCCAGAATGTCAATCTCAGACCTCTCTCAGGGACTGGTTTTGAGCCACTCTAAAATGGCATGGCAACAGTTGCTGTGCATGTTTACAGGAGGTACACTGGGAGTTTGAACAATAACAATGAAAATATGCTATAGGGCCTGCATCTGCACTTCCCTAGGATGTCTCAGGTTACTCAACAAAGGACAGCACTTTTCCTCTTACACAGAAGTTGGGTGTCTATTCATTGGTTCAGAAGCTTTCACACAACAATACTATGGAGAAGGTAGGGCCACATTAGAACTTCACCCGTATCACCCTTCTATGCCGCCAGAGCGAGATGCCACAGACTGAATACTATACATGCATTTCTCACGACTCTGGCCATAGGTGTTCACCATGAAGTTGAGTTTGTGTTTCATCCCATCCACCTAGGCTACAGGCTTCCTCTTCGGATAGTTTATTGCTGTAAATGCATGTGACCTTCAGTCTGTATTTTCACATAGAGAACGGAAAAGTGAATGAGATGTGTGAGACTTCCAGGGTTCCTTTCTCTTTTTATATAAGTTTATAAACTGTGAAGTCTCTCTCCGAAGGCAGTCATATTCAGTGAGAACAGCTTCAACGTGGGAATTAGGGAAGTTGCAATTCAGTCCATAGTACCACCCTGAATAACATATCAAAGTATTTATTTTGACTAGATACAAATCAAAGGATACTGCCTGATAATTTTCTGAAATCAGCTTTCTCCAGTTTATGTCTACTGATCATTTCCTGCTATTTGTTCTGTATACATGAAGAAAGCACCTACAAGCTGTCTACTTAATACAGTTGTCCCCAGTAGAGTGGAACAGTTGAGGGTCTTAAGTAGGTTGTTCAACTATTATAGAAAATGTGTCTAGATCTCTCTTTTCTTCCATACCGTCTCTGAGGTTTGGTGTCCCAAGCATTTGAAAGTACGTTCCACTTTCCCCTGATCCTCTTTACTCCTCAGCACTGGTAGGATAGTTAGTAATATATATGTATATCTCAGCAAGTTGTAAAATGTGCTGAAACATCAGGTAAAGCTTGCTGTTTGCATGTGATAATGGATTTTTTTTAAGTAAGAGAGGTGTTCTCTTCAGCTCTCCCCAGGGTCCCGTAACTACAATAAGATAAAGACCACAGATCTCCGTTATTCATGGCAAAGGAAATTGTTGATAAGGATACCATGCTATTGTTCATTTGTTTCTGACTATCCAGTGATGCACGGATAAGAAGACATCATCTTTCTTCTTGTCTGTTGCTTAGCAAAAAGAGAATATTTTTATTTTTTTTGTTTATTACCAAACATAATTTTAAAGCAACCTTTTCATTATCTGTCTTAGTTGGGGTTTCTATTGCTGTGATAAAATGCCATTGCCAAAAGAAACTCTAGGAGGAAAAGGTTTATTTCATCATATACTTTGACATCATGGTTGATCATTGAAGGAATGTGTGGGCATGAACTGAAAGCAGGTGTCTGGAGGCAGAAACAGATGCAAAGACCATGAGTGAATGTTGATTGCATGGTTTGCTCTTCATGACCTGTTCAGTCCACCAACCCATTGGTGGTACATGCCTACAGAGAGCAGGACCCTCACACATCACTCATCAATAAAGAAAATGCCTCACAGGCTTGTCCACAGCTAATAGTGTAGCGACATTTTCTCAAAGACGTTCTCTTTTTTCCAAATGACTATGCCTTGTGTCAAACTGACATAAAAATAGCCAGAACATTATGTTTCTCGTTTTATATTTGTCTCTTTCTTCTGGTGGATTGATTACTCTGAATGTAGAAAGATCAACAATTTAATTTTTGATGAGTATTGAATAGTATGTAATGCAACTACAGATTTGTATATAAGGTTTTCTTCTTTCTTGAGAACCTCCAAACAACTCAGAGAGGAAGGAACTGGGGGAACAAGCCAGTGCTTTAGCAGCAGTAAGTAAATGACACAAGTGTTAATCCTGTTAATGACAATGTCAAAACCTGGAGTTTATTCAAGGCCAACCTATTTAACCTTTGTTAAATATTACATTTATTCCTTTTGGGAATTCTGAACTTGAAACTGAACAGATTTTTATAAACAAAACAATCTGATGCAAGCTGGGTGGATGCTAAGTCACGCTTGACTCCCTTTGCTCTTGTTAGACAGTGAGTCACTGAGCCCCTGAGATGCCCTCAGCTCTCCATCTGCAGTGCCTAATCATTCTTTTCTCCCTCCTTTTCTTCTACCTCAAATGTCATACTATTCTGAATACACAAATCACCGGGCTCCAGGGACTCTGAGTAGGTGACTTAGAACATTATGTGATCAGGCAAACATAATTAGATCATCAAACTAAAACATGTTACCCTCATCATGAGACTACAAATCCACACAGACTCATCATGCTTTCTGTGACTTAATGTAGGCACTGATGATTCTAGGCATTCTATTCTTGCAGGATGTTCTCCAGAATATAGTCATCCCTAGGGGAAAAAGACATTCAAAATAGTAATAAATGCTACATATTTGCTAAAGGGAATGCTTTTGATTCTCAAAGAGGCAAGATTGAATGTTTGATATTTTATCTCCATAACAATATGTTTTTTCTTCCCTCAGGATGCTAAGAAGTAATCGAATAAGCTGTGTTGGGAACGACAGTTTCATAGGACTCGGTTCTGTGCGTCTGCTTTCCTTATATGACAATCAAATTACTACAGTTGCACCAGGGGCATTTGATACTCTCCATTCCTTATCTACACTGTAAGTAGAAAAGTATTATCTTCATCCAGTGTCTTTCAAGCTTCCTAAAGCTGTGACTCTTTAATACATTCCCTCAATATGTAGTGACCCTAACCATAAAATTATTTTCATTGCTACTTCATAACTATAATTTTGCTACTGTTATGAATCATAATGTAAATATCTGTCTTCTTATGGTCTTAGGGGACCCCTGTAAAAGGCTGTTTGAACTCCCAAAGGGGCCGCAACATACAAGTTGAGAACTGCTGCCTTTATCCATGATTTGCAATTGTGTATTATATTTCTGAGTTTTAATAATAATGTTGTAAATAATTACTAAACACTATATAAAAACATGGCCACATGTATAAGCATTAAAGAAAAAGGACAAGCTTACATTAACCTTGCTTTATTTTTTCTAAAATTATTACAACTCTTACTACATAAAATTTTATATATGTATTATTTTTCAGCTAATTATTTTATAATGATGTGGCTTAAATTTATAATTATAAATTTTATTCTAACTTAAACAAGTAAATGTCACAGATTTCTCTCTAAACTATTCGTTCTAAACAATGAATATTTTAAACATAAGTATCATAAAAACAGAATTGATAGAATTATTACCAACCAACCACACTCTAAAAGAATAATTTGTGGTGACAAGAGATTGATAAAGATGAATAGACCAACAGTAAAAGATATTCGCCAGAGGCCATTTACTATGACTTTGCAAAATATAGAAGGAAGGAATGGAGCCTATCCAAGAGAATATTTTATGTAGACAACTTGAAACTTGAGAATACTTCCAGGTCTATGATTGGAACTCTGAAAACACTTAAAGATAAACATTTAACAACGTATTTTAGGACTTTTGTATGTCAGCTTGTGAACATGGTGTTTGCTATTACATCTCTAATAACTATTGATTTCCCTGTCACAGCAGTTTCTAAATATTCTAACCTCACTCAACAGACTGTGGATTAAAGATAGTGAGGACAGTTCCAAAAGAATGTTTGACTCTGCTCAAGTCACTGAAGTAAAGAGAGAGAGAAAGTAAACTAAGCATCCATCCATCAGTAACATACTTAATCCCTTTTCCATATGAAGTATGACATTTTACACGGAGTGACTAATTTGTGCATATTAAAGGTGGCATGTTTATAAATAATGGGATTGTCGATAGCTGTGTGCTTAAGTATGAGATGCCAAAAGTATTGAGATTTGTAGAAGTAAATTCATTTTTATAACTGGCATTTAATCAACTCAGCTGTCAGTTTAGATAGCAAAGCTATTCTCTGGAGCAAACAAAAGATGGAAATCTTGAGATAACAAATTAAGGGAATAGCTGTTGTCAGGTTAAACTCAATAATATAAGGTAATCAGCCTTCATCTTTATATTAAATTACTGCTTTATCAGCACAGGAGAATTTGACAATAAGTTAGATCGCTGACATGTTTAAATTATTTGTAAGTAAAATATCTATCAGAATCTGTTGCATAAAACCTGAAATTGCTGCCTTCACTGTCTTTTGAAAGAATTCTCTTATGAGAGGCATTTTTAGTTCCAGATATATAAATTTAGGGAAAAAATATGCATGGCATGTTTTGTAGATGATTTTTGCACATAGAGAAAGGAACACACAGGAACTAGTCAAAAAAATCACTGTAGCTGAAATAGTGTGGAGAAGCGGTCACCTAGGAATTCGAAAAATAAGAAAATGAACCCTAAATTGATCTGTGCATTGTTTGCATATGCTTCTTAGAAATCTTTTGGCCAATCCTTTCAACTGTAACTGTCACCTGGCATGGCTGGGAGAATGGCTCAGAAAGAAAAGAATTGTAACGGGAAATCCTCGATGCCAAAAGCCCTACTTCCTCAAAGAAATCCCAATCCAGGATGTAGCCATTCAGGACTTCACCTGTGATGATGGTAAGTAATGCATAATAAATCATGGGTCATTAGACATTTATTCACAGAACCATACTGATGCTCTGTTACAGAGGGAGTGTTCTCCCTTTGGAACAGGAAGACAAGGTTACAAGTAGTGCTTATGGTCTGGAAGAAATGTTTTTGAGAGCAGCTCTCATGCCATGGCCCAGTTCACATCTTAGAACTGTGCACTGTTCTTCTCTGCTTGGTCCTTTGTTCCTGTCAGCAAGGCACTCATTTTTCTGAGGTTGCCCTTTCACACTCAAGTTTACTTCATGCTTATTTACAAGTGTCTAAGAACACTTCCAAGCTCCCAATTTGTGAATTTCACTCATAGGTCTTAATGTCAACTTTATTTTTCTCAGTGTATCTTTTAGAAGCTATTATGTCCAAATGAGAAAAACAAAAGAACAAAAACAAAAAATATAACATAGAAGTTCTACTCAAACCAAGTCACAGTTTCCCCTTTCTAATGCCCTTTGTCATTGCTTTTCATTCTCACTATCGTCCTATGAGGTTAGTGTAGCGCGTTCTGTTGTTATTGCCAGTGAACAGGAAATAAATTGAATTATACATTTTTTTTCTTCTTAAAGTTTCATTTTTTATTGAACTTCATTGTATTGAATTTCATTCTTTTATTGCATTTGGGATCCTTTCACCTCTACCCACTCCTTTCTCTCCCATGATCACCTCCACTTCCTCAAATTCCTGCACTTTTGCTGTGTAGTGACCCACTGAGCTTAGCCATAGTAAGCCTTATTTTTAATTTTTCCCTGAGATCATTATGTGGTTTGATATTATTTTATTTTATTAATTACACTTTATTCATTTTGTATCCCCCATGTAGCTCCCTCTCTCCTCCCCTCCCAATCCCTCCTTTCTTCCCCCTTCTCCACAATGCCCCTCCCCAAGTCCACTGATAGGGGAGGTCTTCTTTTCCTTCTGATCCTAGTCTATTAGGTCTCATGAGGAGTGGTTGCATTATCTTCCTCTGTGGCCTGGTAAGGATGCTCCTCCCTCAGGAGGAGGTGATCAAAGAGCCAGCCACTGAGTTCATGTCAGAGGCAGTCCCTGTTCCCATTACTACGGAACTCACTTGGACACTGAATTGCCATGGGCTACATCTGTGCAGGGGTTCTAGGTTATCTCCATGCATGGTACTTGGTTGGAGTATGAGTCTCAGGAAAGAACCCTATGCTCAGGATTTTTTACCATGAGATATTGATGCAATTCTTTTAAACATTTTAAGGTCAACTGCCCCTTTATGCCCATCTCTTCACAATATCTCCTTAATACAGTTTATATTTGGATATCCTGACTGAAAACTATATAAATACCTAAGCAAGTAATGAATTATTAAGATTAAAATTATGTTGGTTGCACAAAATCGTGAGCTATTTTCTGTAATTCTACTATAAAGAATCCAAAATTAGTGCATATATAGCGTCAGTCTTTATTTACGTAGTGCTTTAAAAGTGTAAAAATAATAGCTCCAGATCCTTGTGTTTGTAAAAATAAATCTGTTTTATTATTATCATTTATTACAATTTATTTAATTTTTATCCAGGCTGTGGCCCCCTCCCTTGTCTCCTCCCAATCCCACACTCCCTCCCTCATCTCCTCCTATGCTCCTCCCCTAGTCCACTGATAGGTGAGGTCCTCTTCCCCTTCTATTTGACTCTAGCCTATCAGGTCTCATCAGGACTGGTTGCATTGTCTTCTTCTGTGACCTGGCAAAATAAAGTGTTGTAAAATTTATCTAAACTTATAAACTTTATTCAGTCCTTTAAGAAATGCAACTCTGTGTTTTTCTGTATTCCCTGTGGTGGTCTAGGAAACGATGACAATAGTTGCTCCCCACTCTCTCGTTGTCCTTCCGAATGTACTTGCTTGGATACAGTAGTACGATGTAGCAACAAGGGCTTGAAGGTCTTGCCTAAAGGTATTCCAAGAGATGCCACAGAGCTGTAAGTACAGTTTGTTGTCCTTGTTTTTTCTCTATTCCTGTGATCAAAGGCTGTGACAAAACCAACATTACAGGAGAAAAGATTTATTGTTATTACAGTTCTAAGTCCATCATTATGAGAAAACCAAGCCAGGAACTAGAAGTAGCTCGTCAGGCCCACAGTCAGGAGGAGAAAAAAAAAATAATGTAAGCAGGTTCATTTCTGTTCATAATGTCTAGGAACAAAACGATAACACACACATTGGGCTTGGTCTTTCCACCAAAAAATAATGTAATTAAAACAAACCTGGTCCAGACAGTCTTACATTAAGATTCTATCCCAGGTGATTCGTAATTGTGTCAAGCTGAATTTTAAAACAAACTGCCTTACTTGTTTTTCCCTTTTCTAGGCAACTAATGTTTTATACATCAAGGGGATAAGGAGCTAACAAAAATCTTTAGGTTCTCTCTCATAGGTCACAATCTATTCCTGGTTAATTTATATAACGTAAAATATAAAGCAATAATACAAAAGCCATGTCAGAGACCTTGGGAATTATTGGTTGGATATATTTTCCTTTTATCAAAATAAAATTCCTCATTGCTTTGTTGTATTTGTTGTCCTTGTTATGCTACAATAAGGATAGTCAAACATTTTATATATATATCCTGAACTTATTGCTTCTCTCACCCTTTATTCTTTCAAGGAGCTTTTTATAAAACTAATGTTCCATCAAATACAGTTTGGGAAATATTGCATAGTTAATTTATTTTCATTGTCTAATGTTCTCTACATAGTTAATTTTTCTCTGTTCCTATGACTTCTGGGATAATATTTAACCATTTAGGATAATAATTATCTGGGAATTAGAAGAAACTGCCATAATCCTTGCTTTTTAAAGGGGACATTGTCTCTTTAGACTTAAGTCAGTGTCCTTTAGATGCAAAATGACATGCATTTTACATACATGATACTTGAATAGCTGATATTTAAATACAAATTTCATGGCTAATATCCACATAAACAGACCTTCAGAAGTCAGTCCTTCAGTTCAAATTCCTATGACTGCATCCATGCCACATACTCGGAATGGAAAGAACACCATATGCAAGAATTAGGATGCATTTGTGTCTTGTTCATGCCATTCCTCTATATCTAAATTGTAATGTGATGGGAAAATATTTTATCTGAATCAAAGTGAGTCATTTAGTCTGTACTTAATTTTTGTTTGTATGGAATTAATGGACCAATAATACTTTATGTCTGCATGTGGCTTCTACAGATGCGGGCCTGTAATTATTGGAAATGTATGCATGGACTCTACATGATCCACTTTCACCAACATTTGGGCAGTGTGCAACATAAGCAATGAGGTTGAAAAATATGTTATTTACTGACGCTTAGGCTTTGGCCTAAGATGACATGAACAACATGTTTCTTCAGTTTTCAAGGATCTCATTTTTCAAGTCATACTTAGTTCATGGATTCTATTTTTGGTCCTAAATAAAACTCTCAGAGAAGACACAATCTTTGCACAAGAAGAATGTGTTTCTTAGAAATAAATCTGTTACGTTTTTTTTCTCTTTCTTTTGCTACCAAACACTAGAGTTTTGTGTGTGTCACCTTAAGCAACTGTTGTTTTAATATTTTTTTCAGATGATCATATGGGCCTATAACCCTTTGCCACTCCCTATTGCTATAAGCCTGTATTCTATATGCAAAGTGAAATTCTATAAATATCCTACTGAGGAATATAGCATTCCTATTTTCCTTGATACAAAATTCTTCCTTCAATTTTAAGTGGCCTTTTGTCTTCCCTCATCTAAGAAAAATTTCAGTATTAAACAACATTTCTTGATTCACTCTATCTATGCTATATATGCATTTCTTCTCTTAAGTTGAGCCTTCAGTCCATATCACAGAAAGCTCATTTTAAAATAGTTTTCATTTCATTTTATAAATAAAAGTTTGTTCTATATAAATCAGAATACTAACTCATCTCTCGAAATTCAACTTTTACCTCCCAGAGAGATTATTCTTAGAATATTCCCAAGTCAGCAGAAGCCTTCTTTCCAGTCATATATATTCATATATTAGAAAATGTTTTTTAAATGTGCATATGTGTATTACATTAAATTATTAAAGAATTTGGCAAAAAAATGTATTGGTGGACAAGTAGAACAAATGGAATCCATTAGTTTTAATCAGTTCCTTATACCTTCCCCTTATACTCTTTGCCAAACAGACATGCAGAGTGTTTTGGGTCTTTTTGTCCTGCTGCAACATTTCTTGGCTAAAAGAAGAGTGTTGAAGTTCATGGAACGCTGCTTCCCTCTAGTGGTACCAAGAAAAACATAGCTAGACGAAATAGAGAAAGGAAGCAAAAGAGATAAATATAAGCACCCATCAGAAGTCATATTGCAATATATAATCCCATATCAAACATATATTTACAGCCTGTGTATTTTATAGATCTGCTTACATTTTAAATATTATTGATCTTTTTAATCTCAGAGAACTTATTGACTTTTCCTATAAATATTAGAATTCCAACTTCAACCTGAGATTTCAAGAATGACCACCGCACCAGAACAGAAATAAAACCATATCTCCAATGTGTCACAGTTGGTTTCAGCTGAACCTCTGTCCAAATGACCCAAGGTTCTAGAGACTCTTGGGCTATCTATTGTCTAGGAAAGCAGAGCTTTGCAAAGAGAAGGATTTATTTTTGTGACATCATGAATCTAACTCCCAACATCCATTTATTTCTGTGCCTTGTCAGTAAGCTAATTTTTGTGACTTGCCTATGTCCTGACCCTAATAAGATAGACCAAAAAATACTTTTATTAGGAAAATGCTTTTTCAAGCATGTACTACCTTTTGTGTCATTGAATTTTTTTATATTACTCCATAAAAGCTCTTGAGACCACTATCAAGAAGCAGATATATGACACAAAATCTACCTTAAAGTTATAGCTATTTGTACTCAAATAACTCGTTAAATCTACTCATTGTTATTTAGCAAATGTGTTGATTATACACAGACAGTGAAGAAATTAGTCAAACGCAATAACTAGGGTTGGTTAAAAATTCTTCAACTTCATGGTACTGTCTGCATATAAATACAAGTAAACTGGAGAATGCTTAAAAATACAAATCTTTGGATGGGCCTTCTTGCTGATAGGAAAATAGCTAGACACTTGGCTTGCTTTCTTGGCAAAACCACAAAAGAACTGAACACACCATCCTGTCCTTAGTTTTACGCATTAGCCTAAGAAGCCACAAAGAGCTCTATTAGATTGTACTACTGTGCAATTTGCCCTTTACTTGTTTTGAATAATGATCTCAGCTTGGAATATGATCTTAAAGAGAAAACGGCCAAGTTGCTTCTCTTCTCTGTTCAAAGTAAACATTGTTCACTTGCTTTGTGATTTCCCACTGTTACTTTGTAAGCCGACCTTGTCATGTCCTTGTTTTTAGGTATCTGGATGGGAACCAGTTTACACTGGTACCCAAGGAACTCTCCAACTACAAACATTTAACGCTTATGTGAGTAGAGTGTTTTTCCAAGTTTAACTTATTTCATTTCATTAAAATGGAGATGGCAAGAGGTAGAAGTTTTAGAGAGCCTTTCACCTCATGTAAATCATGTACAGTGACCTGTTTCTCTGCTAGATCACTGTGGTTCAGGGTCACTCGCTGCATCTCTATTGAATATCGATCAGGAGATGCAGAGTCTTAGGAAAAGCTCCTTTAGCTAAAGAAGAAAAGGTACAATAATGTCTAAGTATTTTTAAAAAGTATTCAAACAGAGAAACTGTGTGCTTTACTGATACAAAAAGAGGCTACTTGTTAGAAGTCATAAATATAGTGGAAAAATATTTTATATTATATGGCAAACAAAATACGGTCACAACTTTGCTGAAAATATATGTTTTACTTGACTTTCTTTTATAAGACTTGTTAAAGTAACTAGGGGCTTTAAATACTATAGTTCATTTTATGCAAGCATGTAGATTTGTCCTGTATATAGTTAAGCTACACAAAGATCCTGACATTCTGAATATAAATTTCAAAACATTGATTCTTTATTTAGCTTAGGTTTCTCCCTTTGTAAAATAATTTCTCTTTTCAGTAAATGAAAAGACTTTATGATGACAATTTGAATGTAAGACATAAAAGCAAGAGGACAAATTGATCTAATTTCATACATCATTTTAAAAACAGACATAATCCTGTTACATATAATTTCGAACTTTAGAGTATCCTTGTTAGTGACTGATTACGCCTCATAGCACACAGAGAAAATGGGGAACTATAAGAGATTTTAATGTATATACATCATCATTAGTTTCATTCTATTTTATTTTCTAGTTTTGGAGGCAGATTGTTAAGTTTCATGAATAATTTTTTACTTGTAAGTAGTGAGTTCTAAGAAGTTCAAGAGAAGGAGTTATCACATGATCTATGTAAACTTTATCTAGGTGCACTGAGGCAAGATGCTGTTGGTCTCTCCATTTTCCATAAAATATGGGAAATCCAAATGGAAATTATTATGAGGCCATGTATATGAAAAATAGCTTACCTAAGGAAAAAATACTTTGACCATAGCTTATTCTACTTTGAGTTATTCTATGATATCAAGAACATATCTGTTTAAAGGAGCTATAAACTAGCTCTGATTTTCAGAAGGTGATTTTAATAGTTTTGGGTCATTTAGGAAAGAACACCTGACTACTTAGAATGAAATAAAAATGAGATCTGTGGATCCAGAAATTTTTATTACTACTGACCCATTATATAAACATATATGTAACTTTTTATTTAAGCATAGATTTTTTAAAAGATTTATTTATTCATTTGTATACAGTGTTCTGCCTGACCACGAGAAGAGGGCACCAGATCTCATTTTGATGGTTATGAGCCACCATGTGACTGCTGGGAATTGAACTCAGGGTCCCTAGAAGAGCAGCCAGCACTCTTAACCTCTGAGCCATCTCTCCTAGGCATAAAATTTTAACATCTAAATTGTGGGGAATAAAACTCCTTTAATGTTCATATCATCCTCATAATTATGTGTCTATTTTATTCATATTTTGGAGTTTAGATACAAGAATAGGTGACCCTTATCTCTTACTTATCTTTCATTTATTCATGTGTTAGATTTTGCTATAGGAAAAAATAGCAGCTAATTATAATGAGTATATATATTGAGAAAATACATGTCAACAAATATCTATATGAATGAATATATACATCATTATGATTCTATCCACATAATATGTATTATGGCAAAAAATACAAAATGCATTCTGAAATAAACAACATTCAGCATCTCTGCTTACTGATTAAATATTTATTGAGAACCTTCTGCATATCAATGACTTAACCAAGGGTCCAAGCACAGGGTTTTTTTATGATAAGTTGAATATAACTAACTCAGTGATTGTTCTAATAAGCAAATCTGATGATGTGTATTAGTGGACATATATGTCAATGGTGGTACAGAATGGAGAGCTAATGGGGTGGTAAAGACAGGTGGCTTATTCCTAACTCTAATAATGAATGTTTTGTTATTCCTCTTAATAGTAAGCTCTGTGTCTTCCCTTTTCTCTTTTAGAGACTTAAGTAACAACCGAATAAGCACCCTTTCCAATCAAAGCTTCAGCAACATGACTCAGCTTCTCACCTTGTGAGTGTGAAAGTGTGGTATTGAATATTTACTTCTTCCTTAAGTGGGGAGGGTTTACTTGGTGGTTCTTGGTGAACAAGAGAGAGTCTGTGACCTTATAGAGTATAAATACCATCTAGAGAAACATACATTTTCTATAAACAACAAAAATAGAAAAAGTTACTTATTATGTTGATTCTAACATAAGACACACAAAATAATGTTCTTTTAAGATCATGACTCAGTTATTAGAAATCCTTAAAGTAAGATTTAAGGGTGTTTTGGTCAGTGTTCTGTTGCTGTAAAGAAGCATCATAATGACGGTACCTCATAAAAAAGAAAGCATTTAATTGTGGCTTTCTTAGTTTCAAAAGTTCATTGTCATAATGGCAGAAATCATGGTGACGCACAGGCAGATACTGCGCTGAAGCAGTAGCTTAGAGTTTTACACCTGGATCTTCAGGCAGCCAGAAGAGAGAGACTTCAGACTTAGAATGGGCTTTTTGAAACTTAAAAGCCAGGGACACACTTCCTCCAACAAGGCCACCCCCTAATCATTCCATATAGTGCCGTTCTCTGGCGACCAAGTACTCAAACCTATGAGCCAATGGGGGTCATTCTCATTCCAACCTCCACACAGCGCATGAGATCTCAGAGAAAGAGTGAGGTGTGTGTACATAGTGTTAGGTTACATTTAGAAAATTCATCATAATAGGATTAGAACACATAAATGAACAATGTAAATGATACATAAATATATAAAATTCATAAATTGCTCAAATAACTGTTTTCTGATGTGGTTTGCTTTAAAATAGCATTTGTATATTATTACATTCCTGAATTAAATAAACTGGCATGTGTTTGTTTACAGAATTATCAGTTACAACCGTCTGAGATGTATCCCTCCACGGACCTTTGATGGATTGAAGTCTCTTCGGTTACTGTAAGCATCCTGTATTCAGCAATCACCTCTTTTTATTTTTACCTCAAAAGATTTATTAATAATGTGTTAGTACAAATAATAAATAATTGTTTTATAGCTAACTTTCAGTTAGAAAGCTTTTATCTTTCTACCCTGTAGGATAGCATTTTTAATTGAACTTGGACACCAAACCAGCAATATCTTTAAAGGAGAAATTTGTTCTTTTCATGAGAATAGCCCCATTTAACCCTATAAAATTGTCTTACAAATAAAATCTGATTACACAGAAATATAGAAATGTGTCTGACATACATTTTATGTATAATCAAATTTTTATGTCACTCATTTTGTACCGTGTGATGGTGACAGCTCATGACAGTGTGTAAATAGCTGAGCTCAAAATTATACTTGCATAGTGATTATGCAAAAGTTAAACAGAAAAAAGCATTGCTTACTAATATAAATATCAGTGACTGGTAAATAAGATAGATAAATAGCAGAAATTCATGCTTCTCTGAAGAAAGACAAACAACAATCACTTCTTTGGGGATCTAAGTTATGGAGCATTTTTTGGGTGATGTGATCACTTTGTTATTCTTGGTTATTTCGTGTTAGGGTTTATTGTTAATTTGGAATTGGAAAATTGTCATATACGGTATCACTATACAATCACTTTGATTAAGACAGCATAACCTCCTCTTTGGTGATATGTGTTGCTGTGGTAGTCACTTGTTGATAATCTATAGTACTAAAGCACACATTTCACATTAATTTATGAAAAAAATAAGAAAACTGGATCTCTTTAGAAATCACAGTATACTTGAAATCTTTTTCTGTTAAATGGATTTGTGTGGTGCATTTTTTCAAGCTTTGGGGGTTTTTGTAGATATTTTTATATCCTAATATATGTATCCACACAGTTGTGTAACTCTTAACACTATGAGTAGGGTCCTATCTTGTTCTTCCAGTAGCTTCTTTCATTTAATACTTTAGTATGTTTCTCCTTTTCCATGTGTAGCTGTTTCTCAATTGTTGACAAGGTACACGGTATTCCTTAAACTGGAGGAAATAATTTAGTTAACCATCCTTATCCTCATTATCATTCAGATTAATGAAAAATAATTTTCGTTTCTTATAATACCCAAATGATCCAGCCATATTTTTATCTTGGTGTAAATTTTCTGACATGAAAAGGGACTCCTCTCGTGAAGTTCTTTCCATAATTTCAGGCTGGCTCCAGAACTGTCAACTTGTCTCCCAAACAGTATTTTGTCATTTAGTTAATTTCATTTTCCACCTACAGTTTAGTAAAATCCCCTTTGCGGGGCAGTTTTGTAAATTTTCACATTAGATTATTATTAATCATTTTGCTTTCTATAACAGACTGCTTTTTTTTCTATTTTAACTTGTATTTCTAATGGCTGTAGCCTTTTAGTACTGTATATTGAGCATTTTCCGTGTGTATTCTAAGGAAGGCTGATTGCTTCATTAGCCATAATCTATTAGATACTCTTTTCATTATGAACACTATGTCATTATGAACACTGACATCTGTATAATTATTATTGGTTTTAAATATTTTATTAAGGAATTAAATATTTTATCTCTCAGGGTTATGATATTCAGTTTCTTACATACAATCCTTTAACAGATATTTATTTTACTTTGTAAATATTTAGTATGCTTTTCTTTCTGGTTCCTGAGATTCATATTAAACCACTGAAAGTTTTCCTCTGCCTGTGATTATATAAACAGTACATATTTTTAAAGAAATGTTCATTCTACTTTACATTTCACTCTTCAATGTGAGATTTATTTACTCTTCAATGTGAGATGATGCAACTTCTGTGCTGACTTTGTTTTTCTAAATAGATGTCTCTTGTTTAAACGTAGGTTATGGAACAGCTTGTCTGCTTCCACTGACTTAGGTGTTTCAAAAAAGTTAAGTCCTTGTACATGTAGGAATATTCTTCTGAACTTTCTCATTTTTAGGTCTCTACATGGAAATGATATTTCTGTTGTGCCTGAAGGTGCCTTCGGTGACCTTTCAGCCTTATCACACTTGTGAGTACCTGGCTCATGGATGCAGTGGTGGGGTCAGATGCCCTCTGCCTAACAAGTTTGAATAGTCCTCTATGCTTCTTTTGCTGTAACTAAAAACCATGCTTGATTTCAAATTAAAGAAAATGTACAGAATTTAACATTGGACACATTGCCATCTACAAGTAAATTTTAATTTTTTCATTCGGCTGTCAATCTTCATCGGTTGGATGGCCTCTGCTCAGCTAAAAGTGTTTTTGATATGAACACAGATCGCCAGCCCCACTGTCCTTTTTTCTCATTGCTCTCTGATTATTTCCCAACTCTGCTTCACAAAGCTGTGTCTCATGTACGACTTTACCCATGAATCAGTCACTGACTTGCTCAAATTGGATTCATATATACCATGAATATTACTTAGCGTTGAACATGGTGTTGTGCAATGCTGAATATTTTATAGTCTGATAGTGCTTTGTGACATTAATCTTAACATGTACTCCATAATCCACTTCTACCCCCATATTTATATTTGCAATAAAACTAGAGGTATAAATGGATTGTATATAGAGACATATTTATATATATATGTATGTATAAAATATGTACATAAATGTCTATTTTAAATTATATAGACATGCACATGTGTATACATACATACATACATACATATTCAGATCCAAGAAGTTAACACTGTTGAATTCTGTCCTTACTCTGTTACTAGATGTAATATTAAGACATCTCAAAGTTAGAAGAAAGAGAAGAAAATTGTCTAAGACTGGAAAGCCTTCTTGCATGATACTAAGTTTGGGGCACCCAGTAACAATTATCTTGTTCTGTATGGATGTCAGAGCCAGTAAGACCTCAAGAAAATTCACAAATTCCAATAAAGATTAGAAATTTGGAAAATTCAGAGAGACACTGAAAAAATAATATCCTGTTGTTAGTTGTGTTTCATCTGAATTTGTCTTATGGGAGCCCTGGTTATCATCTGATACACACACACACACACACACACACACACACACACACATATCCATTTTCCAGATGGCTTCCTCTCATTCATATTCATTCCTTTAGAGCAGAGGCTGCAAGAGGCAAGACTTCTCCTATATCATTTTTGAGCCTCAGAATCTAACTCACTAAAGATCTACTTCAAGGCCTCCCTTTGTAAACTCCCCAGACATGCTGTTCATGAGATACAGTATGAAAAACTGTTCATTTTCGGGGTGTGGCTGCTGTTGTCTGAGAGAATGCTACATAAAGGAGGTAATGGATTTAGGGTCATTGATCAGAAAAGATGGCACAGCCTGTGTCCTGCTCGGCTGGAGCAAACAGTTCATTACGCAGCTCTCCCCACAAGAGTGATCCAGTTCAAAGTTGCTTTGTCCTGTCCCCGCTCGGCCTTGCTTCTCAGTTAAACATTCATCTTTCACTCTGAAGATCATTAATAGCTCTTCTCACTGACTTCTCTCTCCTCTGATTCAGGAGGGCATTTGGAAATGTCAATAGAGAACAAATGAATAAATAAAAAATGCCGCTCAGCTCATGCTTGGATTTGAACTGTTTCAGGCTGACATTGAAGCAAAAGAAACATTTACTGCACTGTGACACTTGATTAAATTTAGACATTTATCTATACAACATAAGGTGTTGTGATTTCGCAACTGTGTTTTAGAGGGCCCCCTAAAAATAAATGTGATACATTATGATTAAATCGCACACCTTAGTGCCTAATAAGAAGGTAATTGAGCTTTGAAAAACTGTTACATACCTACCTCTTCTGTCCCACTAAAGAACCTATTAATTAATAATAATACATTATTTTTAATATTAACCTCACATAGTACCATTATAAATAAAATAAGATAATTCACAGAAATGGGATAGCCAAGCTCCTTCAGGTTGCAATATTATAAATGCTAGCTAATTTCCTCATTAGTCTTTCATTACTATTACTGTTTGTGGAACAAAATCCATGATTCTAAAATGAAAAAACAGAAACAGTCCAGTCAAGATGCAAATCAATGCTAGAGAATGAGCTTCATTTGTCTTTATGTGGTCTTTTCCCTGGAACAATAGCTCTAACTTTTTCCACCTACTTAATTATCTCAATTAAGTAGAGTTCCATACCCAACAGCACCTCCTGGAGAGGTTAGCAAGGTCATTCACAGTAAATGTTTCTGCTATGTAATGTCTCCTGAGGATTACTTGTGTTTGTCTATATACCAGTCTTCTTATAAATGGGAGCTCTTTAGCTTTCAAGAATGAGTCCCTGTTCATACTGGAATACTCAGAGCCTTGCATGGTAACTGAGTTCTGAGTAAACAATTGGGGCATGCAGGAAGTGCTAACCAGCCCTTCAGATGCACTTCAGCCCAAGATAAAAGTGTCTCCCTGAGTGTGAAGAGACCTTGTAAAGCCCAAGAAACTGTTAATATTATTTGTCCCAGCCTCACAAAAATAAGGAAAGTGGGTATCTGCAGTTTCTCTGATTATCTTCTAAATTGTTGGCATCAACAAATCCATAGGGATTTTCTACTGAACATCACTGTGAATCTGTTCCGTTAGGAAATAACAATACTTCCATACTTGTGTGTGTGTGTATGTGTGCTTTTGTGATGTTCTTTTTCCAGAGCAATTGGAGCCAACCCTCTTTACTGTGATTGTAACATGCAGTGGTTATCCGACTGGGTGAAGTCGGAATATAAGGAACCTGGAATTGCCCGCTGTGCTGGTCCTGGCGAAATGGCAGATAAATTGTTACTCACAACTCCCTCCAAAAAATTTACATGTCAAGGTATGGCTTTTAATTGTTTACACTATTGAAATAGTCCCTATGTTAATCACCACAGAAATGGTAGTTTCCTGTGGGTAGACTTCAAAGGTCCAGTTGGGAAGGTTTATATTCTTGTTCCATCTGCTTGAACAAGGTAGGCCATTTCTTATGTTTCCCCATTAGACAATTGGGCTTCTCAATTCCACTTTAGAGCCATTAGAATAAATACTCTTTCCTGACAATGTAGGTAGACATGTACAAATTGGAAATGACTTTCTTAGTCTCTAACCAATGAAATGTTTTACTTTTGCTTTATTTGAATGTGCCCCTGTTCTTAGGGCTGCCAGGGCCCTGTGGCTTCCTAGTCCCAGGTAAGGAGAATTGAACCAAGCCTCCCCGCGTTCCAGCCAGGCACTCCCACCATCCTCTTCCCCTTGCTGAGATTTCCTGTGTAGATGTTCCCTCATGTTTGCTTCTACTCCTATTTCTTCCCTAATTTGCCCCTTTGTTGATGCACTTGTAGATTGTTAATAGTATTTGTATAATGAACATAATTTTATTCTCTCATCCTAAGGTTAGTATGTGTAAGCAGTCATAGTATAAATAGGAAAAATATCTAAATGAATAAATGCAAACAGTAATAAAATGTTTATTTTTTACAAGAAGAAATAAAATGAAGTATTGGTCACAATATACAGATGCAATCTCCATAGACTTACTTTATGTATCATTCCAATTGAGGAAACCAAATACATAGATTTAGTTGGTAACTTTTGTTTTTCTTCTTAACTTGTAGATATTTTAAAGACCCATACTGTATAGGGTGTACATTTTCTGATTTTATATTTAGAAGTATCAATATTTTTCTTCTCTAGTAATTCTGGGTGGGTTTTTAAAATATCTACATGTTAAGAAGAATAACAAAATATGCCAACTAAATCTACATATTTGATTTCCCCAAATGGCATGATACAGTCTCTGGTATCAACCAGGTTGCCTATGCTTTAATCATCTCCCCCTGGGAGGCGGGGGTGAAGCCTTACTAGGCCACAGAGAAAGAGGATCTGATAGGCTGATGAGACCTGATAGGCTAGGGTCAGATTGAAGGGAAGGAGGTCCTTCTCTATCAATGAATTAGGGGAAGGTTATAAGAGAAGAAGAAAGAGGGAAGGTGGGACCATGTGGAGATGAGGGAGAGGGCTATGCCAGGAAACAAAGTGAAGAAATAATAATAAATAATAATAATAAATCTTTAAAAGATTAGACAAGTTGATAAGGCTAAGGAGATAGTTTATATGGTCAATTGTTTGCCTTGCAAGACCAAAGACTCAACTTCAATCTCATTAACACATTTAACAAACAAAGCAAAGCAAAACAAACAAACAAACAAACAGGCACAGTAGCACTTGATTATAATCCTTAGAACTGGTAAGATAGATCCAGTAGCTCTTTGGTCATCTAACCTAGTACAATTGGCAAATTCCAGGGTACTAAGAGACCCTTTTAAGAAAAACAGGAGAAGGACTGGGTAAGTAGCCCAGTCACAATATTCTGTAGTATCTCCCTAATAAGTGCTTGCCACAACAAGCATGAAAACCAGAGTGTGGATACGTAGTGTTTGAGTAAAAGCGGCTAGCTCTGTCTGCGTGGAGAAAGGCAGATCCCTGGAACTTTCCAGCCAGCTAGTGTAGGTAAATGAGCAAGAGACCCTGTCTCAACATAGGAGGATGAAGGAAAACCATGATTGGTCTCTGGCCGCCACAGGCACATGAACACACTTAACATTAAGTGTATCCATACAATACATGCACAGTCATACACAAACATGCAGAAGAAAGGTGGACAGTGCTTGAGGAATGACTTGCATACCCACACAACACTTGTCTTCACTTCTTTCTTTTTTGCGCACACACACACACACACACACACACACACATTCTTTACAAAGATGAAGTTCAACTGCCTAATATAAAGAAAGCATCCCATAGCTATGCAGTTAATCATGCTATTCTAACATACCAAGACACCAACAAAATACCAATAGACAACACCAGGCTGAAGTAATTTTTTAAAGATCTAGAGAGATAAGCTAATTTTAACAGAAACAAAAGCAAGATTCCACTAAGTGCAGTGCACTGTTTCTTAGTAGCACAAGAATGACTTTTCACTGATTTTTTTGATCTATCCTGAGCACTTTATCCTCCCATAATTCCTAGGTAAGAACTGTTCGCTTCCCACTTGAGATACAAAAATATTGTATTTACAGTGATTGATTTAAAGTAACAGAGCCCCAGTTTGGACCATCAATCTCTGATGTCAGAACTCACTACTGTTTCTCTTAGAAGTTTCAATAGAAAGATTTTTACACGAGCCCTTGATATCAGTAAGTTACAGTCTCACAATAGAAGAACACTAAGAAAATCAATGTCGAGAGCCTCTTCTCGAATGGTGGTTTCTTTGCCTGAAGGTAACATATTCTAATCTATTATTGGAACAGTCCACTAAGGGAAAACTCTGGAGTCTGGCCCCGTGAGCTTTCATGTTTTATGAGCTTGACAGCAGTAAAATGATGTGGTCTTAAATATTTTATAATTTGATATTTCATATTTTAACTTAACTCCCCCATTTGAATGTGAGTGTAAAAATGTTTTTATTTTATTTTTGAAAGTCCACTAAGTACAACCTCCCATTTTAAGGCATATCAATATTATAACAGGATATTGTATCCCGCTACAATCAAATTACAGCAGGAAACAAATGAATACATATGTGCATTTTCATATGTAAATGTAATTTTCCTGTAAAAATATCTACTATTATATAATGTAATTTATTTTAATTAATTTACAATTTCTGAAGATCCAGTTTATATGATGTTTAAAAAAAGGAACGGGGTAAAGTGGGTGCTCATGACTAGGTACTCAAAGCTAGAAGTGGGTGCTCATGACTAGGTACTCAAAGCTAGTAACCAGGTGAGAGCATTCTTGAGTAGGAAAAGACGGTTCAGGATCATGAGCTTTCCTTAAAACCTCATACTTGGCCTCTTCTCATTAATACCGACAAGATCAAGAATTCTTTAATCATAAAAAGAGATTTGTGCCCTCTCTATTTCCCATTTTTCACTAAGAAAATCAGTGTGGTTTATTGTCATTGTGAACTTTGAATATTCCTCTGTAAAGATCCTGATTCATCAAGATTCAACTATATATACTAAATTATCCACTTCTTTCATTTGACAGACATTCATTAGCTGCCCAAATGTACTAAACAATAAGCATTCAGTTGGAACTATATATCTTCTTTTATCCACTTAACAAAGTGGAGTTGGTGTTTCTACAAATTATAAAGAAGTGTTCCAACATGTTGACGATCCAGTAACTGATAATTAAACTCTTACATGGATGAGGCTTATGTTTTTTACACAGTTAATTCTAAAATAATATAGACTCTTAGTAACAGAAATATGTATAAGATGGAAATATATAAATAATATCCAACTAGACGAAACGTTGATAGGATTTTAACGATACCAAAAGGCTATCATAAGGTTTATACAGGGGCCACAGGACCTGAGAGTCGGACATTGCATAAAGAACAAGGCTCAGATATTTTACAGCCAGAAGTTTGAACTAGACAGGAGAAAAGCACATGATTATTTTGTAAGGCCAAGTGGTTCAGACTCATAATTCCATTTACTCAGAAGCCTGAGACAAGGACATCTTAACCCTGCCTGAGCCTCTTAGACAAATGGTGATAGTCTTTCTCAAGAAGAAAAAAAATGTAAAAGCAGAACTGAGGATTTTATTGTTTAGTTGGTTGCTTAGGAAGTGCAGAATTACAGTTTCAGTCCGCAGTACCAGGGTTATGAGGAAGAGAAAGAAGAGGAGAGTGAGAGAAGAAGGAAGGAGAGAAGGAAGACAAGAAAATAGAAAAGCATTACTTCTTTACTTCAGTACTTCATATATAATAGGAGGAGGATGAGGGAGGAGATGAGGGAGAGAGGGTAGGAATGGGAGGGAATGAGGGAATAAATAAACTGTAATTAATATAAAAAATAAAAATTTCATAGAAAAAATAAAATCTCAAGCATCAGGTAATCGTAGGAACTTTTAATATCCTGTAATATTAACTTTACTCTATAATCTAGTTTGTTTTATTTATTCTCCCTAACTTTATATATTAATATTCCTTTACAGTCTATAATTATTTAATGTGATGGAAACATAACTTTTATTTTATTAAACTACTGGAATTTGAGGTATCATTTCTTTTTAATTATTTATTTATTAATTACAGTTTATTCACTTTGTGCCCAGCTGTAGTCCCCTCCTTCATCCTCTCCCAACCCCCCCCCATCCAAGAATTTTAAGGGAGGCTAACACATATCTCCATAATGACATTGAAATAGTAGCGATTTTCTTAAGGATAATCACTTTTTTCTTTGGATGTGAAAGCTTGAGCTCCTTGAATGAAAACTCTGTTTTTGTGCTGCAAAATTTTTATTCAACATTAGCATTAGTCACGAACCAAGGTAAAGATGGTTAAATAATTTAGTCTAAGCTAGAAGTAATGAAAAATTTACTGGTTATATCAGCTTTGAAGCATAATTCAAACTCGATACAAATAATTTACATTTTCAGATCTCATATCACTAACTTATAGCTATAACTTTGAAATAACTTTAGTGGAGAGGATTTTAAATTTGTTCACCATCTAAATAAAAATGTAGATGTATTTAAATAGTTAGCTGTGAAAAGCATAATAATAAAAGTGATGATTTTTTTAACTACACTTATTAACATTTGAGACTGAGATAGTTTTAGCTCGTGTTTATTTAAATGGATATACAGACCAACAGTTCATAATACATCCTTGGATATTTTAAAATCGTATTTTTTCATAATATACTAAGTATATAAAACAGGTATTGTTTGTTCTACTCTATCATGGTTCAAGAAGTTCTTTACAGGCCAAAGGCACATATAAATAGCCAAAGAGCAAGTATAGTAATCTTCATGATCCTTAGTCTTGGTGTTATTGTTTAACCGTACAGCTAAAGCAAAAATACAGGATTTTTTAATTGCCCATCATTAGCTGCCATTTTTATTCCTAAGTCAAAGGTGTTATAAGACCAATGGCTCTGTCCTGCTGAATCCAGTCACATCAGTTTAGATATCCTTATCAGCTCTTCTCACCCAAGTGAGCAGTGGCCACTGTCACTTTTTTTTTCAGTTTTTTTTTTTTTTGCCTCTTCATGTATTTTTCTTGCACTACTTTCTTTCTTAGCTATCCATTAAGTTCAGTTCTTCATCTTATTAAACTTTCAACAGATTTTTATCTAATGGCCACAAATTATTGGTCATGAATTTTCTCATGGAATTCAGCATCCTATTTAAATTTGCTTCATAAATCCTCTACCTTAACAGCTTGTACAAACTTAAAATGTGATTTTCATCACGTGTGTTATCTTAGCCCTTATTTTTTTCTCTTATTAACACATGCATGTGACTCTATTGCTGAACTGAAGATTTTGAAGAATCTCAGGCATTTTATTTGGATTTGATCATCTGAAGCCTCACACCTCACCCAAACTAGATGCCTATAAATATTTGACGAATGAGGGAATGTTGATAAACATGCCTTTGAAAATATTGCTTAAGGAATTATGCAATAGCAAGAATAAGATAAATTCTTAGTTTTAAAGAAGATCTCCTTTCATTCCAGTTGCCTGCTACCAAAAATTGTCCACGTGCTTCTGGAATTATTTTCCATGTACTGTGGACACAAGTTTGGTTTGGGACTAGTATTTTTAAATGATTATAGAAAAAGTACAGATTCTGAGATACAGATAGAACTTTCTTTGTCTTTTGGTAATAAAGTGAGATAGAAATCTCAGGGGTAGCAACAGTGGGGTCAGACGCATATCTAGTGGTTGGAATCTTGTAAGCAGGTCTACATTAGACTACAAAGTATTCAAAATCCAATATTCCATCAATTAAGGCAGGTAACAGAGTGCTAACCAAACTTTCTTCTCATTTCACTTTTAGTTATTAAGATAAACGCACCTCTTCTCATGTAACTAATACTGTAGTACTTTCGTTAAGTCAAACTTAATGTCAAATCAACTCAGATAACATACACTCAGCTCTTTCATTTTACTGACACTAGCAAATATTTGTCTCCGTGAGGTGAAAGGTGTTTCGTCCTCTGTGGTACACATCTTATAGGGGCTAATCTGTTGGCAGGAAACATCTCTTGGAACCAGTTAATTTCAAATAGGAGGAACTGAATAATATAGTTGCTTTTCAAGGAAGGAGAAAGAAAGAGAGAAAAGGGGAGGGAGAGGAACATCTCATTATTTCTTACGATCGGTCTATTGTTTCCAATATTCATGGTTACAAATCAAACTTGTGTTTCTTAAAAACATGAACTCATTAGCTCACTATTATTAATTTGATGAATAATTAAGCTCTTATCTCTACTTCTATTCTTCATAGTCACCAAAATAGTCTTTATAGTTACTCTAAGACAGAATCAAGCCATAATACCCCTTGTGTAAGAGGAAATCAGAAGAAGATACTTAGAGAGGGCACTGAACAGAAAAGGAATTTCAAATTGGAGTCAAATCAAAGATATGACTTAAAATGTTTAAATGTAAGTAGGAAATGGATACAAATGATCAAGATACCAGAGAAATATTTCTAAAGGGTTGAAATATAGACAAAAGCAAAATTGGTGAAATCATGTGGATGTAAAAGGAGCTAAGAAAGCTGTCAATGGGAAAAAGCAATCAATTGCATTTTAACTCCATTGCCAAGAAAACAAATAATGCCCAGCAAGGTAAGATATTCCAAAAGGGTCATTAGTGATACCTGTATCCTGAGGATAAATAATAGCTACCCAGCTGAAATTAAGGTCCATGCAGTAGGGTCATGCCTGGCACTGTAAATGTATTCAAATTCCTGTGGTTGGTATAGTCATGGGACCTAGATCAGAACATACTATTGCCAATTTTCTGAAGCAGTAGAATCTCTAACTGCATTTTAAGTACTTATTCTTATGTCTACATGTAAGTATAGATCTCACCGTTCATCACAGAAGCTGCCCTTTACAGCTACTGGAGAACATTCCAGAAAGTCACAACTGGCCAAAATACAGAGATCAACTGTCCACTCGCAATTAATACATTTCAACACAACCCCTACATTTAAATGTCAGAGAACATTGGAGAAGAGGGGGTCAAAAGATTGTAAGAGCGACTGAACTAGAACATTTGCTGTGAGAGACCCTTGTAGGGAGGGAGCACAAAATAGAACATGAGGGGTGATATTTTGAGTGAAATTAATCCGAGAAGGCTTCAAGGTTGGTAGGTTAGTTGTGGTTTGGGGGTGCTCCACAACTGTCCCAATAGCAAATTCCCTAGTGATTGTGTTAGGAATTGTGTGCAATGAAAAGTGAGAACTGAACCAGCCTCTGCTTGTTCCAATGAGTATAAGGACCCATGCAGAGATTGCTATTGGAAAATGTTCATATTTCAAAGGAATTGTACTTTCTATATAAAGAAGTCCAGTTCCCATAGTCCCAGTCCAGTGGGGCTATGTTGCAGAAACAGAAACTAAGGGGCTCTCACAAACTGTACGGGAGTTAGCACCAATGGAACATGATTTATAAGAACAATTTAGTTTCCATATTTTGGGCCATAGGTCAGATATTAGGTCTGAATAGGAGATAACTTCTGTGGCTTATATGTGTTAACCTGGCCTTTTACTGATAATGAGGTTTCTATAAACTGTGTTACAAAATGCAAAAATGATAGGTGCATTTATGCTACAGAAGACAGGCTGGAAATGTCACCTGCCACATCCTGCGCTAATGAATTAAATGACTTAAAATGATACCAAGAAGAATATAACATAGGCTACATATTTTTTCTGGATTTTGTCATATACATAAAATAGTACTAGAGTTTTGTGTTATGCATTTCCATTGGGTTTGCTGGGGTTGGGGTATACATCATTGCCATGGATAGTATCCAGAAATATGTCAGTACATAAAAAGATTCATATCATGACACTGTCATTAATTCCAGATTAATGACAGTGCTACCTAAGCTGTCAACCCAGACTCCTGTTTTCACTCAGAAGTCTCACAGTCCTCGCAGTTAGAAGGCCTCCTTTGGTCATGATTTGATGATATTGATTTCTGGTCTCATCATAGAAAAGATTAATGATAACATGAGTGAAAATTTTACAAATATCTTACTTTTATGTTAGGAATCATAAATGAATTAGATGAAGTGAAAAGAGAAAAGTACCCCTTTCTCATATCTTTCTATTGATTTGTAGGTCCTGTGGATGTTACTATTCAAGCTAAGTGTAATCCCTGTTTATCAAATCCATGTAAAAATGATGGCACCTGTAACAACGACCCAGTTGATTTTTATCGATGCACCTGTCCATATGGTTTCAAGGTAAGTAGAAACCATAGTGGGAAGAAAACACTTCCTATGCCATATCATTTCCTTCCTACTCTTCTGTGTGTCCTGAGAGCTATCTTGCTTTATCTTACTTACATTAACATGGGCATTTCTTCTCCAGGGGCAGGACTGTGATGTTCCCATCCATGCCTGTATCAGTAACCCATGTAAACATGGAGGAACTTGCCACTTAAAAGAAGGAGAGAATGATGGATTCTGGTAAGTAACCTGGCTGTGATGGCCTTTGTCTTAACTATTGTACAAAGAGTACCTAAACAATTATGTATGAGCTTTTTTTTTTCAAATCAGAAGCCATTGTTTCAAGAATTTTAGTGTGCAGACCGCATAAATTAGTCCATGAAATAAATAGCAAACATAAAAAATTATCAAAGAAACTACAGGGCTTTCAGCTCAAAGTGGTACAAAATCAAATGTTTAAAAGCATGCAAACATTGAGTTTATGCCAGAGCCAGTCCCTGCTCCCCTTACTAGGGAGCTTACTTGGAGACTGAGCCTATGGGATACATCTGAGCAGGAGTTTTAGGTTCTCTCCATGCACTGTCCTTGGTTGGGGTATGAGTCTCTGCAAGGCCCCCAGGGCCAGGTTTTTTGGCTCTGTTGGTCTCTGGGGTGCAGCATTGCCAGACCACAGAGGAAGACAATGAATCTAGTTGTGATGAGACCTAATAGTCTGGGGTCAAATAGAAGGGGAGGAGGACCTCCCCTATCAGTGGACTAGGGGAGGGGCATAGGGAGAGAAAAGGGAGGCAGGGTGGGATTGGGAGATGAGGGAGGGGCCAAAACTGGGATACAAAGTGAATAGTGTAATAAATAATAATAATGATAATAACAAGAAGGAAAAACATGCAAACAGACATTGTGATAAATCATATCAGATTATGGCAATACATCGTATTGACTAATTATGCTCACTAACAGCCAGCTACTCCACTTATGAAAACCCTACATTTACTTCTTAACTTCCTTTTGCTTTGATAGACAGTGTGCGATTAATAGACACAACTCCCACTGAAACATATAGTTAAGGATTAATTTCAATGAAATTAATGAAATAAGTTGGGGTTTTTCATTTATTTTTTTATTCTTCTCTCCTATTACATCCAGACCACAGATTTCACTCTCTCCTCTCCCCTCTTCTCCAGATCGACCTCCCTTCTGTCTTCTCTCAGAAAAGAGAAGGCCTCCCAGGAAAACAACCAAACATTGCATAACAAGATACACTAAGACATGGCACATACCATCCCATTAAAGCTGGACAAAGCAACACACTGGGAGGAAAACAACCCCATAAAGACTCAAAATAGGGGGGCTGGGAAGATGGCTCAGAGGTGAAGAGCACCGGCTACTCTTCCAAAAGTTCAATTCCCAGCAACCACATGGTGGCTTACGACCATCTATAGTGAGATCCGGTGTCCTTTTCTGACATGTAGGTGTACATTTAGAGAGAACACTGTATAAATAATAAAACAATCGATCAATACATCAAATTCTTTAAAAAAAAAGAATCAAAAGATACAGGGATAGCCCACATCCCACTGTTAGGATTCCCACAAGAACACCAACCTCAGTCATAACAAATATGCAGAAGACCTAGGTCAGACCCCTACAGGCTCTCTGATATCTCCAACTCCCCATGAGACCCAGTTAGTTGATTCTGTGGGCTGTGTTCTTTGAATAAGTTCTTAAGTCACACTAATAATTTTACATAAGAACTTAATTTACTACCAAACTTGTTAGAAAATTTACCTTTAGAAGAAATATACTCTAATTCTTTTATAAAACTGTTTATAATTCATGTATACCTCACCCAGATTATTTTTGATATCTACTCTAAGAGAAATATACAATGCATTCTCCAGTTAAAATTGTAGGTGAGACAAATGAAATACATACATTTTATTGACGGAAACTTGTTCTCAGAGAATCATAAATGCACAATATGCTCTCTGAGACCAACATGTTTCATTTTAATTCCATCTTTATCAAACCCAACTCCTTGCAACAAGACCTTTCTCAGATTGTCTTTTTGATATAAAAATATTCATATTTTAGAGTTGCAAAGAGTAAATTTTACATTTATTTATTATAGAAATCCATCAGGTACATTACATAGAGAATTATAGATGCATACCTTTACTTTTAGTCAGTTGTGTATGTGTGTATCTGTATGTGGGTATGTGCATCTGAATGCAGTTGCCTCAGAGAGGAAAAAGAGTCAGATTTCTCATAGTTGGAGTGATAGGTGCTTCTGAACTGCTTGATGTGGGTGATAGGAACAAAACTTGGGTTATTGGGAAAAGCAGTAGGTACTCTGAACCATTGAACACAAGATCTGTGTCAATCCCATTACGAATCGGAGAGAGGCCCATGATGCCCACCTGAAGCTGAAGTGCTAATGAGGACCGATGGCTGTGTCAAGGTTGTAGCCATTGAGAAGCTATGCATGTTTCAGCAGGTTTCCCTACACTCATGCATATGTGGGTGGCACTAAGTGGATTCAGTGGCTACAACATAAGAAACAGCACATGGAGTTGGTAGGGAAAAGCAATGAGGTGATAATGGAGGAAGCTAATGAGAGGCAAAGGAGATGTAGCCAAACAAATCATGTTATCAGGGAGTTTTATGGAAGAAGGGGCATAAAAAGGACTAGAAGGGGACAGGAACCCTGCAAGGAGACCAACAAAACCAAAAAAAAGCTGGACCCAGGGGGAACTGCAGAGACTGATACATCAACCAAAAATCCATGAATAAAGAGGACCTAGGCTGCCTGCTCACATGTAGCCCTTAGACAGCTCACTCTCCATGTGGGTTCCCTACTAAGGGGAAAAGAGATAGACTCTGACATGAACTCAGTAGCTTGATCCTTGATCACTTCTCCCTGGTGGGCAACCTAGCCAGCCCACAGAGAAGGAGGATCCAAGCAGTCCTGATGGGACCTGATAGAGAAGCGTCAGAGAATAGGGAAGGAGGACTTCCCTATCAGTGTACTATAGGAGAGGAATAAGGAGGAAGAGGAAGGGAGGGGGAAAATGTGAGGAGGTGAGGGAGAGGGCTACAACTGAATACAGAGTGAATGAATGGTTAACAAAAAGAAGAAGAATAAAAGAAGAAATTCTCAAACAGTAAAAACATAAATATTTAAATCAGTTCTTATTTATTTGTTAAAAAAAAAAAGAAGAAAGTATGAATTATACCTAACCTATCCAGGGGCAGTGAAGGGATTTTGCTTATCCTTTGAACTTCAAATATATTGAGATTTATTGACTTTTAAGACCATGGAGCCATTTACCATATTGTAGCACTTATAATTTCTTCTTTTTAAATATTTTCTGATTTCTTAGCCAGAACCTTAAATTGCTGTTGAAAGTGTGTAATTTCAAAGCATTTAAAAAGCCAGTTTCATGTAGTTCTTTGTACTTGTGTATATTTAATATATTTTAAAATATTCAAGGGATAAGATATGCTAGAGGGGATGTGGAGAAAGGGGAACCCTCCTCCATTGTTGGTGGAAATGTAAATTTATACAACCCCTCTGGAAATCTATCTGGTGATTTCTCAGATAATTTGGAATAGTGCTACCTCAAGATCCAGCTATACCACTCCTAGGCATATATGCAAAATATATATCCAAAATATGCTCAAATATACAAGAAGGACATTTGCTCTATCATGTTCTTAGCAGCTTTATTCACAATAGCCAGAATCTGGACACAACCCAGATGTCCCTCAACAAAGGAATGGATACAGAAATTGTGGTACATTTACATAATGAACTACTACTCAGCAATTAAAAACAAGGAAATCATGAAATTTTCAGGCAAGTGATGGGAACTAGAAAAGATATGAGTGAGGTAACCGGAAAGGAGAAAGACATATATGGTATATAATCACTTGTAAGTGGATATTAGTCACATAATATAGGATAAACGTACTAAAATCTGTACACCTAAAGAAGCTAAACAAGAAAGAGGACCCTGAGTAAGATGATCAGTCCTCATTCAGAAAGGCAAATGGGATAGACATCGAAAGAGGGGGAAAAACAGGAAACAGGATAGGAGCCTACCACAGAAGACCTATGAAAGACTCTACCAAGCAAGGTATTAAAGCAGAAGCTGAGACTCATAGGAAAACTTTGGGCAGAGTGCAGGGACTATTATGGAAGAGGGAGGAAATTGAAAGGCCTGGAGGGGACAGGAACTCCATAAGGAGAACAACAGCCAAAATATCTGGGCCCAGGAGGGCCTGCAGAGACTGATACTCCAAGCAAGAGCCATCCATGGAGATAACATAGAACCTCTGCACAGGTATAGCCCATGGTAGCTCAGTCTCCAAGTGGTCCTGGTAAGGAGAACAGATGTTGTCTCTAATGTGACCTTAGGGGCTGGCTCTTTGATCACCTTCCCCTGAAGCAGAGCAGCCTTATCAGGCCACAAAGGAAGACAATGCAGCCAGTCCTGATGAGACCTGATAGGCTAGGGTCCAATGGAAGGGGAGGAGGACCTCCCCTATCAGTGGTCTGGGGGAGGGGCATGGGAAGAGAGGAGGGAGAGTGGGATTAGGAGGGGATGAGGGAAGGGGCTACAGCTAGGATAAAAAGTGAATAAATTGTAAAAACATAATGATTAAATAAAAAATATTCAGACCAAAAACATTTCAAATCCACCAAATGATATTTTTGCTTTTCTTTCACTGATGTTTAGGTGTACTTGTGCTGATGGGTTTGAAGGAGAAAACTGTGAAGTCAATGTTGATGATTGTGAAGATAATGATTGTGAAAATAACTCCACATGTGTTGATGGAATTAACAACTACACATGCCTTTGCCCACCAGAATACACAGGTATGAAGATCAGGAAAGTTGTGTCATCAATCAGTGTATCATTTTGAAAGCATCATCACACTGTTATGTTTATTTAACAAGCCACGCTTATTCAATAACTGGGAGGCTTAATTGTAATAACAGAAATACATAGGAATTGTTTCGTCCCATGAAATAAAAGATGCAGCAAGCTTAGTCCAACCTATGCATCTTTCGTATAAAGCCATTATCTGTAGAATCGAAGAGTACGCTGTCATGCTGAAACTTTTGGACCCATGATTCAATGACATTTTCATTTAAACTACTTTCCCTTTACAGACTATTATGCCAATGGATATTTGTGCATTTCTTTACATAATCAAAAAAATGACTCTGCATTTGAGATAATAATGTCAATACTTTCTCTTCAGCAGTACCTCCAGTAAGTTCTGTCATACAATGGGATCTCTATCAGAAAGATGAGCTTTTTGGAAAGTCTTATGAGACTTTTTTTTAAACAATTCTTTGTCTGTGGTTGATAAACCTGACCAGACTACTCAAGTTGCTATTTATTTCTTCGTGTAAACCAGTTTGGTATGAAGACAGCTTCAAGTTTCTGCCTTGTATACTTTGAAAGAACAGCTATTCTGTTGGTTTGTGTGGCTATGCATAAGAAATGTCGTAGTCATTTTAACAAGTGACATAGTTTCATTTTAACAAAGCATTCAAGGGTGGCTGAGAAAAGAGGATGCTATGTGATCTATCTAAAGAGAAGCTCAGAAGTATGTTCTATCATTGTTTTTGAAGCTGTCATTGTTTTTATTTTACCTGATGTTTTTGTTTGTTGTATTTATTTTAATATAGTAATATAGAGTTGATAATTTTGGATAGTGAAATAATTATGTTGGTAGCTAAGATTAATATTTACATTTATAAATATCAAATGCAATCATATCTATATGATTAACTTTCCCAGAGCTCTGAAGTAATAATATTTGAAGTTTTTTAATGAAATATACAAAAATTTGCATTACTCTAAATGTCTTTTTCATAGAAAGGGATATTATGGGAAGGTTTATTATGGTTGAACATGGGGTAATGAAGTTCAGTTTTGACAACCTATATGTGACTAGATGTTTCTAAAGTTGACTTTTCCATGGAGTCATACTAGTAAAGGACTAGATATAGACACATGAATAAATGGATAAATACAAAAATAGGTGAATAGATAAGTAGATATATATATGACTGATAGATGGATAGATAAACCATGCATACATTTGTATGTACATACATACATAAAGATAGAAAATTAGATATATGGATACAAACATGAGTAGTTATCATGCTAGGAGTCAGAATTTGATCATTCTTTACTGTTTTGCAGTAATAAAATATAGGAAGTGTATTCTAACACACCTATGCCAGACAGACTTTTGATGTTACCCACCTCTATCATTGTATCACATGTCGGGTATCTTCCATTAGCTGAAATCCATAGACCTGACAGTCTGGGTCTATTGGAATGGCTATTTATGTAAGAAGTTCAGCATTTAAACAACAATCTGTTTCTTAGATTCTTAGATCTTAGATTCTTAGATCTGTTCCCTAGATCAGAGGTGCTTTCTATCTCTGTTGTTCAGCTGATAGAAAAGGCTTTTGAACCCACTTATTTTTGAGACTTCTATAAGCCCACTCTATTTGATTCCACCAGAGAAATTGGGCTCCCAGACATTGCAAGTTAATTAAAGCTCTCCATATCCTTCTGGGCATAGAAACCAGGAAGTTATATACACTCTATTCCTGGTGTAACTGAGGCTCGCGATCACATGTGCGTTAAGGTCCTTGTATGTCTTTCTATGATAATTTGTGTAAGGTGCCAACATAGCCATGTCCTTTTGGAGCATGTCCTGCTGCATTCAATTTCCTAATTTTCATTCTGGTAATTTACAACAGTTTTTGAGTATTTCTTTTACCTGCTCTGCTTCAGTTCCCAAGATCTTATGTGCCCTCCTTTGGAATTCATTTCTGTGTTCCTTCCTCAGAGAGAGTGATGCAATCTCCCTTCTCTGACTATGTCATATTTCATTATTTTTACTATATCATAATGATTCAAAGCTTAGCCAAACCAATTTTTGACAAAATGTGGCAAATTGTCAAAAGGTGTCAGCAAGGACCCAACCATAACTATCTACCATAAACCAACTGGTTTTGTAAAAGCACCTAGACACCATTACTCTTTTTACTTGTAGCTACTACAAATATTGCTTTGCCTTAATTTGGGCAAAGGATCAAGACAAATATTGAATTGGAGACTGTGCATGGCATACAGCAGAGAGATACTACCTTTATTACATTGGACTGGGTCCCCTGGGTTATGAAGGATTTGACAGCTTGGCAACAGAGAAGATATCTAAATGGGATGAATTTTTACATCATCTCTTAACTGTAGAGTTCTGTGCACATCTGAAATGAGTGCAGTTACAGAATGTCAAACAACCATCTTCAGATTCTGAGATTGGTGGCATATAGGTGACCTTTGCTTACAGAGAAGCATAAATGAGAATCAAGAATTCCGTGTCATGTTTAATCCATGTCTGCAGTTACAGAGGGATTTCCTTATAATGTGACTTTGTTATTTTAAATTTGAGATGGAATCTGATTAATGAGCATGAGTTCAGAGAACAGAAACCCTTCTATACTCACAGAATATAATAATGTTGCCATTGTTTTAAAATCATTTAAGCTGTCAGTTGCTTTTTTTTCTTTGAAATTAATTTTTTGCTCTGTATTTCAAAAGCATACAATGAGAACATGAATTCTATTTGATAATAGCAAATAAGGCTTCACCAAGAAAGCCTGTAAATCATTGTGGTAACAATGCTTGCCTTTAACATCTATGTCGAGACTTACAGTTATCAGTGGAGAAAATTCAGAGACCTACAGAGAATCTGACAAGGAAATCAGCACATGACAAGCAGCCTGTGAATCTGAGCTAGAATTGCTTGAGATAAGTTGAATACATGGAATACATTCAGAAATGTATAGAGGCACGGTTAAACCCTGAGTGAGGATTGAGTTTTCCAACCTCACAGCATGTTGTTAATGATTCATTCTCTGCCCTTTTCTGATAAAAATAATTGATAACACAAACTGTATGGGTCAGTAGTGTTTTTCTGTTATCTAAACTTTACTGGATCCCACATACCCTTTAATACTCAGATATATTTTTCTCTACATACTAGGTCTACTTCTCTCCTAGGTGAAAGATTCTTCATTGGTAATATTACTCAGGATTTTTTTTATTTAGTTCTTTGTGATTCTATATTAAAATCAGTATTTGAAGTTGAGGAAATAAGGATTTAGTGCTATTATATTTTTTCAAAAATAATTCTGTATTTTTAATTTAGCTTCAGAGATTTTGAGACTTGATTTTTTCTTTTTTTCTATTTTTTAAATTATAATTGTTATTATATGCTTTTTGTATATCAAAACATTTCTTATAGGAAAGTTTTCAAGAAATTTCTTAAGTTAGATTAACTCAAAGTGTGTAAATTGAACATTAAATATATGGTTTGCTTACAGTATTGAAGCCCTGTGAATCTTTTCTTAGATAATGTTATTTTTGGAGCTGATCTGGGGAAAATAGTTTTCAACAGTGAATATTGGTCTGGGGGGCGTGTGTCCTCAGTAAGCTTACCTACACAGGGTCACACAAAAGCATGAACACTGGTCACATTTCAAGCTGTCCTATTATTTAGAATTATTCAGCACAATGGCAGTGTCCCTATTAACTGGGTTTGACATTCTCAAAATTTATATTATGAAAAATATGAAGAAGTCTTTAACTTTCCCATTTTGTCTCTGGGCCCCTACACAGATGTTCACATTACATATCCTACAGTAAATTTGCAGTATCACTCACCCAGTTTAGATGCCGGTCTCTAGCTCACTGTGATGGCTTTTACTTTTGCTCTACTTTCTCCGTGTCTGTGTGTTTAGGCAGCTGTAGTAAGAAGTCTAAGCCCAGCTGCAGTTTGCTCTCTCACCCTGGCTTTTCTGTTGTAAATGCTGCGCGTTGGCTTCATGTGTGCTACTGTTGCAATGTAAAAAGTCTTTTGTCTCTTCTGTCTTTGTCGCTGCCAGCTGCTAATCTGAATGAGGTGGAAAAAGGTTAGTTGCTTTTTTAAGTCTATTATGGTTTTCACTTTAGCTCTCTGTCTTTTAAAGCTACTAGATTTCTCAGGTGTTCTGGGTAAAGATGCTGATAGGAAATGAAGTCAGAGAGTGCTATGTCAAATCATTCATGTAGATCCTTGATATATGTATAGCTTCATGAAATACACTTGATCAATTTCTGGAAGGCTGTGGTAGAACCCTGAGTGAGAAAAAAAAAACGTGTTTAAATATAAGAACTTAAATTTTCTATTTTCTACTTGATTATATGTTTTTACACTTTAAAGATCATCATAGAAATATATTGTCTTTATAATGAAGACCTTTATCTAATCTTTATGTATAAACATTAAAACATTTTATCTTTACTACCATGTTCCCTAGAAAAATCTGAAAATGTATATAGTAACTTAAACATTTTATACAATATGACTGGTGTTGAGTGTCAGTTTTTAGTGGCTTAGCTAACATGTGTAAGACCCTGGTTCTGACCCCAGCACTGCAAAAAATAGTAAAGGTAAAAATAAATTATACATATAACATTTGTGTCTAATATACATATATATTTGTAATATATGTGTGAATAATGTGCTAATAATTATGTGTTTCCTATACTTGTATACATAAACAGTATGTTCTATATGAAACATCTTACAGCATAAGTATTAAAAAGCTTAAGAGATTTATTTATATGGTTACATTGTCAAATGATGTTACTGAATTCAGTGAATTTACTTCTAAGCAGTTTTCTTAACGCATTAGAAAGTCACTAACATAATTGTAATCCACTGGGCTCCCAAACAAGCCAGAACTGAGAAGGGGGCATACTGTTGTTAGATTATTAGCCATGCTGAACGCATGTCTTAGAATCTTCATGAACATGTACCTTAAAGACTGAGAGTTTTCCCTAATAGCATTGCTTCTTAGTCATTCGTGTTTCTAAAAGATTTTAAGCTCCAAGTGCAGAAGCCAACAGAATATGCTAGTCTTGATGGGTACTGACATACAAGAAACACTTTCAGTATTATAATGATAATGCAAGGGTCTGTGGAGAATCTCCTCATCTGTTGTTGAGCACTTGCTTTTCTGTTGCTGCATTCAAGTAATTTACTGTGCACACTTAGTGATAGTGTGTGCAGAGTGAAGCTGGAAAACATAAAAATCCTTTCATGATTTAGACTAAGATGTGACTTGCTATTATGTTTGCTAATGTACCCAGTACTTCCTTGGTTTAGTATCCTCTTTCCATTCTATAAGTACAAAAACAATTGATGTTCTGCCTAAGACCAACTGTACCTCCAGATCACAGCCGAAATTATTCTCTCACTGGATATATATACTTAATTAGTAATGTTTATACATTCTCAGAAACAAGCTTGTTTTAAATCACGTGGTTTTATGTGCAGACTACATTTTGCACTTAGGTTTATAAAAAAATCTGTTATTGCAAAGAATTTCCTGTTGACTTAATTTTCTTTTTAAAAGCAAAATTTTGTGATTGGTTGAAATGGCAGTAATTTGCACGTCTATGTATATGTATATGGACAGTAAAATGCTGAGGTGTAACATTATAAATCAATAATACTTTAAGATACATGTGCCGACTCGAGCATGCAACTTGTAAGTATAATGTCTATCTGAATGTACAGCATACAATGTAACGGTACCTTTTGATAGAACCAGTACCACTAGAAACTACTTCCAGTCTTGGTTACATTTCACATCACATATTATTGCTAATTGTTTATGCAAAACATTCTTTCCTTGCTGTTCCAGCTGATTGCTAGAGACAATCATCCTTGTGGACCTTTGAAACAATTAGTTATAGTCTCAAAACCCAAGCGCATAAGGGCAATTTATTTTATTAGTTGCAAATTAGAGAAAGGTCCGAATCAGTGCCTAAACAATTAATAATTCTGAGAATGAGGCTACACTCTGTCCCAGAACACTTGGTATTGGTATTTGGGGGCTGGAAATGCTTAGTGTTTAGTCTTCATGTCCTTGATCGAACATATATAATAGGGCCTCTGTGCTTAACATCTCTTTTGTAAAACAATGACCCCTGTTCTCAATGATGTTTGAGAATAACAACCATAGAAAGAATCTGTACGAAAACCTTGAGAATGGAATTTTTTATAATTTGTAAATGTTGGAGAGCAGCCTGCTGTGATAAGTTTCACATTATTTAGGTTATCTTCCACCATTCCTTCAGGTAAACAGCAGAAACTTGATAGCTCTACCTGGAAAATGTAGAGTACATAAAATCTTTCTATATCTTCACTACATTTATTTTATTTATAAGATTTACTTTTTATGCTCATATAAATAAAAAGACTATATTTAGGGATAGGTGGTCATTTCTCTTAGCTCTTCCATATTGATACCTGTAGAAGGACATATTGTATTGGACATTTAGTTGACATGTGTTGAAACCTGAAGAACTCTTGACACTATTTTTAGGCTCTGTGTATCATTTTCAGTATTTGTGATATCTTCATAATAAGGATTCTCATTGTTACTTTTACACTGAAATGTACAAAATCTGCATTTCAAGGTCAATATTGCTATAGATGTAGCTGAGGTCTTCCAATAAGAAAAGCCAATGTTGTAGTCTCCTTTAACCACGTGAACTGGAGAAAGTGCTTTGGCATTCTTACAAGGTCATATGGTTTCTATTCATTTTCCAAAACCATTCAGAGCTTTCTCAGATGCATTTGAATCTCAGAAAACCTTTCAGAGAAACCGTTCCCTCTCATCCATTCACAGGCAGTGCCCCCTGAGTCCAAAACAACAGTTTAACCTAACCAGTCTTATTCCATCTCATTCGGATTTATTTACTTTGAAAAGGGAGTCAGTTTTTTCAGGGACTTGCAGTAGCTATTGAAATTGGCTAAATTCTTTAACCATAGAAATCTATGAAGGAAGTACTAAAAGGCACCTCCTATCTAGATTTGTTTACTTGGAGAGGAAAGTGTTTCCCGTCTAAAAGTGCATAAGATGTTTGCTGAGAAAATATCTAAAGCAGGACACTGCTAAGTAATGAAAGTGATACAAAACCCACAAAGTACTTTCATGTTTGCCCAGCCAATACTAGCTGTGTTTCTCAACTACAGGCTCAAATTAGGCCATAGACATAGCTGGTACAAAGACATTGCTTCTCATATCTCACATACATTCACAACTAAACCTAGAGGTATTACTAGAGACAGACTTTGTCACTGTGAACACTGATCACACTGTGTTGGAATCAAGCATGATTGAAGAGGCATTGATACTTTCATTTAAAAAAGAGAAATTCGCAAACAAAAATGTATTTGTTTGTGGGTTCTGTCCTATAAAACTTCTAGGAATCTGCCTGCCTAGCATGTTCTCTTAAGCCTTTCTATGCCAAATTGTAATTCACTTGCTCTCACAGGGTGTGCCTATAGCACAACCCTCATCACACACAAAGTACATTTACTTCACATTTCACAGAGAAGACAGTTGACAGTAGCTCATGGATCTTTAAGAGGTCACAGTCTTCTTCACCACTCCCCTATACTCCTATATTAAACAACCGAACTTCATTAACTTTAGAAAATGAAGGCCACCTGGATAGTTCATAGTCCTATATTGATGTTCACCTAGTTATTTCTAAGTGAGAAGGCAAAGTTCGGAATAGTGGGCCCCCAAAAGCAGTGGCTTGTTGAAGAGAGTCTTCAGTAACTTGTTGTTCATAATCACCCCTGAAGGACAAAAGTCAGGTCATTCATTGCTCTCATCACTACTCAGCATACAATCTCCATGGGAGACTTAACATATACTGACTTGGCTAATATGTTCTGATGTCTAACAATACAGTTTTTGATGCTGTATGTGTATGTTGAGCCTGACTTAGACCGACACATAAGAAGGAAGCCTAAGTACAATCTGTCCTTCATAGCTACAAATTGCTTGCCTTAACATACAACCTACCAGGTAACAGGAATATATCAGGAAAAGTATTGCTTGAATGAATATGCATATGTGTTTTTTGTTATTCATATCCTCCACAGCATAGCAAGCGTTTGCTTTTACCTAATGTTAGGGAGATTACATAACCAAGCACTGGTTTAGAGTGTATGAGACATGTTTCAGTGACTAAAAGCTCTGACTGCACTTCCAGAGGACCTGGGTTCAATTCCTATCACCCATATCATGTGGCTCACCATCACCTGAACTCCAGATCCAAGAAATTCAATGCCCTCTTCAGGTCTCAAAGGCACTGCACTCACAGCCACAAACTATACAGCTGTGCATATGCACGCATGCACATGCATGAGTGTGTACACACACACACGTATTTAAAAGTGATAAAATAAATATTCATAGTTTACAAGGAGACATGCCTATGTTATAAGCAAACACTAGTAGTCCCTTTTACATACAGGGATGAAGATAAACAGTAGCTACTGGAACCATCCCTGAGGAGTTCGAATGCTGACTGTCTTCCTCAAGTGAAAATTGATGGGGCCTTTATAACGTATTTGAGATTTTGCTTTTAGTTTTAAAATTTGGCAAAGAGGCCTCTGAAAGACTCTACCTAGCAGTGTATCAAAGCAGATGCTGAGACTCATAACCAAACCTTGGGCAGAATGCAAGGAATCATATGAAAGAAGGGGGAGTTAGTATGACCTGGAGAGGACAGGAGCTCCACAAGGACCAAATATATCTGGGCACAGGGTTATTTTCTGAGACTGATAGTCCAACCAAGGACCATGCATGGTTTTAACCTAGAACCCCTGCTCAGATATAGCCCATGGCACCTAAGTATCCAAGTGGGTTTCCTAGTAAGGGGAACAGGGACTGTCTCTGACATGAACTCAATGTCTGGCTCTTTGACCTTTCCTCCTCCGAGGGAGGAGCAGCCTTTCTAGGCCACAGAGGAGGTCATTGCAGCCAGTGTTGAAGAGACCTGATAAGTTAGGGTCAGTTGGAAGGGAAGGAGGAACTCCCCTAGCAGTGGACTTAGAGAGGGGCAGGGAAGAGTGGAGGGAGGGTGGGGTTGGGAGGGAATGAGAGAGGGGCAACAGCTGTAATACAATGTAAATAAACTGTAACTAATATAAAAAATAAAAATTTAATTAAAACAAAACTTGGCTAAGAGAAAAACTCAGGTGTGTTCATCTTAACCATTCTCAAACATGCCATTTCTGGGCTAACATGCGCAGACCCTCTATCATTGGGCTAACCTTGATTTTCTACAGTTCTGGTCATTTTTCTTTATCTGAGAAGGAAATTGTAAAATTATAAAATTGTAAAGATGACTGATGTAGGATAATGTTCAAGACATGTACCTCGGAACATAATCTCCAGCTGTTTCGTTCTTTTGCTTCTTTAGGTCACCTGTGCCTTCTATACCTTCCTTAACATTTAAAATGTATTTTCTCACAAGCAGCCAGTAAGCAAGTACAAACCTTCCATATTGTTTTTTCCACTGAGAACATGATTTATGGGAATGGAGATTTCCAAAAGTGTACCTAAAGGAACCCCTTGTCCTCATGTGGTATATTTTAAAAAATAAAATTCCATGTACTTTATAAGCATGATTGCTTATTTTAACACCTTCTTTTAATGATGGAATGACAATATAATAAAATTAGCACAGTCTATCCAGGCTTTTCTTATACAAAGCAGAAAACACAATGTTTTGAAGAATTATGTGCTTTACTTTGTACAAGTGTGTGTCCTGGGAATTCTGTTAGGAATCCAAAAAGACTTCCTCCCTTGTTACAACTGTATTTACAAATGTCATAACTGTTTAAGTTTGATGTTAGAATTCCAACCCATTTTTTAGATCTCTGTCCTATATTCCCTCTCCTTTATATGAGTAGTAATAATACTCAATCATTCAGTCACACACACACAAAAAAACTACTCTGATCAGATTCAATAATAGCCTCTATTGTTGTCCTCTCGCATGTATTCTCAGAATGTATTCCCAGGCTATATATGCCTTTAAGCAAAAAGAGAAATGAATTAGTTGAATTAGCAGAAGTTAGCCAAAGTAGGCACTAACAGTTGAGTATCCACCAACACCAGCTAATAGTTTTTTTCATTCCCTCTTGTTGTAGACGTTTCTCAATGGAATTCATAATTTGGTATATTGGAATTTTTGAATAGGCTGTCACTTAGCTACCAATTAAATACCCTCCTCTATTGCTCCATTTTGTGTAAAATAAATTAATGGTTTAAACAGTGAATTTGAGTTACAAAATTCCAGAAATAGTGATCCCGGCACTAAATGACCAAATTATTTTCTGGATAGAAATTAGTCCATTGTTTTTAGCATACCTTTTGAAATGTTTTTCTTTGTTTTAAAATTAAGTTAGATATGCTTTAGCTGACTCTGTCCTCCTATGGAACCCTGCTATCCCTGGCTCACTCTGTACCTTCCTATCATGAATCTCTTACATTCTTCCTATGCACTAATGACATCTTTAATCTCTTTCATTCAGAAAACCCAGTCTGTTTTTTCTCAGAACATCTTCCTTTGAGAGCACTAGGAACCTTTCTTGCTCAGCATTCAAGCCAGAGGCATTGTTAAATGTGCTTGTAATATAATGCAATCAATAACTTTTCTCTTTCCCCTCTCCCTCATGGACAACTTCCACAAGAATTGGAACAACTTTTCATCACTGTCACCATTGTACCCCAAACATGTTCATGGGATTCCATACACAGTTTGCATTAAAAATAAAGGGTGAAACAGATATGTGCAGTCTTCACCCGCTAACAAACAAACTACTCTTTACAACAGATAAAGACCATTACAGAAAACCACAGTCAGTCTGAACCCAGTTGTGGAGCCCTGTCCTAATGGAAACATATCCATCCTTAACACTTAGGGAACTTTGTAAAAGAGAAGCAGAAAGATTATGAGAGCATAGGATCAGGGAGTTTGCAGTGAGACTGTGTCTCCTACTAATGTAAGAAGCTTAACTCATTAAGTCTCACCAACATGACTTCTTAAACATGAGAAGAACAAGGACTATGACACTATCCATAACAAAGCGAATAAAGAAAAGTGCAGGGGGCCTCAACCCTAATCAAAGTATTGCAGGAAACCAAGAAATGCTGAGGTAGGAAGAAATAGTCTTTCCCACAGAAGAGAACACCACTTGGTTTTCCAGTACCAAACGATCAGCCTTGAAAACTAACATACAAATTAACATTCTACAGACTGAGCATATAGTTAAAAGTATATATTTACATGCATATACATATATGCTTGTAAAAACAATTAATGAAAAAGGGGGCCATGAATTCCAATAGAGTAAGAAGGGTAATATGGGAGAGTTTAGAAGGAGAAAAGGGAAAGGGAAAATGATGTAATTATATTGTAATCTCAAAAATGAAAGAAAACATTCTTGAAAAATAGAGGAAGAAATATGGTTAGGTTATTTGTCTTAGCAACTCCATTTTGAGACTAAAGCATCTTTAGAAAATCTAAAGGCAGCAGTTTGTCTCTCTGTGCAAAGGACAAATCTGGGAGGAAATTCTTGCTGGCCTGACTTTCCATAAAAAGCAAATGTTAATTTAATTAAATAAAGTTTGTTTAATAAAAATGGAGTAAAGTTAAAAGTTACATATTAAGAATTATTACAATCAACTGGCAGAACGTGATATAAGTAGTAAGACTACTTCAGTAGTTTGTAGTAAGAAATTTGAATAAAAAGATATGACATGAGGAGAGAATTAAGAAGATTATAAACAGACGATCCCCAGTTTTTTAAAAAAGCAACAGTGATATCAGTTAAGCACATATATCTAAAATAAAGTAGGAGTTATGGCCCACTCAAGGTACTGTTTCCCAGAAAAGCACTCATTGTTCATTGACGCTTCTGTTTCTCCTTTGCTTTGGTACTAACAGGGGCCCTGGGCTCACACTGACATTTTTCCCCTCAGCTGAATGAAATAATGTTGTATTGTACAGCTCAGTGAATGCTCTCTGTTACTTTCCTATCTACATTATCCATCTCTTTAGAAGAAATTTTCTTTTTTAAAAAGGCTATTTTAGAGACATTGTTAAACTTTACATCTTCAATTCTAAAACCTCTTTTATCAATGAAGAACAGAGTCCCAGAGCAAAAAAACCAGCTCATTTCAAACAGACAATTCTTTCATATTTCATATAGTTTCAGAAGATTCTTCCAAGAGGTAACACACACACACACACACACACACAAACACACACACACACAAGCTTTTTTCACCAATGGGGATAGATTCTTCCCAAAAATGTCTTTAAGCTGGGTCATTCTTCACTCCAAATCAGGTATTACAAACTCTGAGGATCCAGATTTTACTGCTCCACCTAGGAAGTGACCATCACATTTTATTACCAAACCAGGACACCCAGGCAAGTATACTAGAGTAGTAGTCAGTAATTATCTTGAAACAGCAGATGTAAATTAGCACTGTCTTGAGCAAGCTAGGATCAATGGTCATATTAACATTTGTATCAAAATATGCAGGAAAAATATTTTCATGGAGTTTAGTAACCAATGATTTCCAGCTATTTCTCAAGGATGGGGCTTTGTGGAATCATAGTATCTTAGGTTCTTTCTTCCTGTACTCCCTCATAGCTCATGCAGTATGATATGATATAGAATTAGTTCATTCTAACTCATTTTTTTTTTTACAAATCAGACATACACAGAGAAGGTGATCAAAGAACCAGGCATGGCTTCATAACACAAATAATAATAATACCTCTATTTAGGACATGTATTATATGGTGTGTTTTCTTTGGAAAGTTCTGACATGGACAGATGTTGTTTGCAAACTTTCTTAGGTCTACATACAGTATATCATTCATCAGTCTTTGTTCTCCTGAGCAACAACCACAGCACCAGTCATCATAGTTCAGTCTTTCCTCTTCAATACACAAAAGCCACACAATCTGTTAACCCATTCCCTTAAAAACTGTTTAAAACTCTCACATGGTGAAAATTAATTTGCTCATCTAATCACAGGTGAAATTTCAAATACCATGAGACCACTGTGTCCCATGCTATTGCTTTATTATTGGGCCCTTTAAGAACTCAAAGTAGAAAGCAAGTAAGATTCACAAACTTAAAGTTTGTTTGGGTTGCTGTGTCTTTACATTTAGATGGTTATAGCCACTAAACTACAACGCAAGCATATTGCCCTAAACCAAACAAATGGACTGACACATTTTCTCATGACAAATTAGGAAGATCAGCGAGGTGCTTTCTCTGCCTTTATGAGCTAGCAGGATTTCACACCCCACTCCCAAAAGTAAGATATGCTGATTGGTCAGTAGATTACAATCCAAAATACATCATCTTGACAATGATGCTCTCAATAAGATGGGCAGCCATTGCCATTACTTCAGGTTCATGACCTTTAAAAGACAAAATTCCACATCCTTATTTTCTGTTGTTTTCCTTCTGAGAACAACTCTGGAAACATATGCATAAAGTCTAAATGAGACAACTTTCATATGTCAGGAGGGCTGAGTAACTTTTCAGTACTTAACCAAGAGTCTCTAGTTTTACTCCAGCTGGAGCACTTGTTCCTGTGCTCCCATGGAAAGGCGTTGTTCTCGTTCAGTGTCCGCTTGATGATGTGATGTGCGTGTTTAGTGCAGCACCTGTCGAGAGGATTTATTTTATTTCTCATCCCAGACTCAGCTCCCAAGACTCACACTGCAAGATGCCGTTTGTACTTTAAATTTTTCTCTTCTCCTAAATGTAGCAGAATTAAATATAGTTAGGTAATAAAAGAAATCGCCTACCAAGGGCATTTATTTTAATATCCAGTCTGGGAAATTTTAATGTACAAACTTAAGAGCCTAGCTGCATTATTAATGGTGATTTAGTTATAACATAGAAATTTAAGAATAAAATACGTAAAGATTTAAAACAAACCTAATATGACTATAACTAGGCAAGGTGGAACCCTTTTATTGACTGTTGCTTGTTAAGTAGATAGTATTTGAATGTAGTACCTTCTATATTCCAGCCTAGGAATGGGTGAAAGCAACTACAGCAGGATTTGTGTCCAATATGATCATGCAGTGAAGGAATGAAATGAATAAATACCAATAATTAAAAGAATACATCTACAACAGTGCAAATCCACTGTCTCATCACATAGTCATCCCACAGGTGCAAGTATGAATGAGGAAATTGACAGCTTAAATGTAAGAGGAGCTTATTAAAGCAAAAGAAAAGTGGTAGCTCAAGCACAGAGAATTTGTAGACTGACAGATGTACTACAGTGACAAGAGTCTGGGTAAGATGGAGTTTGAAAGGTGAGTTAGCGGTAGTCACAAACACCAGGTGTTGTTTCTCAGTGACTAAATGAACTGCTTTATCTTTGAAGGAATCAGCCAATCTTCTATCAGAGTCATGTGTTTAGCCATGTAACAGCTCCTCCCATACACACATTTCAAGTACAACTTCTAAAATGACTAACACTACTTTTATGCTTTTCGTGTAATGATAAGAAATGCGTGCATGACTTTAGGAAGCCTTTTTCATTTAAGTTGGAATGCTTAATCTAAAATCATTCACACACACACACACACTTAACAATCTGTTCAGCCAGCGTTTCCTGAGGCATTTCTTTTGCCTCTTGCCTACACATACGGAATGTAGGCAGAAATTCCTCACTAAGAAGGAAAGTTCAGTTCTGTGTTTTATGTGTTTTCACTTACAGATGAGACCCAGTCTGTGCGTTCTTTTTCAAGCTCAGCATTCTTCTCTGCTTGTACTCTGGGAACCATTTGAAGGCAGATCTGCTGACATTATCTCAGTAGCCACAGCATCTATCACAATGCCACAGACTTGATGATCAATAGCTTACCCTGGATTCATTGGCTTGGCCAGGGTTAAAGTGAACAACAAAGAAAAACCTTGCCCTTCCTTAATACTTATAAAGCAACTACATATTTGGGGATTAACTAAAAAGTACATAAAAAGTTAATGATTTTATTTATCTCAAATGGCTGTTCTCTATTATCACATTTCACAGACTCTTTAATATAGACTATTATAAACTGCCTGGTTCCCCCAGATGATTTTCACATTCCTGTGTGTTGGATATAAGAAATCAGTTCCATCAAAGTTACTTAAGTAGTAGTCCTTGAAATCACAAACATTGAATAAATTATTTCAAAAGTACCTAAACATACACATGTGTGGTTAAACTCTTCAGTTATGGGTTTAGAGACATAGAAATTCTCATGAAAAAAAAAGTGATACCTGGATACATGTATTTGAAATAGTAGCAGCATAAATCACTGGAAGAAGTTTTCTTTAAAAAATATCAGATAAGTAGCCATTTATAGAGTATCTACTATGTGGTTATGTTTATAGTTTTTATTGATAAAGTTGTAATTGTCAGAGAGTGCTGAGAATCCACCTGGTTATATTCTCATTTTTTATTCATTGATAAAATTTACACTTATTAACCCAATAGTCCTAGAAAAAGTGCTCTGTTCTTTTTCTCTCTTTCCCTCTCTCTCTTTATATCACAGTGGGGTGGTTAATAAGTATTTCATTGGTCTTTTAAAGAGAAACAAAATGTTTTTCACTTAGATTTATAAGACATTATAGAATGTGAGAATTATTTTTTCAAACATAAAAGTACAAAATAATGAGCCAAACTAAAGGAAACAAATAGAGAATTATTCCATTTCAAATCATCCAGCTTATATGAAGATCAAAATAGGTACAACTATCCCATTATTTTGTCAAAATGGTAGTCACCCTTCGGTGTATAGTAGGGACCAACCAGAAGTATGGTCAGGCAGGCTATAGGAACAGGTATGAATGTGTTTCTCGGTACTAAATCCGGGCCAATTTGAATGGATTACTTTTGAATAGTTTTATAATGTTCATTTATTTGTTTTTTATATGTTACACTTCAATTTAAAAACAACATATGATTAAATCTAAAAAAATAGGGAAGGAAGAATGAAAAATACTTAATTGTCCTTTCCTAATCCAATAAATTCTACAGTTTCTTGCATAAGCCACATATCACTTTATCAGTGTTGGCTTTGAACCTGTTCCCAGCAGCAAAGCTAATACTGAACTTGGGCATGTGATCTTCTGACTCTATATCCTAAGAAGGACTTCCCCTGTTTTTCTTTGTTTTCAACCATGAGCTATGATGCAGCCTGCTGGCTTGAATCCTGCCCTCCTTCACAAGAGAACTAACACTACTTGCCCTATTGCAGGTGAACTATGTGAGGAAAAGCTGGACTTCTGTGCCCAGGAACTAAATCCCTGCCAGCATGACTCCAAGTGCATTCTGACACCAAAGGGATTCAAGTAAGTCCAAAGCCACGTGGGACTCACAGTGAAGTTGGGGCTTGGGTTAGGGGTTTCTTTGAGGAGCCCATCTCCTTCATCATCCTTAGCTTCACATTTTTTGCCAAAGATTAAAGAATGGATTGCATACACCCTAGTGCTTGTTACAGTTTTGCAAATATTCCTGTGCACCATGGGCATTTTCTAATACAATGGAAAAATATAAAACAGCGAAACCTTTTGTTCACCACAATGGCTAGGAAGCACTCTATGCAATGGAGCAGCCTTTGAATCAGCTTTCTTAAGTTTATTGAAAGACCAATTCAATTAACTTCCTAATATTCACCAGGTAAGTTTATTTTAAAGTAGAGAAATTGGTTTTGATGTAACTGAAAAGTCTATGATCTAAGACAGCTGTCTGCTTATGTAGGCTGGGAATAACACTGTGATGCTGTTTCCAGATTTCTTTGGACAATCTGGCTTGTGTCTGTTGTCTTCCTGTAATTATTGAAAAGTACCATTACTAACCTGTTCTTGATATCTAGTACAACCCATTCTCACTGCAAGGGAGCTAAAAAAATTTATCAAAATAATTTCTATCCCCCTAGCAATATTTCTGAAATATGCTTGCATACAGAATTAGATTATACCTTTGCTAAACCTTACTGATCTAACAGCAGTTTTAGAGCTAGTAGTAACTTAACCATCATCTTACCTAAATTCTTCATTTCAAACATAAGGAAACTTTAGCCCAGAGAAGTCTCGTGGCTATGCAAAGGATAAAAGTTAACATACTGGTCGACCTGGAACAAAACTTGATACTTTGCAGTTATGTGGTTCATGGAAGCCATATTCCTACCAACAGGTTTTCTCATTTAGTAATACCCCAATTGGCTAGGAATCAAGGTTAGGTTAGATTTTGGAGGATGACACAACTGTATTTAGGAGTGAGGCTGTGCTCCCATAAGAAAACTGTCAAAGACAACCTCTACCCCATCAACTGATGATTAAGTCCTATCTACAGTCACTGAAGCATGCCATGACACCACGTAGGGTTTCTGTAGCACTATGGACATCTACATATATTTTTTTCATGGAATGACCAGATTCCCCCTAGTTTGTACAACTCAATATTTAAATTCACTCATGTCCAGGAGATATCTTACCAGCAAATGTAATTTGAACTGTAAATCTAAGAATTTGGCTTTAAAAATGCTAAGTATTCAACCCAGAGTCTTGCATTTGCTAAGCAGAGTTCCTCCCACTCATCTGTATCTCCAGTCTGTTGCTGCTTTTAATTATATTTTGAGAGTGTATTACTTAGTTGCTTAGGCTACCCTCAAACCTGTGATTTGTTCACTTAGCCTCCTGAGTATCTAGGGTAGTAGACAACACCCTAGGCTCTGTAAGGATTTGGTGTTTACAAAACAGATTATTACACATTCAAAGTGAAGCAGTAATGTGAGGTCAGAGCTGCCTTTCAAAAGTTACACTGAATTAAATAACTATAGAATTTTCTTTTGACAGTATTATCAGTAATGTATTTTAAAATCTACATTTTTAGAATGCATGGATATAGTTGCAGCACATCCTGATTATATCACTGCCTTTTTGAGGAAAAAAGGGCTGGGGGATGTAGCTCTCGGTTCGTCTTCCATTATATTTTAATTTCCAATTCTAGCCAAAAACTAAAAGTCTTGTTAACATTTTTTATACACAGTGCTTCATTGCATTTTATTCTACCAAACTGTAGGTAAATTGTTTTAACTCCCAATGGCTTTGATCTGCCCACAGTTGAAGTTGGCAAGTCAAAACTACATCACTTATGTGAAGCAAACATTACTCCTTGGCAAAGAATTAACAAGGATGGTTTCCTGGGACACCTTATCTGACAAACACGTTCCACGGGACTTTGTGTAATTCTAAGATAAATTATTAGTAAGACTTAATGGAAACAATTTTAAATGAGGAGAGCTTGCCTTAAACAAAGGGCTGATTCTTAATTAAGTATTTTCTATTACTAGCAATTAGCTTGCATACTCTCAAGAGTGTGCCTTGCTGAAATCTAGATGGACAGATTTGAAGGCTCACTGCTCTTACCAGGCAGTAATTCACGAGCTCATTTTATTGCTGTATGTAGTTGAGCTGAAAACAGGTTAAGTCAGAGTGTGTGCTATTACTCCCATCTTATAAATAATTGCACACTGTGGGAAGCATAGCAGCAGAAAGAAAATGGTCTTGAAAACCAAGCAAGAGGAAGCTGGTAGAGAAAATCTTTACTGAGAAATGTTGTTTGGACAGTTGTAATGTTACTTAAATTTCATTTTCTTATTACTAAGCTAACAGGGCTAGTTTTACTTTTCATACTTTATTATACACTCTATAAATCTCTTGATTTGTTTTGAGATATTTTTAGAGTATAATATGCCATAAGCAGCATTTTCAAGAATAGATGTTTCTTAGCGTCTAGAGTCCTAAACAGTACATATATTATGTATATATATATATTATATTTTATATTCTATATTTCCTCCTGTACTCCTCATTGTAAAGCCTAATTGATATATTAGGCTTTATTGGTCTTAAAAGATTTGTGAAATTCTTATTTAAACGTTCCTTCCTGCCTTAAAACAAGAGGACAGATTAATCAGTCATGATTTTGTTTCTAGTTCTAAAGGGTTTAAAAAATAGTAGTTGGAGAAAAGGGGGCATAAAATATCTCCTAGACAGCGACTGTGGTAAATGTATGGTTCTCTTATCTTTTACTTTGATTTCTTTTCTCAGATAAATAATTCAGAGTGTTTCAAAGCCTGTCTTCTCCTTTTAATGCTCAGCACTTCAGTGGCATTGCCCACATTAACGTTGATGGAAGCTCCCTTCCAGGGCCCCACTCATCCATTGGGAATGTGTATGACCACTTAGGGTCCACTTAGCTTCAGACTAGCCATTTACTTCGCTCTATTGTGATTTAGTATTAAAACCAAGCAGCTCTAGGGCAAGCATGGCTCCAAATGAGCTCATTTTGTTTTGAAACCATATGTACAGCCTGAATGGCTCTCTCAGAACTGTTCTACCATTTGTTTTAGTGCTTCAGCTCCCCAGTAAATAACCTGATTTTACCTCTTTACATAATACCCTTGGCACTCAGGAATGCCACATTAAATCAGTTTTTTTTTTACTCTCTTTATTTGCCTCTATACTATTTTCTATAGAATACTGAATAATTAGTAGAAAATACAAATTATCTTTTAGAAATATCAAGACTCATATTTATGAAAATTAGAACTGCTTATGTATCATGCAGACATCTGAGCAGCGTGTTAATGACTTTACACATAACATTTGATTTAACGTTTAAAGTCCTTGTAAAGCAGCAGTTATTAGGCCGTGTTAGAGATGAGAATGGATGCTGAAATGTTAAGTCCCTTGTTTTTTAGCACTTGAAATTAGCTAGATATAAGAAGACAGCTGATGTGAGATGTTACTTACTTTTAGAATTTTAAAAGTTGAACTCAAAGAAACAGAATAGAAGGGTAATGCCATGATTTAGGAGAAATGGAAATGAAAGAATATTAGTACCTTATATTAAGAATATATAGGGAGGATGTGAGTGTGTTCTGAGATCTGATGTAGAGACAGTGACTTCAGTTAATAGCAGCATATATTTGCTAAGAGATGGAATCATAATTTTTTTACCACAAAAGTATAGGAAAATAAGGTAACTCCTCAAGGTGTATTGGGTTTTGTTGTTGTTGTTCTTGCTGTGACAATACAGTCTGACAAAAACAACTTGGAGGCAAAAGTGTTTACCCTGCTCATAATTCCATGTACAGCTTATCATGGCCAGGTGGTTAGGGTGACGGGGTCATGAAGCAGGTGGACGAACCACATCAACCATTGGAAAGCAGATAGAAAGGTGAATACATATTTTGTTGAATTCCACCTCTTCATCTATAGAGTCTGGGATCTCAGTCAGGAATGTTACCATCCACCAGGAGTGGGCATTCTTATTTCAACCCATGCAGTGCAGATGATCCCCCATAAACACAGCCAGAGGCCCGTCTCCCAGACTACCCCTGTCACATAGAGAACACTAACCATCACAGTGAAGTGATGTCCTTATTGAATGGTGGGGCATCTTTTGGGTAAATGCCTAGAAGTGGTATAGCTAGATCTTGAGGTAGCAATATTTCTAATTTTCTGGGAAAGTGCCAGATTGATTTCCAAAGTGGAAAATGTACAAGGATACATTCCCACCAGCAATGGGGTAGGGTTCCCCTTTCTCCACATCCTTTCCAGAATTCTTCATCCCTTGAGTTTTTTATCTTAGTCATTCTGACAGGTGTGATGTGAAATCTCAGGGTTGTTTTGATTTGCATTTCCCAAATGACTAAGGATGTTGAGCATTTCTCTTTTTTTCCTTATTTATTTATTTATTTATTTATTTATTTATTTATTTATTATTTTTACATTAATTACAGTTTATTTAATTTGTGTCCTAGTTATAGCCCCCTCCCCCATTCCCTGCTAATCTGACCCTCCCCCCTCCCTTCCTTCCTGCCCCTCTTTAAGTCCACTGATGGGGGAGGTCCTCCTCCTCTTCCATGTGATCCTAGTTTATCAGATATCTACAAGGCTGGCTAAAATGTCCTCTTCTGTGGCCAAGCAAGGCTGTTCCTCCCTCGGCGGAGGGGGGGAATGTCAAAAAGTTCATGTCTGAGACAGTCCCTATTCCCCTAACTAGGGAACCCACTTGGATACTGAGCTGTGATGGGCTATATCTGGGCAGGGGTTCTAGGTTTTTTCCATTCATAGTCCTTGGTGGGAGAAACATTCTCAGAAAAGACCCCTGGGCCCAGATATATTTGGTCCTTGTGGAGCTTCTGTCCTCTCCAGGCCATACTAACTCCCCCTTGTTCCATATGATTCCTTTCACTCTGCCCAAGGTTTGGTTAAGAGTCTCAGCATCTCTTTTGATACACTTCTAGGAAGAGTCTTTCAGGAGCCCTTTGTGGTAGCAGCATTTCTTTAAGTGTCTCTCTGCCCTTCGATATTCCTCTGTTGGGAATTCTCTGTTTAACTCTGTACCCTATTTTTAAATTGGAATACTTGTTTTGTTGGTGTTTAACTTCTTGAGTTAATTATATATTCTGGATATTAGCCCTCTATCTGATATAGGGTTGGTGAAGATCTTTTCCCAGTCTATAGGCTGTCATAACAAAACTTTTTTGAAGGAAAAAAATAAAAACATAAATAAAATTCACTGTAAAAACAAAACAGAGCAAAACACCTTTTTACAAGACACCATAATAAGAGTCATATAGAGGTATCCCCTTGCTCTCAGACTACTGTACTCCACTCTGCCTGTCTTCCTTATGACGTGAGATCATGCAGTGTTTACAAGATGTGAGCAATAGGCATGGTGATATTGATTTCCGAAAAGTTTCCTGAATACATATACTTCGGTACCCTAAAAGAGGATGTGATTATTAAGACCTTACTTAGATTCTGTTGGGGAGGTAGCAGATATTCATCATGGCTAAGTGGATGGTAAGTATTCAGTGCTGGAGAGAGTGAGGAGGATCTGATGCTATTTAGAAGGATGCACATCATGAAACCCATTTTTATTGTTCTTTGTATATGAAATCTCAGTGAATTACATCCCAGGTAGCTGTAACCATGATTAAGTGAGGGCTACAATTCTCTGCAGAGCATTACTTATGCTGTAAGACATTTCCGTAGAGAATCATACAGTCCTGGTTCCTTAATGCCACAGCTGGACTTTTCTATGATCATCACAAGTGCACAGTTTTTAAAGGGAAACTTGGGCTACTGCTTATCGAACTGTGTAGTTAGTAGCTCATGAAAAAGGCTCCAGTCAAAGTCATTAGATTCACCTCCCACAAGAGACACTTCAACGTGTATATCAGTGATAAGGGATTGAGCTTTTCCTTCCATAATATCTATACATGTACAGGGTCATAATGATAACATCAATATCACAGAGCTGTAGAATGGTATAATGAGTTTACTGAATCCATAGTCTTAGAATGAATAGTAGAATGGAAAAGGTGTTCAAAGAGTATGATCTTCATTATTCCAGTTTTCCATCATCATTGGAACTGACACTGTATATAGTCTGTGAAAAACAAAACTCTTACTACTTTTAAAATATCCTTAATAGGGAAGGGGCATAGAAGAAGAAGAGGGAGGGAGGGGTTGGGAGGGGACTATAGCTGGGATACAAAGTGAGTAAACTATAATTAATAAAAATAAAAATTAAAAAAATATACTTAATATTCTTTGTAAATTTGCCAGCCATCATAGCATATGACTGTAGTCCCAGAACTCAGGAAAGAGAGGGAGGATGACTCTCCTTTAAGTCTCCTTTGTAAATTTACATATAAGACTCTCATCATCCACATAGGCAATGGAATTAAGAAGAACAGAAAATAAGGACACTGTGGGCAACATAGGGGGAGAAAAAGAGGGAAGAAGAGAAAGGGTGTGAAGTAGTGAGGAAGAAACCACAGTAAGCTTCCTCGTATTTGGATTTTGTTTGTTCCTGGTCATTAAGGAGTTAATAATTCCTCTGGCTGTTGGTAAGAATGTCATGCATCACAGTGTAGCCTGTGCTGTGCTGCAGACACCCATTCATTGGAGGACCAGACTGCTGTATATAAATTTTCATGTTAAGATGATGCTGTTTTATCCAGATGAAATGCCACAGCTTTTTTTTTTTCCATGATATTTTGGCTCAGTCACATTTGGAACTTTATCTCTTTGTTGAAGCAGGTGTGACTGCACTCCAGGATATATTGGTGAGCGTTGTGACATTGACTTTGATGACTGCCAGGACAACAAGTGCAAAAACGGTGCTCACTGCACAGATGCAGTGAATGGATACACGTGCGTCTGTCCCGAAGGCTACAGGTGAGGACGTGCATACACATTTGTATCTAGGTAGCTATCTCTAGGGCTCCATCACACCTAGTCTAATCTAATTTCTCTTTACATTTATTAGTGGCTTGTTTTGTGAGTTTTCTCCACCGATGGTCCTCCCTCGCACCAGCCCCTGTGATCATTTTGATTGTCAGAATGGAGCCCAGTGCATCGTCAGGATAAATGAACCAATATGCCAGTGTCTGCCTGGCTACCTGGGAGAGAAGTGTGAAAAATTGGTCAGTGTGAATTTTGTAAATAAAGAGTCCTATCTTCAGATTCCTTCAGCCAAGGTTCGGCCTCAGACAAACATCACACTTCAGGTGAGAGGTTTCCCTCCAGCAAGCAGAACTGACTAAAGGACAAATTTAGCTGCCCAACACAGTGAAGAAAGAAAATCCTGCCTGTGGGAAAAGCTTCAAAATGTTTCATTTCAGTATTTGTATTTTCAAAATAAGATAGGAGACAGTATGTTACTTCACTAAATGGTGGGGGTGAGGGTACCACAGTTGCAGCTACACTTGAAGTGAAGGTGTTTCGCCTGTTAACTTTTAAGGCTGTGCTGTTTCTTCTCTGCACATGGGAATTTATCACCTGTAATTCTTCACTCAGAGCCTTGAGAAAGAGTCGTGGAATTAACAAACATTTTTTTATGTCTTATCACAAAAACATTTACCCTTAATCAAATCATTCACACCCCCGTGGTGTGAATTATACTAAATTAGGGATAATCAATGTATTGTATTTGGACAAATTGGGGCTACACACTTCCTTTACCCGGTAAACAAAATTTAATATATTTTAAGTTTAAGTGACTCTGGGCCACTTCCTATAGACCTCCCATTTCTTTCAGGGTTTGTTTGTTGTGCTTTGCTTTTTGCCCTGACACTGACAGTACCATCAAGGCTTTTGAAATTATCGGGCAAGGACCCTGGGAGAGAGGCAGGTTTCCTTTGAGAATCTCTCTTTACACCATCCTCCGTCTAGTGCTTACCACATTGAATAATTGTGTGAGGTACACTGGTATTGGAACTTTTAAATTTCTTCTTGCACATAGCATAAGTGTAAATAATTTTGTACAGGTCATGGGCTATGAGAATCCATTTTACTTAGTATAGTCTCATTTAGTATATGTGAAGAATAAATCTTCTAGTAGGAAGATAAAGACACATAAAGCTTGTCAGCAAAAGCAATTCTGTCATGACATTTAATATATTTACTTAAATATTTATTACTGTTTTTCTCAAGATTTTATGGATTTATTTGCAACAAAACAATTCAACAGAAATGTTGCCTTTAAGCAGTAATTTCAACAAACATTTTCTCACACCCACAAGACAAGCCATTGTGGAAACCCTCCATTCACTGTTTCTTTGGAGGAGTACGTTTGGTTGACTGCATCCTAACATCAGGGCTACCTCCTACCAGATTGCCACAGATGAAGACAGCGGCATCCTCCTGTACAAGGGCGACAAAGACCACATTGCGGTGGAACTCTATCGGGGACGCGTCAGAGCCAGCTATGACACCGGCTCTCACCCGGCTTCTGCCATTTACAGGTGAAGATCTTTCTCTTAGTGGTAAAGGTGAAAAAACTTATTCAATGAAGAACTGCTTCTCTTCTCCAATTCTATATGGGAAAGGGTGGGAATAGTTTAATAATAGCAGGTGCCCTAGATTTTTACGAACTGATAAAACAGGATACCTGAGACCAAGTAACATGAAAATCAGAAATATATATTTTTTTATATTTTGCAAACTAGAAAATCCAGGATCAGGGTGCTCAAATCTTCCAAAAAAAATAACTTATATCAGTATCATCCTATGGTAGAGACAATAAGGGGGGAGGGGAGGACCACACAGGCTAGAGATAGGAGAAAGTCATAGTCTATCCCTTCATCAGAGACCCACTCATGCTAGTTTACCCATTCCCTGAAGCTTCAGGCTATTCCCAGACTAGGACAGAGCCCTTGAGTCCTAATTAGCTTGGAGCTTGCCTCCTCTTCAGCACTGTTTTATTGGAGGTTATGTATTTTATGAATAAATTTAATGGCATAATCAAGCTATTGCAGTATTTATAATAAATAACCCTTAATACCCGTAATCCTCGATCAAGCAGAGAACATTTCTTCACATGCATGAACTAGGCAAGTCAAATGTAGGGAAAGCCTACACCATCATTGTTTCATTTTTTAAAAGGTCTGCCTTTGTGAGCATATATTCCTCTATAACAAGGAGCCATGATATAGGCAGTGCATTAGAATTTGTGATGGGAGGGAAAGAAAGTCAAACCTCTTCCTCTTCAGTTCTCCTTGGATATTGTCATGTAAAAATATTTTTCGCAGGCTATTGTTTATTTGTTTACTCAGTATGAACTTTTCTCTCCTTTAAATATTGATTCATATTTAGGTTGGTGTTGTTGGTGTTGTTGCTGTTTCCAGATACGGTTTCTCTATTTAGTTCTCCTGTCCTAGAGCTCATTCTGTATACAGGCTATACTCCAAGTCAGAGAGTCACCTGCCTCTGCCTCCTGAGTGCTGAGTGCATGCCCAGCTTGATTCACATTTAAAATACTCTATTTATGAACAACAACATAAACATATGTAGGCCAAATATACTTGGCTACAGGTGACTGGGTGTTGATTATGACATCAAGTATAGAAAGTGATCTCAATCTTATTGGTGTTATTAGTTAATATATACAAATGTGCTTCAAAAGCATTCATCGATCATTGGCTCCTTTATAAACAGTTCTGGGAAAGTAGATGCCAATCTCAGCCATGAGTGGAATTTGATCAGCCCTTCTAGTGGTGAGCTAGCCCACTGGGGACTATTTAAGGCATAGAAACAGACACATAACTATCGGTTTTCAAGTGGAATACAATGATTATTTCACCTCCACATGTTGATGAATTACTGCCAACATTTTGTATCATTAGGGTTTAAATTACATAGTGTTTCAGCCTATACAATGATCTCATAAATTTGTGGTTCATTTTGTTTCAATTTATTTTTTGCCTTTTGATGACAATGGTACAATATAGAACTCTTCCAAACCATAGCAAATATTCTTGGGTTGGCATATTATACTAACAGTCACTTAAAATATACCCAAATATTTCTAGATAAGTTGAAGGAACCCAAGTTATTTTCTCAAATGAAGGCTTACTGAAAAGGGATTTTTATGTTTGTTTATTGCCATGTTTTTGTCTCAATTAAAAAATAGTACATGTCCTGTGACAGTTATAAAAAAGAATATTATGTTAAATATTCTCTATTTAAAACTAAAAACTCATGTTTCCTTTAGAACATTATATTATAGAGACATGTTAACAGGTCTGCACAAACAGATTCTACCCAATTCCTGTACTTCAAATTAAAACGTACAAGTTAGGAGAGCTATTACATTATTTTATAATTTTAAATGACAGGCAAAAATCATATAAAGTTTGGGTATTCTATTATGTTAACTTTTAATACTTGAATATTAAGAAAATTAATAATATCCTAAGGACAAAAAGGTAGAAAGAAAAATGGGAAAATATTAGCACGGAATTGAGAGATTATCAAGGTATAATACTCTCTTTTAAATAAAAGGGGGAGGCCAGCTGTGGTGGTACATGCCTTTAATCCCAGCATTTAGGAAGCAGAGGCAGGTGGATCTTTGTGAGTCCAAGGCCAGCCTAATCTACACCGGAAGTTCCAGGACAGTCAGCGCTACATAATAGAGAAACCTGTCTCAATATATATATATATATTAAACCTTTCTCAATATATATTAATATATATATTTAATATATATATATATTAAAGTATGATCAATGGCAGAGAAGAGTAAAGAAACAGATATTTCCCCCTGGCAACATGGTCTAACTAGGCCACAGAGAAGAGGACCCAGGTAGTCCTGATGACCTGATGGGCTAGGATCACACAGCCTAGGGACAAGGACCTCCCTATCTGTGGACTAGGAGAAGGACATGGAGGGGGAAGAGGGAGAGAGAGAGGGAGGAATTGAAGGAGGGCTACAGTGAGGATACAAAGTGAATAAATTGTAATTAGAACAAAGAAGCAGATATTTGTATTCTATGTAGTTGCATGAGGTAAAGATAGACATAAAAGGTAGGATGGGTGTACGTTTGATCCCTGCACAAATGTCATTTTGAATTCTGAACTATTTAGATGTCATTAGCATTCAAATGGAATTTTGCAGTCATAGTAAAATGACTGTGCCCTGAAAACCGACCTACACACACTTCATCACCTGCCTGGTCTTCACCTAAGCATGCAGACAATAAATATTTGTGCTGTCTTGTGAGGTTATGCTGAGAAGTAAAATAAGTAAATAACCAAACAATTAATATAAATTAGTAAACAATAACAGTGACCAGCATCATAGGTTCAAAATTACTTTTAAAAACATTCCAGTACAAAGATGTTTCCATCACATTCTTTATTCATTTTATTTATTCTTTCTTTATTTCTTGGCAGCAGGGATAGGTTGGGTTTATTTTTAATCCTCCTTTTTTCTTACATGCTCTCTTTGCAGTTTAACATGGCTATAATATTCTGGCTTATCTTCAAAGGTCAGAAGATAACACAGCCTTTGTGCTTGCTCCTCCTTTTCTAGAAGTCATGAGAGAAAGGTACTATTTCCGCATGACTTTAGTAAGAATCCATCAATAGCACCATTGCAATTAGCTCCCGTGAGTTGCTTAATATTCAGTTAAATTTTCAAATTATATTTTTATTCAACCCTACATAACATTATTAAAGGAATAGACTGGTGCTTTAAAAGTGTAACTAAATATTCTTATTTTAGATAACTGTCCTTGTTTGTGTGTTTGCTTTCCTTGCTATGATTTATGATATATAAATATTACTTTTCTTTTTTAATTTTATTTTTATTACAATTTATTTATTAGAATTTATTCACTTTGTATCCCCACTGCAGCCCCTTCCCTTGTCTCCTCCTAGTCCCAACCACCCTCTCTCTTCTCTCCCTGTGCCCTTTCCCCTGATCGGGGAGGACTTCCTCCCTTTCTATCTGACCATAGCAAGCTATGTTTTCTACATTATGTATTGCTTAATGCTCTATGAGAAACGTGCATATGGAAATTAATTTTTATATCAAATACACATTATCATTTGCTTGTTTTCTCAACTTTGATAAAAGTGGACTTTATTTTGGAATATTAGAAAAAACAATCACATAACCAGTTATTTTTCCCTTTTCATTATTATTATTTATTACAATTTATTCACTTTATCTCCTGCCTATAGCCCCCTCACTCATCTCCTCCTTGTCCCACCCTCCCTCACTCTTTCCCCCACACCATATCCCTCACCTAGCCCACTGATAGGGGAGGTCCTTCTTCCCTACTATGTGACCCTAGCCTATCGGGTTTCTTCAGGACTGTCTGGATCCTCTTCCTCTGTGGACAGATAAGGCCCCCTCGCCAGGGAGAGGTGATCAAAGAGCAGGCAACCAACTTCATGCCAATGACTGCCAGTGTTCCCCTTTCTAGAGCACCCCCATGGAGACTGAGCTGCCCATGGGCTACGTTTCAGCAGGGGTTCTAGGTCATCTCCATGCATGGTCCTTGGTTGAAGTATCAGTCTCTGAAGGCTCCCCTGGGGCCAGGTATTTTGGCTCTGTTCTTCTCCTTATGGAGTTCCTATCCTATCCAGGTCTTTCTATCTCCCTCTTCTTCCATAAGGATTCTGTCACTCTGCCCAAAGTTTGGCTCTGAGTCTCAGTATCTTCTTAGATACCCTGGTGGGTAGAGTCTTTCAGAGGTCCTCTGTGGAAGGCTACTGTCCTGTTCCTTGTCCTCTTGTACTTCCAATGTCTATTCTGTTTGCGCTTCTGAATGAGGACTGAGCATCTTCTCTAGGGTCTTCCTTGTTGTTTAACTTCTTTATGAATATAGATTTTGATATGTTTATCCATAATATGACTAATATCCACTTATAAGTAAGTATATATCATATGTGTCTTTCTA
>CM053765.1:78376211-78401170 GCA_028658305.1 Pachyuromys duprasi | reverse complement strand
TGTGGCTGAGAGAATCCCCTTGGCCGGAAGATGATTTTTCCTGAAGGAAGCCTCCTCATCTTTTTGGGTATGGTCACTGAATGGCTGGTGTTTTTCAGGAATTGCCACAGCTCACCTCAGGCATACAGACCTGAGTGGTAACTGTGTTCCTTGTTAGTCAAGAGGTCTCTCCTCTCACCCGGAGAATCCTGAAGACAGCTGCTTCTGGGTTTCTTGCTGTAAATTTAGTGAGCTGTTGCTGTAATCTGTGTGCCCCGTGGTTTGGTCAATTTTATTAGGGATAACTGGTTGCTCCTTGGAGCAGTATCTAGGGGTTGATCTCAGAGATCCCGCAGGCTTCTGTGGGTCTGAGGTTGGGGCTCTGTGCCCCAGTACCCAAGCAGTAGTCAGTGGCAAGTGAGCTCTGCTCTCATGTTTGCAGCTGGAGGCTAGACTCAGGTGTCTTTAGATAGCCAGAAACTTTTCCGGAGCTTGATGTCCTAAGGTAGGGCCAGATGTTTCCCCCAATTAGGGGTTTTCTCCCAACGGGAAGCCCCAGTCTGTGGTGTTTGGGATGGCGAGTAGAGCGCACAGGCGCTGGAGGGTGATTGCTCCAAGCTGGTGACTAGGCAGGAATCTGAGACCTTTTCCCCGAGAACTTACCCATGTGTGCTGGTGGTGGTGGTTGCGGGGTTTTGCTGAGTGCTCTAAGCTGTTTCCCTCCCTGTGGAGTTTTCTCCCAACAGGGACTCCGAGTCTCCGATGCCCTGGGGCTCACAGTTCTGTCTGTGATGGATAATCAGGTGCACAGCAGGTCTCTTAGCTGGCAGTGTGTGCCCACCAGTCTGCCTGACTTTTTCCAGGGATAGAATGGGTGACCTGAAGTCAGTCCCATTTCCTACCTTCCCTGTGGGTTTTTCTCGTGACTGGGACTCCCAGTCTCTGGTGTTTTGTGCCCACTGTTCAGCCTGGGAAGGTGATCACGACACACAAGCATATATGGCTCTGGTCTGGTGACTGAGTACCTGTGTGACCCAGGATTTTTTTCCAGGTTCTGTCTGGGTGACCTGAGAGTGGACCCAACTGATCCCACACCTTGGGGCTTCCTCTCACCTGGGAAACATGATTGTTGTTGTTTTAGGGCCCAGAGTTCAGTCTCTTGGTCACTGTACCGACATTGCTGTCCTGCTCTTCAGATGCAGTGTCCTTCTGGAGCAGCCATCTTGGATCCCCCTGTTTCCCATTTTTTTAACCTAGCTTCTATTATTGCATTTTTTTTTCTATGTACTAAATTGTGGGAGTGTTCCTACCATGGCAGTGAGCCTTTAGCCTGCTCACTTTTTAGCCCACGGTATCACCAAATTTAAATATAATATACACACAATTAAAATGTTATGAAACCTATTAAAAAACTGAACCAAGCTTTATGTTAAGTCTCAATTTTCATTGTCTATTAACATCCATTGCTTAATATTTCTGCTTCTAAACAGAAGTAGTTATGTTTTTGAATATTTTCAAAGTTTATAAAACATGATAACGTGTGTGTGTGTGTGTGTGTGTGTGTGTGTGTAAATAAAGAAAAAAGATCGTGAATCTGAAAGAGCAAAGTAGGGTACATGAGAGGTTGGAGGGTAGAAAGCAATGAAGGAAATGATGTAATTTTGTTACAATCTAAAAAAATCATTTTAAAAAGAAAATGAGAAAAACACTGTTATATTGGTTATGTTAGACATTTTGTTTTTGTTTTATTATTATTATTTACAAATTTTTCTCTTTGTATCTTAGTTGTAGCCCATTCCCTCATCTCCTCCCAATCATACCCTTCCTCCATCTTCCTCCTCTATTCTTCTTCCTCTCCTCCTCTACTATCTATCAGGTCCCATCAGGACTGCTTGGATCCTCTTCCTCTGTAGGCTGTCTAGGTGGGGATCAAAGCAGATGCAAAGACTCACAGCCAAACTTTGGACATAGGGCAGGGAGTCTTATGGAAGAAAGGGTATATAAAAAGACCACAAAGAGTCAGGTGCCACACAAGGAGACCAACAAAGCCAAGAAAAGCAGGGCCTAAGAGGGAGTGCAGAAACTGATGCATCAGCCAAAGACAATGCATAGAGAAGCTGTAGACTCCCTGCTCAGATATAGCCTATAGACAGCTCAGTCTCCATGTGGGTTCCCTATTAAGGGGAAAAAAAGATAGTCTCTGACATGAACTTGGTTGCCTGCTGCTTGATTACTTCTCTATGTTAAACATTTTATTCAATCTATTAATCCCAGCTCTCAACTGAACAAAGATTTCTTCATAATATGGCTCAAATGGCCTTTTTCCAAAATTACATGTGAAATGAAAGCATATTTATAAAATTGAAAAAGTGCAGAGACCCTATCAAGTTGGTTCTTGTATTCGTCTGCATGCTTAACTTTGAAGGATGCTAACTCACTGTCTCATACTGCAGATGCCAGCAATGCTGTAGTCTTGAGAGGAGGTGAAGGCTTCTTTTTAATACCACTTGGAGTTGTAGACTACCTCTCAATAAATAGAAGTTTCACATCCTCTAAAAGTAAATTTATCACTTGTGATTTCCTTAAATGGAATCAGTGTGGCTGGATAATGAGTGTGCTCTTCTCCAGTTCTCTCGGTGGAGAACAGATGTATTTTGTGTCCAGATCCTGAGAAATTAAAATTAATTGTATCTTTAAAAGCCAGTTTCCTTACTATCTCCTATGAATGTCTTTTCTGAAACTGGGTTTACTGGAGTTTGTAGTTTTACAATGTTTCAAGTTGTTTCATTCCCCCTCCCCTTCCATTGCAGTGTGGAGACAATCAATGATGGAAACTTCCACATAGTGGAGCTACTGACCCTGGATTCCAGTCTTTCCCTCTCCGTGGATGGAGGAAGCCCTAAAATCATCACCAACTTGTCAAAACAATCTACTCTCAATTTTGACTCCCCACTCTATGTCGGAGGTAAATTTCCTTCCAAATCTAGTGGTCTTCCAACTCTGTGCTTATTGTGATAGATTAGATCTGAAGTTACTGGCTCCTGGTACCATTATCATTGACACTTATTTGTCACTGTAATTGACTAATAAGCATAAAACAAGAGGGGGACATGTCTGTTAAGGGACCATTTGGTCATCCTGGTTCTGGGTTTAACTCAGTGTGTCATCAGGTTAGACAGGGACATTAGTTCTTCATCTATGACACACTAGCTAAGTAATTTATTTATAGTGTCACTAATTTTATATCTGCCCACAGAAGCAGAAAAAATGATTAGAAATCAAGTTGGAAAATGATAAAATAGGAATTGGAAGACAGCTCAGTCTATGAAGTGCTCAATGACCTGAGTTAAAATACCCAGAATCCATATAAAATAGCAGGCATCATGGTATACTACCATCTCAGTGCTGAGGAGGTTCACTAGCAGATCCCTGGAGTCTCTGAGCCCTAGGGACCTGCTTGCCTACCTCGCCTACCCTGTGAGATCTAAGACAATGGGGAAAAGAGCAGATATCCTCAGAAAGACACCAGAAGTTGTTTCTAGCCTCCACTCACAGACATGTACATGTGTATGCATGGACCTGAACACACACACACACACATACACACAGGCATGCATGCACACACACACATATACAAAATGATTAAATAAGTTTTGTGTTAAGTAGGGAGAAGTCTCCAACCCAGTTCACTTAAGGAGACAGTTCATATGAGCTCAGCTCAATATTGCCATGCTAATATTTCTTGAAGTTCATAAAATGTTCTGACAATTGTCAATGAAACTCAATGAAATAATCAGTGACTCAAATTTATAGATTATGCCAGACTAAAAGGACGTATATTTGCTTAGAGGGCCTTTACAGTGAAGAAACAAGAGAAAACCTGGGCAAGCTAGGAATGTTACAGTATAACCCCAAGTCTTGTTTTAAGCAATAATTAAATTGGAAAGAGAAAGAAAGGGGGAGTCCAGAGGGGACAATTTATAAAGAATGGAACTCTTACCATTGTCTGAAGGAAAAAGTGTAAGTTGGAGTCATAATTACAAAATTCAGGAAGAAGACAATAAGACAAATGATATTGAATTGAAATGTTGCAAATGAAGTTATTAACAAGTTAGTAGAAGTGACTTATTTAACAGATAACCAATGCCTCTAAATAAGACAAAATATCTCATTTCCCAATCAGGAAAAGTATTTTCATTGAATTCTTAGTCCCTACAAAAGACTGACTTCAGGATGCTATTCAGTTTTCTTAATGCTTCCAAACCTTCTATGAAAGTATTGCTTGTCATTGTTCCCTAACGCCAGAATATTACCATCTTTAATAATTTCAATATTTAAAAACATCATAGAATGTTGATGCTGTTTAAAATGTTTAGATTCAATTCTAGCAATACTTATAAGACACCTACTATATCCTGGGAACAAAGCTAGTTGATGACCAGTGTCATAAAGCTGAAAAATAAATATACCTTCTGCTCCCAGAGACACGAAACAAGCAAGCACGTCTCCAAATCACTCATGTGTCATTACAATTAAACTTTTGCAGACTGACTATACTCAGCAAACCGCCTCACCTAATTGCTTCATGAGAATTACAACTATGAGTATAATGAGACTCTTTTCTCAATTAGTTCTTTGAAAATTTTTGCACAGTGTGTTTTGGTTTTGTTAAATTTCCCCCTCTTTTCCATCAGAATTCATTACTCTTTTCTAGGTACCTAATTCTGTGTCCTTTTTTTTCCCATGATATTTTTATTGTTTATTGGGGGATTTCACATCAGGTACACCTAGCACCCTCACTCCCCAGGCCACCCAGATCCCTCCCTTGGTTCTTTTCTGTGGCTCTCCTTTGTTTGGTTGGTTGGTTGTTGTTGTTTTCTTCGGTGTCCTTTTTTTGAAAAACAACAAAACAGAATTTTAAAAAAAAACAGTCTTGCTTCCCATAATTCTTTTTTAATTTTTATTTATTTTTATTACAATTTATTCATTTGTATATAGGCTGTGGCCCCCTTCCCTCCCTTCCTCCAAATCCCTCCTCCCTCTTCTCCTATGCCCCTCCCCTAATCCACTGATAAGGGAGTTCCTCTTCTCCTTACCTCTGACTCTAGCCTATCAGGTCTCATCAGGACTGGCTGCATTGTGTTCCTCTGTGGCCTGGCAAGGCTGCAGCCTCCAGGGGGAGGTCATCAGAGAGCCAGTCACTGAGTTCATGCCAGAGACAGCCCCTATTCCCTTTACTAGGGAACCCACTTGAACACCGAGTCTATGGGCTACATCTGAGCAGGGGTTTTAGGTCCTCTCCCCCATAATTTTTAAATGTGTGGCCTTCTATCAGAGTTGGCTCAATTTATCTGGAGTAACACTCTTAAAAAAAAAAAATCCCTGTCTTGGTAGCTAACTGTTGTCAATAGCTCCTAAGCTGTGGGTAGGACTTTGTACCACCATCCTTCACCATTCTGGGACTGGTTCTGGCTTAAGCTTCTATTTTCATGTGTTCTCCAGTTAACAGAGTTCCCTTATGCCAGCCCTGAATGCTAGCAAAAATGTAAAAGGGATGAGGGACGAGTTACATTTATTAAGCATTCGATATAACTCATACAGTGCTTCTTTTTTCAGTAATGTTTGTATTTATATGGCCCTGCTTTTAGAAGTTTAACCTTTAATTTTCAGAGAAAATTGAAGTAAAACTAGAAGGTAAACATTATTTTCTCTATTTCATGGTCCCAGAGGAACACCCTCAAGAGGTTTATGAAGCTTTCCCAAGTCTGCAGAGCTAAATTGTAGTAGATATTTCATTTAAGCCCATGTCTTTCTGACTCCAAAGCTGCCTGCATTGCCACTTACTTTTTAGCACAGTTCAGAAAACAAAATGGCTTGAGTAACGTGGCTTTTCATTACTTCTGAACTTGTCCTTGACTTTAATTTATGGTGCTTTTATTTACAAAGGTTCAATCTTTTAAAACCGTTTTAGAATATGGTAGTCAGTTTTAAAACCCAGATGAAATTGTTTAAGACAGAACATTTTTTTAAAGGAGGCAAACATTAAACACTCAAATTAAAAAAGTGCTAATCCTTCAGAGGGTTGAGGTCTTGGAAGAATCCAGAAGCACCTCTGAATATTCAAGTCTAAACGAAATCTTCTTGGTCTCAGCCTTAACTGCCAGAAAATACACTGAGATCTCCTTCCTCTCAAGATTGTGGCTCCTGGGGCGGTTAAAATTTTGTAATACAAGGAACCCATAAGACCGCAGCACAACTGTCACATGGCAGCGGCAAGAATCGTTGAGTCAACAAAAGGGAAGCAAGGCTAGTCTAATTAAAACCAGAGCTGTCCCCAGGGAGGGCTGTACTAGACATCCTGAGGCTTGGTTTGTTGTAGAAACATTCTCTGGGAAAAAAAATGCAAACTGGTGGCGGTGCTAAGTGTGCACCTGCATTATTATTCATGATATTGTTTTATGTAACATAAACCAGAAGAACTGCAATGTTTTTCTGTATAACAATTCAACCAGAACACTTATTACTTAACTGTCAGGGTGAAGTAAGACACAGATATAGACACCTAATACAAAAATCATGTTACCTTTGGACAAAAGAGTTCAATGATACCTACCCCTCGTAGTCATTATGAAACATAGGCTGTGAAGGCTTTTTTTTTTTTAGTGCATTTACGAAGTTATTTACTGAATGATTGGTAAATTAATTTACTTCCAACTAAAGTCTATGAAATACAAGAAAGTCATTAAAAAAAAAAAAGCAAAAGCAAAATCATGGTTTACCAGGTATGCTAAGGCAGTGTGCATCTGTACTCTCAGGCTGATGCAATGGTATTTAAGGTTCCAGGACATCCTTGGCTGTACAGAAAAATACTATGTCAAAGGAAAAAAACATATGGATTTGCTTCGATTTATCAGCTAAGAGCTAGTACTCTAAAACAAACATTAAAAGCTGACCTAGAATAATTCTTGGTTAGAGAGGTAATTCAGGGTAGAACATGTGGTTTGTTTGTGAGGGAGTGTTTGGGTCAATCCTTAGGTCCAAAAATAATCTACGAAAGTTGATTTTATATGCTATTGAAAGTTGAGTATTTAGCTCTGTTGTTGTAAGCTTTGGAATAAAGTGACACAAGTTCCCTCATTGCTTTTCACTGCTGAGGAAATTTGCCAATCTAAATTAGTCTGGACTTAAGCACATATAAACATTGTATCTCCATCAAAATGAGCTATGAAAATAGTTTTGGAAGAAGTTCACTTTTTACAGTTTCAAGAAATAACCCATAATGAGTGTCATTAAAGTCCACATGTTTGCAATGGATGAGCATGATTTACAAAGACTTTCTCCACAGGAAAAAATTTCCTGTCACTAGTACTCCTCTGTCTTAGTAGGGGAGGCATGAAGCAGAAGTCCATAAGCAGAGCAAGATGAATGCAAGCACTCGGTGGTCTTTTTCCTTTATATTTAGCCTAAGATCCACGCCCAGAGAACCCTATCACCCACATTCATAGTATGTCTTTCTGTATTTGCCTGTGAAGGATTATTTAGCCTTTGGGCATGGGTGTAAGGAACTATGTCAACTAAGTTAATTGGTGTGGAAGACCCATCTTAATAACTGTGGCACCGTTCCCTGGGTGGATCCAGGACTCTAACATGGATAAAATGAGTTGAGTACTAGTTTTCCTCCCTCTTTCTTTCTGGATGTGCATGTGATGTGACCCACTGCTTCAAACCGCTGTGGTCTTAATGTTGCTGTCATGATGTACTACACTCTTGATTTGTAAGTTGAAATACCGTTTCTTCCCTGAGTTGCTTTTGTCAGGGTATTTCACAACAGTAATGGAAAGAAACTCAAATACATAGTAATTCTAAATCATGTCGACTTGATAATGAAGATTAACCATGACACACTCAATCAATATTAGAAACTGGACCTCTGGGCTAGTGGCTTTTTTATACCTACATGCTTGATTTTGTTGCCTGTTAAGACACAAATGGGGCTTTTTGCCTTCAAAAGGGACACAGAACAAGGACAGTAGAATGCAATGGTCCTCTGGAGGATGAAGCCCAGCCTATAACCAGGACATCTGCCAAGCCTATAACCCCAAGCAGTAGCTCAGAGACCCAGTGCAGTGGAAATGAGCCCTGAGTAGAGTGGGAGGCAAGCAAGTCACTGGCTCAGAGGTTTCCACCTCCCTGCCCTCTCCTCATCCAGTGTCCCATCAGGACCGCTGGGTAAAGTGTAAAGTGCTGTCAAGGAACTATTCCAGGGTCTGGATCAGGCCATGGAGAGATTCCTTGCTTTGCCAAAATAATAGTTACCAGATGATAGTCACTTCGGGAATGCATACGCCCCAAGATTGCAAATAATGCTTGTATTGGAACATATTCTGCATTTAAAATTTTTTAACATGAAAGCTTCATTGTAAGAAGCAAGAAAAAAACATGGTGTGAATGAGGTGCTATCCTGATAAGAAGCAAAATGAGCATTTTAGGCACAGACATGCTTGAGTAAGTGAGATCTTGCCCTGAAGGTGCTGGGTTAGTTTCGAAGTTAGACTTTGACAGGGACGTGGTGGGTTACTGTGAATCTCAGCTCTCATCTCAGAGTCTTGGTAGACTGAACGTGGGGTTCCATGATTAAGAAGGTTGAGCAAACAGCCGAATGGTACATGTTTGATATGGAACCTGTGGCTCAAGTGCTTTAGGTCCTATTCTTTGATTTAGTTAGAAAAAGAATTTATCAGAAAATTATGTAGTGTGGCTTCCCAGTGTGCATGGTGTCTGGTACAGGACCCATAAGAAAAGGAACAATAACACTGATGTCTAATTTTCACTTTGAGTAGATCTTCTTGAAGTTTATGTATGTTCATATATATTACATATATATTGAAGTTTTGTTTGAAACAAATTTACAAATTAAAAACTGATCACCAGGGCTGGAGAGATGGCTCTGTGGTTAAGAGCACTGGCTGTTCTTCTAGAGGACCTCAGTTCAGTTCCCAGCAACGATATGGAAGCTCACGACTGTCTGTAACTCCAGTACCAGGGGATCTGATGCCCTCACACAGACATACATGCATGCAAAACACCAGTGCACATGAAATTAAAATAAATAAATCATTTTTAAAATGGCCATCAATAAACTAGGTTTCTTTTAGTTAAAAGTTAGAGTAACCTACTTATCTAACCAAAATGAGAACCAAGATACCTCCTCATCTGAGCACATATCCCAATTTAATAGGGTGGGGCTGATGACCTTGCTATTTCTCGGTTGCAAATGACTGAGGAGCCTGTTCAGTGTCTCAACTAACACGCTGTTTCCTCCTAGGCATGCCCGGGAAGAATAATGTGGCATCACTGCGCCAGGCCCCTGGACAGAATGGTACCAGCTTCCATGGTTGTATACGGAATCTTTACATCAACAGTGAGCTGCAGGACTTCCGGAAGGTGCCCATGCAAACTGGAATTCTCCCTGGCTGTGAACCATGCCACAAGAAAGTGTGTGCCCACGGCACGTGTCAGCCCAGCAGCCAATCAGGCTTCACCTGTGAATGTGAGGAAGGGTGGATGGGCCCCCTCTGTGACCAGCGAACCAATGACCCCTGCCTTGGAAACAAGTGAGTTCCAGTTACTTGGTACTGAGCACATATGCTTAATTCTCAAAGTATCAGCTAAGAAAAGAAGATAGGAGTTTGGCAGTGTAGGAGGTGGGAAACAGATCAATACGTTAGCTTTATCTTTTCTCTATTGAGATATGTTTGTTTGGTTTTTTTTGTTTTGTTTTTCCTAACCATGATACCTTCTGACTGACTAAATCAACCACATTGACATTCTTCTGTTTCTCCCTTCCTGAAGATGTGTACATGGCACCTGCTTGCCCATCAATGCCTTCTCCTACAGCTGTAAGTGCCTGGAGGGCCACGGGGGTGTCCTCTGCGACGAAGAAGAAGATCTGTTTAACCCCTGTCAGATGATCAAGTGCAAGCATGGGAAGTGCAGGCTGTCTGGACTGGGGCAGCCCTACTGCGAATGCAGCAGTGGCTACACTGGGGACAGCTGCGACAGAGGTAAGCGAGGCACCTCCTCACCTTCACAGAGTAGAAGGGCTGCCTCGTCCCCGGTGAAAGAGATACAAGGTTGCAGTGAGGAAACTCTTGGGCTTTGTGTGGCTTGGAGACGCTATTGTTGATTGATTTTTCAAGTGTTACCTCCCCCCTCTAAGGTGATCCATGGCCTTTTTACCACAACTTGATTTGCAGTGGAAAGTCTCCTTTCGTCTTCTCCAGAGCACAGAGGCACAACTCACCTTCAGCCACTCCTGTCCCCACTTGTATTGTATTAGTGACGTAGCTTTGGGCACAGAGAGACTATGGAGGTGTTACTCTGTTCTGGTTTGAGTACCAAATCATCTTTAGCCTTAGAATGGACTGATTGATCATAGTAAATTATGAAGGTGAGACAGATGGAAACAAGCTGAGTTTTCAGACCACCTCTCCCTGCTTTATTTCCAAGATCAGAACTTGCCTGGTCTCCAGCTGGCACCAACTTTGGTGCATCAGACAAATAAAATGAATGTGCCTGCGGAAGCTTTTAACAGATGTCTCTTTTTTGAACTACTTCATGCTAGCGTAATTTATGAAGTTAGTGGAATGTTACTTGTATTAAGTAACATATTGGATAATATTAAATTCTAGGTCTAATAAATTAAATTGCATTCTCTCTGAAACTGCTCCCCGTGGTAAACAAAACCAGCTGTTAGTCTTGCAAAAAACAGAAGATGCGTATTATTTCTCCTTTTTTTTGTAATAAAGGAAAAGATTTAGGAATCCAATTTTCTTGTCAGAACAAACATATTGTATTTATTGTCTACATATATAGCATTCACTTTGCTGGAAGTAGGGGTCTAAAAGATACATTTTCCAAAGAGGAGTGGGTCAAGCCATCAGCCCAGAATATAGACCACAAAGCATCTCAGTAAAAACAGCAGACACAAAGTGGAAGGCAGGATGACTACAGAATGGAGATCTTGACTTTCGGCTGCTCTACAGAACTTGCAGTGTCTGTCCTTTACAATGCTCTTGTTTCCTTGTTCTTTCCTAGAAATTTCTTGTCGAGGGGAGCGAATAAGGGATTATTACCAGAAGCAGCAGGGTTATGCTGCCTGTCAAACAACAAAGAAAGTATCTCGCTTGGAGTGTAGAGGCGGGTGTGCTGGTGGCCAGTGCTGTGGACCTCTGAGGAGCAAGAGGCGGAAATACTCTTTCGAATGCACAGATGGCTCCTCATTCGTAGATGAGGTTGAGAAGGTGGTGAAGTGCGGCTGCACAAGATGTGCCTCCTAAACACGTCTCCAAAAGCTTCCATCTTCAGCGAAGGCTGTACACTCCTTGACCACATTGGACTAATTCATGCTTCATAATGGAAATATTTGAAATATATTGTAAAATACAGAACAGACTTATTTTTATTATGATAATAAAGACTTGTCTGCATTTGGAAAAAAAAATAATGAAAGACACGCTTGTACTAAAGCTTCCCCTACACTGGAGAAGTGTGGAGAAAAGCTACACTTGGAGGCATTAGTGCAGCGGTGGGGACCATTGCAACATGGAGCCATCTTTGGAACATGCTATTACTAGCAGAAGCACATATACAAGAGCCTGACCTGGGACTGTACACTCATGTGATTGCCCATAGCCTAAAACCCATGACCCCTTTCACATCAGTGCAGTTCTCAAGGACAGAGAGAGCACAAGTATGTGAATGAGACCGTGAGGCAGGTGAATGGAAATCCAGAATCTGTAGATAGATACTAGGGATAAGAAATATTTTGTGCAAGATATAAAGTGTCCTGATACCTGGATTTCATTCAGAGAGAAATGGGTGTGGAGTGCTGAGATATATTTTACTGTCACTGGCAATGACAGCGCATCAGCACAAACAGCACATGGAGGTGTTTATCTACCACTTTCCAGTATTAAATTTTTGTAATATAAATGATAAAGGAGATGATAAAGAACCAATAGATTATTGATAAATAAAAAAATTAGTAATAATATGAATTTTTGTTTCTATGAGTTCTAAATAGCCCTATACAGTATTCATTTTCAATGAGGAATATTTATTGTATTAAAGTACATTGTACTTAACGATCTAGGTCATCACTTTGGACTGTTTCTTGATGCTTTAATATATATTAATTTATAATTGTCCTGATATTTTTGTACATTTTCAAACTTTAAAAAAAATCAGGATTTTTTGGGGGCCATAGTACTAACATAGGATGTTATTTTGTTATCTTGAGATAGGTATATGTTGTTCTGTTGGCTGACCTTGACATCTGACCACTGATATCACTGAACTGTGGCCTCCTTCAGGACACTTGCAGAGGGTTTGCAAAGTCTGAGAATAGAAACAGCAAGTGCACTCGTCTGCCACATGTCCTCACAGGAAGAAGGGATTATCTGTGGCAATGGACAGTAAGAAGTAGACATTTTACAAATTAATTAATAAACATTTCCCTGCCATGCTTTGGGGGAGGGTGGGAGAAGAAAAGACTGTTATGTCAAAACTGTAATTTTTCTCCAGATAATAAAACTCCTTTATTACCTTACCGTTCACATGTTAATATGTTTGCTGCTCAATAACATTGTAGAGTTGATAATGATTTATAGTGGACTGTGTTCTTTCTTCATTAAAATCCCGGGGTCCCCTGTGAAGATACAGATGATTCTTCAAAAGAAAAACACTTTTTAACAATGAAAATTAGATGTACATGTTATGCTTTGTCTTTCTGCAGACTAATATCAGTTATGCTACTGATGTTTGTAAATTAAAAGATATCTACTTCACTAACAGCTTGGCCATTTTCTTAGAAATTGCAGATGTTTCTTTATAAACATGATGCGGTGACATAAAATGAACAAGAAAGGCAGCCTTTACCTTTATGTTGCCAGAAATTGCTTTGAAATTAACGCATTCTCACATCTAGAGGCCTCATAGAAGAGATAGATAGAACAACATATTCTTTGCTAAGAAAATGCATATTAAATTAAATTCTCCTACCAAAAAGAAATGTAAGATTAAAAAAAAGTGCTAACAGAAAGGATCTTCTTTAAGCCTCACTGCCTTAGCTAGAACCAGCAATTCAGAACTGCCAATTATTCAGATCAAGAAAGTGCCATTGTCTAGACAGAATATTAATACTTGGCCTCCATTGTACAAGTGACTTATCTCTTTTTAATACAGTCCTGCACATGCAACAGATATAACCACTATCTTCTACATGTGAACATCCAATCATTCATTTGTTCTTGGCTAAAATGAATTCAGTTGTATTATATAAGTATTAAATAACCATGATAAAACATTCATGTGTTCTTATGGGTTGCCTCCTTTTACAGAAGCATTGAAACATTCATTAAGCAAATAATCATCTACAAATACAACAACAAATTTCCACTTGATGTCTCAGATAAATGCTATCTTAAGGTCTAGTGTTTCTGGGTTGCATATTTCATAGAAAGAGCTATGATATAAGTTTTTTATAGGTAAAATCACCATTCTATAAATGGATGGAATTCCTCTGTTGCCTGGTTTATTTTGGTGTAAAAGGCTGGAAATCAAAGGGGCTACACTCATTATTGGGTAGTTTTTACCAGTGTATTTGCTGATAATATAGACAACAGTTTAGTCACAAATTGTCTGTACATGGGAATTGCTAAGCCCTGAAGCCATATTTTCAGGGCTCTTGACCATGAATATTTAGGTAATCTTAGAGATTTGACTTTTTGCTTCTGTTTTAAAGGGGAAAAAGATATCATCGTGGTTTTTACATGATATATTTTATTCTTCCTGATTATAAAGTCACAAAATAAAGTTCTATTTATCTAGAATTTGAGCAGAGTTAATTTTGTAGAGGTCACATTTGATTTGCCTTCCAGTCATGAACCTATAATGGAGAAAATTCCACACCCAGATAACAGTTAGCAAATCACATAAATTAGAGGCAATTATTCATGTTAAAAACAGTTCCTTACTTATAAGCCCTTGACTATGACATGCTTTTAAATAAAAATAAACATTCTAGAGCTTTGGTGACAGAATTTGATTTTTGAAAATACAAAATTGAAACTATTACATACAATAACATACATTTGGAATGAAAAAGATTAAGTTCTTAAGCACTCTTCGCATGTTTTTTTTTTAATTCTCACATGAGTTAAACACCATCAGAACACTGTGTGTGCAATCAATTGAAGAATGTGAACACTAACTAATATCCACCTCAGTCTTTGAAATTTGTTCTGACCAAATAGATTGAAGTTGTTCAGTAACAGGGCAACCTTTGCTGGAGAGCTACCTGGAGCATTTTCTTTTATGGATAATGTGCTTGGTCAGCAACATTTCCTTCTGGAGAAATGATTAAAAGATTTGAAATCAATGCAGGACATAAAGATCTTGAACTTTATGGTGTCATCTACCTCATGTACTGACCATTATTTCTAAAGTGATGTCAGTAAAAGCATATAAACTATAAAAAGTATATGAAGCTTTATGTGAGGTATTACATAAAGTAGAAAAAGCTATAAAATATAGATGCTATTTTCTCTCTTAATCTTTTTTGTGTACTCACAAGTCATTTAACAGATGATTTCTGTTTCATGTCTTATATCAATTACAAGAAAAGATGGCTGATATTTCATGTAGTTTCAGATAAAGCTGGCTATGTCTGCCATGTTAGAGCTTATGTTTCATGGATATGGGGCTGAAAATAGACTGGGTAACTGTGCTGGCTTGTTTTATGTCAACTTTACACAAGCTGAAGTCATTTTTTCTAAATCAAGGCAGATGCTGAGACTCATAGCCAAACTTTGGATAAAGTGCAGCGAATCTTATGAAAGAAGTGGGAGATAGTAAGATATGGAGAGGACAAGAGCTCCACAAGGATAGCAACAGATCCAAAAAGTCTGGGCACAGGGGTCTTTTCTGAAATTGATACTCCAACCAAGGACCATTCATGGAGATGGCCTGAAACCCCTGCACAGAGGTAGCCTATGGCAGTTCAGTATCCAAGTGGACTCCATATTAATGGGGACAGGGACTGTCTCTGACAGGAACTGATTGGCCTGCTCTTTGATCACCTCCCCCTGAGGGGGGAGCAGGCTTGCCAGGCCACAGAAGAAAACAATGCAGCCACTCCTGATGAGACCTGATAGACCAGGATCAGAGGGGAAGAGGAGGAGGACCTCCTTTATCAGTGGACTGGGAGAGGGACACTGGTGAGGATGAAGAAGGGTGGGATTGGGAGGGGTGGAGGGAGGGAGGTACAGGGGAGATACAAAGTGAATAAACGGTAATTAATAAAAAAAGAAAAAGTAAAATTAAAAAAATATAAGACAGAGACACAAATTCGAAAATGAATTCAAATTGCAAAACCAGTGGGAATAAAGGTGATTAGTTGTTACAAAAAAAAATATTTGAGAAACTGCCTCCACAATATTGGCCTGTGAGAAACCCTGTGGAGTGTTTTCTTAATTTTTGACTGATACTGGAATGCCCAGATCCTTATGGGCAGAACCACTCCTGGGCTGGTGGTTCTGGGTGCTATAAGAAAGCAGGCTGAGCAATCAATGGGAAGCAAGCCATTAAGAAGAACTCCATAGCTTCTTCTTTGATCCCTGCATCCAGGTTCCTGTCCTGTCTTCCTCTGATGATGGTCTGTGGAAGATATTATCTAACTAAATCCTTTCCTCTCCAGTTGCTTTTGGTCGTGGTGTTTTATCACAACAATAGAAACTTAACTAAGACAGTATCAGATGCTACACAAATATTCAAAGTGACATACAATATCAGACTGTGAGACACCTTTTTTTTTTTTAGATTTATTTATTTATGTTGTATATAGTGTTCTTCCTGCATGTTTGGCGCAAGATCTCATTATAGATGGTTGTGAGTCACTATGTGGTTGCTGAGAATTGAACCCAGGTTCTCTGTGAGGCACCTTTAAGGAAGCAATGCCATACTAGAAATCCTGCTGAGCTGTGGGTGTTCTCATTTGATACAGTGCTTACTTATGCACAGAACCATAGGTTTGATCCCCGTGCTCTGTCTTGCTTTCAATTATAGGATGAAAAAGTCATGATAAAGTAATATGAAGAAAAGGTTTATTTCATCTTACTACTTTCAGTTCCTCTCTGAGGGAATCAAGGCAGGAGCGAAATAAAGAAAAAGAACCCAGAAGCAGGAACTGAAGCAGAAACTGCTTGCCAGCTTTCTCTCCTTGTCTCCCTCAGCCAGCTCGCCTATTTTTATACAAGGTAGGACCACGTGCCAAAGGGTAGTACTGCCCATACTAGCATGAGCATTCATACATCAATCATTAATCAATACTGACCTGCAGACTTTCCTACAGGCTAATCTGCTGGGAACATTTTCACAATTGAAGGTCTCTCTTGCCAGATGATTCTCATTTGTGTCAAGTTGACAAAAATCAAATGAGCATTTTCATCATATGATAAAGCTAATCTTGGTGGTTATTACAGATCTCCATCAGTAAAGGCAACATGATCAGAAGTTCAAGGTATTCTTTGGTGACATTAAAAAATACAAAATTAAAAAACACAACAGATTTCAAGGACCATGTATGGATATAACCTAGAACCCCTGCTTGAATGTAGCAAATGGTAGCTCAATATCCAAGTGGGTACCCTAGTAAGAAGAACCAGGAACTATTTCAGACTTGAACTCAATGACTGGCTCTTCAACCATCCTGCCCCCTGAGGGAGGAGCAGCCTAGCTAGGCCACAGAAGAGGACATTGCAGCCAGTCCTGAAGAGACCTGATAAGCTAGAGTTAGATGGAAGGGGAGGAGGTCCTCCCTATCAGTGGACTTGGAAAGGGGCAGGGAGGATGGGGGGATACAGAGGGAATGCGGGAGGGGGCTATGGCTGGGATACAAAGTACATAACCTGTGATTAATATAAAATAAAAATGTTAAAAAAATAAAAAGGAAAAAAAAACACAACAGAAACTTTCAGTCACATAAGTATATGTACATTAAAAATTACAAAGTTAAAAAAATATAGCAGAAAATTTCAGTCACAAAAATGTATACCAGAAGGTGGAAGGATTCTGTGAGAAAATGACTTTAAACTGTGTCTAGGATGATAAATTAGAATGTAGAACGGAAATAAAAAAGTTTGTGTGTAGTTTGGAACACGTTATACAAGGAAGACAGTCTGGGCATAAATCTAGGGAGGAAAGGAGCTTTGATTGTCAAATGGCTCTTTGCTGTTTTTCTTTTCTTTTCTTGTCTTGTCTTCTTTTTTCCTTCCTTCCTTTTTTCCTTCTTTCCTTCTTAACAGTTCCTTTCTTTTACTCTATTCTTTGGTGTAAATGTTCTGATATTTTCATCTTCTTTAAAAAATTCGTTTTACATCCTTGTTGTAGCCCCAAACCTCCCCTCCAAGTCCTACCCTCCCACCTTCTCTTCTCCTCTGCCTACTCTTTTTGTCAGACAATGGGAGCTCCCTTTCACATCCATCCTAACTCATTAGGTTGCATCAGGACTGAGGGTGTTCTCTTTCTCTGTGGCCTGGCAAGACAATCCAGCCAGGGGGAAGTGATCTAAAGGCTGTCAAGTGAGTCTATGTTCAATGCAGTCTCCACTTCCCTTACTAGAGGACCCACATGAAGCCTAAGCTGCCCATCTGCTACATCTTTGTTAAATAGAGAGAAACTCAAAGTAATTCCACTAAAATCAAGGACAAGACAAGGCTGCCCACTCTCACCATACCTCTTCAATATATACTTGACATTTTAGCTACAGCAATTAGACAACTAAAGGAAATCAAGGAGATACAAATCAGGAAGGAAGAAGGCAAAGTATTGCTATTTGCAGATGATATGATAGTGTACATGAACGAGCCCGCAGATTCCTGGCTTTCTTGATGTTCATTGTGCTTTTTCCTACTGAGTTCCTATTCGTAGTGGGTTTTCCAAATGACCAAAGAAAGAGATTTCCCATTTGAAACAATGACTACTTAGCTATGCAAATGAAGTTCTTTACAATTTACAAAAGAAATACCTTTGAAAATACAATTCAATAATAGCATCAAAATCTAAAAGTAATATTATTCTCCAAATCTCAGAAGAATGTTCACAAGCTGAAAGGCCAACAAAGCTGAATTAAAATAAATGCTGACTAATCTGAGCTGTGAAACTCATTCTTCCTTTCTGCTTTGGTATACAAAGCCAGACATTCAAGAAATAAGTCAAATAGAAACATATCAGAAAATATCTATGAATTTAAAAATGATAATGAAAATCTGGATTTTAGTTAAATTATGATGATTACAGTGAGTTGCAAAGGTCAAAGGTCAAAGATGATGGCCTGGAAAATCCAGGCTTTCATCCTGCAGCTCACTGTCCAATCTATTGAATAAAACAATATACTCCTCTAGATCATGGAAAAATAATTTAATTCCCAAGATATAGAGAACAAGGCTCAAATATTTTATTCTGGTGTGCCAGATTCTTCACAAAGATGTCCTTTGTTATCACTACATAGTTATTCTTATGTTGACAAATGGCAACAAAGAATATTTAAAAGCAAATCATAGAATATGAGATATGGAAATTGGGAGAGCAATAATTGTTCCCAATTCAGCGGGTAGCTGAATCCAAGAAAATGGGCACACTGATTCAGAAACACATCAGAATAAAATTGACCAGAAGTAAAACATCTGACTTCAAACAATTCTCACATTTTTAGAGGAAAAGTTTGATCTTAGAATGAATACAAAAATAGAGCAATTCTAACACAAGCAGGCCTGAATGTTTAGCCATATGTTATAGACAATAGAGAATTGTTAGAGGAGCAACTGGAAAATATGATGGGATTCTAGGTTTGCCATATGGTGAGTCAGTAAGCATTGACTTTGGATCGCATTAGTCACAGCTCACAAAAGTGTAGGCATGCTCTCTGGGAAGAATGTTGATGACTGTAATAGATGGACAAGATGAAGCTTTATTAACCATAAAACTGGCTAGTTTTGAACAAGATAGGTGATATCTGGGATGAAGAAGCCAGATGCCTGAGAATAAGAAACTAGGAAATGATAAGGTTAGAGACGTACTAATGTGTAATAACTCCTAACCCAGAAGAACATCACTGATGGCTTCCTCGTCCTACAAAAAAAGGGAATAAAGAGAGAACATAAAAAAATGTCCAGAAACATGAAATCTGGTACAAACAATGCCCAACCACATTTCAAATAAGCACTGTCTTTGCATCAATGTGTGGATGGGTAAAACTGGATTCAAATGAAAATAAAAGTTAAAAAGCACACACACAGAAATAGGGGCTGGCAAATAAGCCAGAGACAATTGCCTATAAGACTTGCTGTCATTAATCTTACTCTTCCTTGGAGAAATATCTTTTTTTTTGTCTATAATAGATTGCAGCAGAGAGATTAAGTGACTTGCCCAAGGTCACACAGTCCAGGTCTCCTGACTCTCTGACCATAATACAATATTGATTTTTCTAGAAGTGAGAGACAGACTGAATTGTCTAATGGTGTATTCAGAGGTGACTAAATATTTCCTAAAGGACATTTTTACAATGCCAATGAATAACATTTCCCTAGTAAAGAAGTATTAAAATGTTCTCATCATTACTTACTTGGAAAGAAAAAACAATTCTTTTTAATATTTCCTTCCCATATGAGAAACTGAAGCGAGAGTATATTTTCAGCCAACTATTGGGCAATTTGATCACTGTTCCTAGGTATATGCGCTTTCATAGCCTGGATGCCTTGGAATAGTTGAAATCTACTGCTTAAGATGGCCAAGGGATCAGACATCACAAAGTCATATCCCTGAATTCATTTTTGGTCACAAGCTGGTTTTTTGTAAAATAAAAACAATATGAAACAAAAGATTTGGACAAGGTTGTGTTTGAATGAGCATGGACTGTCTTCTCATTAATCTCAGAGGCCTGCTTTATCATGGGAGAGAGACAGATGAATACCTGTGAGTGTCCAACCTTGCCCTTGTTCGATCTTCCTTGGTGTAGGCTCAGAGCACTCCCACCGAGTCCCCTCAACATCCAGTTCTTATTTTAGTTACATCTTCATGTTGTTGTTTTTTTTTCCTCCTGTTATTCTGAGATTAGCTGCAATTATTCTCTTCTGGTTGTCAGCTCCTTTTAGAGCTGAAAAGTGAATAAGGAAACATTTCTGAATGGCATGTGCAATGACGTTTGATTAGGGAATAAATCTCTTATCATTTGGCAAAGAGAAAGAAGGATGATTTAAATACTCAGAAAATTGAGTATAAAGCATTCTATTTCTCTTCTATTAGCCTTGTTTTCCTTTTTCCTCCTTATTTTAAATGTGTTCATATTTCAGACTGTAAACACTTGATTTTATCATAGAAAAGACAACCTGAGAACACAAGGATGATTCTCAAGCTTACTCCCCTCACAACTCATTCAGTTCCAATGAATCATGTCTAGAGGTGCCCTTCTACTTTCACAAGAGTACACACACAAACACACACACACACTCACACACATACAACACTGGGCTTAGAGGAGGAGGAAGAGACAGATATAGAGAGAGACAGGGAAAGAGAGAGGTAGGGGCAGAGGAGGAGGCACAGAGGTATAAACTTCAAATTACCCACAGGATTTGGTTAAGATAACAATTCACAGTTTCTGAGTTGTAGTTCTGTGTGCAGCAGTCATGTTTAGTCAGACTTTATTCCTTTGAAAAGCAGAATCTTGGTGTCCAGTAATCCCATTTCCATATTTCAGTTGGCTATTATGAAATAATGTGGAACCTAACCCCTGGGTCCATGATGAAGAGTGTATCACATATGGAAACACACCCTTGGTCTGAGAACATCAGGGGTTAACTTTTCAAGTATCTCACTTTCACCTTAGAATAAGGGTGTGTCCATCCCAGTCCTTAGGATATATGAGCACGTCAGAATGCTACTATACCAGGATGGCCTAATCAGTCTCCTATGAATACTGTGAAAAACTGCTACAATTATGAAGGGGAAGAGTCCTTAATGTAGCAGCAGGCCTCACCTCTAGTCCTCTTATGTCACATTATGTCACCATACCTGAAATATTCCACAAGCTTCAGATTCAATTTTGATTCAACTTCTAAAGAGACCACACATACACACATAAATACCAAAGTTGAAAGTCACACGAACTAACTTGAGGCCTGAACCCAATAAACATGTCTAAAACAAGTGTTTATAATTGCATAGAAAATAACATAGGAAGAACAGAACTAATCCAGCACCAAACACTAAACAGACATCAACCTCTATGACAAAGCTCAAGCCATTACTATTTACTGAGTCCTTTGGTTGTTCCAAATATTTTCTTTTACAACATACTATGTGCCACATAATATCTAATGTTTTCAACTTCAAAATAAGAAAACTCCAAAATGTTTAGTAGTAAATTTGATACATTAATGTTTTCTATACAGAACATAAAATATTGAGCAAAAAAATGGTGTTGATTACAGTCCTTGAGGAGCTTACCATATGACAGGAAAATTTCCTAAAAAGTCAAATAGAACCAGAAATAAATAGTGAAACTTTAATAAGTTCTTTGAGACCCACCATACCAGAGATAGAATAACAGTAAAGACACTGTTTTAGAGGGCGGCGCCAGGAGGACGCTGCTTTTGAGCTGCAGAACAACATTTTTGGTACAGCGACCAAGGGACTGAACTGTGGGCCCTAAAACAACAGTGATCCTGTTTTCTAGGTGAGAGGAAGCCCCAAGGTGCGGGAACAGGCCCAGTCCACTCCCAGGACACCCAGCCAGAACCCAGAAGAGATCCCAGGTCGCACAGGCACTCGGTGGCCAGACTAGAATCAAATGCCTACATGTCCTGATCACCTTCCTAGGCAGAACGGTGGGCACAAAAAACACCAGAGACTGGGAATCCCAGTCTCAAGAAAAACCCACAGGGATGGAAGCTGAACTGACCTAGGTCACCCAACCTTCCCTGGGAAAAGATGCTGCAGAAGGACAGCCTTGCGCAGTCATCTCTGAACTAGGCTCCACCCCGGAGCACAGAGACTTGCTACTAGCCCAAGTCTCAGACACAGAAGAACTGTGCTCACCAGGACACCAGAGCCTGGCTTTCCATGTAGGGAGAAAAACCCATAGGGAAGGAAGCAAACAAAGACTGAGTTAGGGTACCCAGGATCTCCGTGGAAAAGGTCCCCTAGATCGGCGGGTGCTTGCACTGCCAGCCCAGAGACCTGCTGAGCACCAACTACCCATCACAGACAGATTTGTGCAGCCCAGAGCACCAGACCCTGGGTTTCCCTGTTCCCAAATTGGTGAATTGAAGGGCTGTGGAACCCAAAACAACCATATGAGGAGCCCGGGGAGAAGGGGGACAAAGCCAGATCTGAGTCCAATAGGACACAGGTCAACTGCAGTCATCTCCTTGGACTTCCCCTGCGGAATCGATTCCCAGGGCACTTCCCCCTAATGGGCAGAAGCCGCAGCAGACATAGCCAAGCCTGCAGCAGAGGAAGTGGGGGAGATACTGCAGCCAGCAGGAAGTAAGCAGCAGAGATACCCCAACCAGCATTGAAGCAGAGGAGGCAGCCCGCAGTGCACACAGCAACTTGCAAGGAGCACAGGGCTGCATGTTCCAAGCACAGATTTCCGGCATTCCCCCACAGCCTTGTCTGAGGCAGTAGCAGCTGAGTAAGCAGATAGTGCTTCCCAAACAGGGAGCAGAGTGCAGACTTCCAGCTTCCAATGCAGAACTCAGGGCCAGGCGTAGAGAGTCCAGAACAGAATATGTGTCCCGCACACAGTGCCAGCCACAGACCTCAGAGTCCAGCCTGCTGAACCTGCCACAGACTGATGACCACCGGTATTCAGGAACCTTGCACAGGCATGTTATGCCTGCAGTCTGAGCTTGCTAACTGATATTGCATCCATGTCCCCTCCTGTGCTTGCTCTCAACCCATATATCCCAAGCAGCTACACACCCTAGCACTCCCTTTCAAGACATACATCCCTGCACCTTGCATCCACTAGCAGGCGTGCACGCGCGTGCACACACATACACACAAACACACTTACGATTCTGCACTAGCGGCTTCTTCTCTCACAGGAAAAAATGAAGCAACAATACACACTCTCAAAATGCTGGTCCCCACTGATCTTCCTGGAGAATTCTACAGACACCAGAGTAAGACAGTTCCAGTCCAAAGGTCAGACTCGAGGAAGAAACAGCAAAGATTATATATAAGCAACGGTCAAGGTTGACATAAGAACTCATCCAACAAAAATCAGGACACCATGGCAGCACCAGAAACACGGAAAACTAATGGATGTTTTAATTCAGCAGAAACTCAGGAAAATGAATTTAAAGCTATGATTATCCAGTTACTTCAGGAACAAAAAGAGGAAATGATCAGAGCTCTCAAAGATATTAAAAAAATATAATGGCCCATGTAGAGGAACAATTAGAAACATATAGAGAGGAAACAAATACAAATATAGAAGCTACCTTCAGTCAGATGAAGGAAATGGTACAAAGCATGAAAACAGAATTAGAATCTATAAATAAAACACAGAGAAAACCTGGAACTGGAGAATTTAGAGAAAAGATCAGGAACCAAAAGGTAAGCATCACCAATAGAATACAAGAGATGGAAGAGAGAATCTCGGGAGCTGAGGATATGCTGGCTGTAATTGATTCCTCACTCAAAGAAACACTAAAATCAGAACAGTCCCAAACACAAAACATTTAAGAAATCAAGGATGCCATGAAAAGATGAAACCTAAGAATAATAGGAATAGATGATAAAGAAGAATCCAGGCTCCAAGGACTGGAAAATATTTTTAAGAAAATCATAGAAGAAAATTACCCTAATTTAAAGAAAGAGATGTCCATAAACATACAAGAAGCCTACAGAACACCAAATAGACTAGACCAGAAAAGAAATACCTCGTGTCACATCATAGTCAATACACTAAACCTACAAAACAAAGAAAAAATATTAAAGGCAGCAAGGGAAAAGGGTCAAGTAACATATGAAGGGAGACCTATCAGAATCACACCAGACTTCTCATCAGAAACTATGAAAGCCAGAAGGGCCTGGGCAGAGGTCATGCAGTCTTTAAGGGAACACAGATTCCAACCAAGACTACTATACCCACAACATAGATGAAGAAAACAAAATATTCCATGACAAAACAAAATTTAAGAAATATCTACCCAACCCTACAGAAGATACTAGAAGGAAAACTCCAATCCAACGAAAACAACTACACCAAAGAAAATATAGGATACAGACAATCTCCCAGCAAAAATTAAAAGAGGAAAATAACAACAAAAAAAGCACTGAATCATAGTAAGAAAATCAACTCCACAATAAAAAGAACTAACAGTCATTGGTAACTATTATCTATCAACATCAATGGACTCAATTCTCCAATAAAAAGACACAGACTAACATAATGGTTGCGGAAATCCAATGGTTGCAGGATCCAACATTCTGCTGCATTCAAGAAGCACACTTATGCAACAAAGATAAATTAACTCAGAGTAAAGGGCTGGAAAAATGTGTTTCAAGCAAATGGACACAGAAAACAAGCTGGGGTAGCAATCCTAGTATCTAATGAAACAGACTTTCAATGAAAACTAATCAAAAAAGATGAGGAGGGGCACTTCCTTCTCATCAAAGGAAAATTCCAACAGGAGGACATCACAATTTTGAACATCTATGCCCCAAATACAAGACCATCTACATTTGTAAATGAAACATTATTAAAGCTGAAATCTCACATAGATGCCAAAACCTTAATAGTGGGAGACTAAAATACTCCACTCTCACCAAGGGACAGATCATCCGGTCAGAAGCAAAACAGGGAAACAAGGGCACTCACAGAGACTCTAAATGAAATGGACCTAATAGAC
>CM053765.1:78334424-78375711 GCA_028658305.1 Pachyuromys duprasi | reverse complement strand
GCAGAGGGCGAGAAGTAATGATAGGTCTGGGGGAGGTTGGTGAAACTTGGGGAGAACAAGAGCTCCACAAAGACCAAACTGAGCAGGGCATAGGGGTCTTGTATGAGACAGTTTCTACAATCAAGGACCATGTGTGGATGTGGCCTGGAACCCCCCGCTCAGATGGGGCCCATGATAGCTCATTGCCGGACTGAAGACCCTAGTGAGGGAAACAGGGACTGTTTCAGTCATGATCTTGATGGCTGACTCTTTGACCCTCCCCCATACAAGCCGGGGAGTGACAGACTGGCTAGATCCCAGGGGAGGACATTGTAGCCAGCCCTGAGGAGACAGGATGAGCTGGGGTTGGATGGAAGGGGAGGATGTCCTCCCCTGTTGGTGGACTTGGAGGGGACAGGGAGGAGGGAGATGAGGGAGGAATTGGGAGGGTGGGAGGGAATGAGGGAGGAGGCTACGCCTGGCATGCAAAGTACCTAACCTGTGATTGATATAAAAATAAATAAATTTAAAAAAATCCCTAGGAAAAAAAAAGAAGAAGAATGATTCTGGATAAGATGATCAATCCTTACTTAGAAAGACAAATGGGATAGACATTGGAAGGAGAAAACAAACAGAATAAGAGCTTACCAGAGAGGGCTTCTGAAAAGGAAGCCAGAGTATTAACTAATAGCATAATGTTTCCACTGATATTCATATTTTAAAGAAAGATTAATGTGTATTCACTCTCCCCTCCTGACCAGTTCCTACCATTCTCTTATTTACCCCCTTCCTATCAATCATGTCACAAATTTTCCATCAATCCAGTAGAACCCTGCCTCTACCTATTGGCAAGAATTATTCCATTCTGTGATCACACTGCACAATTTGACTTTACTTGTGGAATGATTCCAAGATAATGATGTAATGAAGCTGTTCTCTGTATTTAGAAAGGAAAGGATAGACCTGGTAGCAGAGTGTTTCCTGTCCCTCTGCAGAGACCCAAGCACATGAACACCACATGTGGTTCACATGTCTCAAAAATGAAAGCTTCTCTCTTGTACTAACTCAGAATTTATCTGATTCTCGAGTCACTCCCACATAATTTGTTCAAAAGGTTAACGTGCTAGATAAGAAATCTGAATATTGTTAAATGATGAGATAATAAATATGTTCCTTGTGCCCATATGGTTTCTTTTGGGGCCATTCAGTTATTCCCTGGTCACCATTGATAACAGATGAGTGAATGAGGGTTACAATTCAGCAAAATTTTATTTTTTGACATTGGTATTTACATTTCAATTGATTTTTCTTTCATTGCTTCATGAAACTTTCTGTTTGTTTCTAAATCTTTAAAATGTAAAAAAAAAAAAATAGCTCATATATCAGAGAAAAGCCAACACTTCCCCAGCCTTTGTCTCATGACTCATGGGCAAGGGAATCGATACAAAACAACAACAACAACAAAATGAAAACAAACAAACAAAACCAACTGCGTTTCTCTGTTCTGAATGAACTTACAATCATATTAGAAACCTAGAGATAGGATCAAATGTCGGTGGGTACCATAATGGCACCACTGCCAAGAAACCAAGAGATAAAAAATAGAGTTAGGTCTTAACGAGTGACACCCCACAGTCAGTCCCACTCCACATCCTGCCGGCATAGCATGACATCTTTATAGGCTGGTGCCCAACAAAGAATAACTGGATGGATTAATATTATTAAGTAAGAGTTAATAAAAAAAAAAGGATCCTTACTAAGGACTAAGTAACAACAAATGAATGTTCTGGAACACTTGCCATAGCAGGTGCTTGTTTGTGAAAGTAGATAGTATCCGTTTAGGACCCTTCCATTGAATTGTTAGTTTTTCAAATGTGTTTTTTTTTTCTGTTTTAACTCCTGGAGTCATTGATGGGTAAATTATTTTTTATTTATTATACTTTATTCACTATGTACCCCCCCACACACACGTAGCTTCCTCCTCCTTTCCATTCCAAACCCTCCGTTCTCCATGCAGGGAATCTTTTTTTATGGTCTCAGTACAACCACTACAGAAAAGTAACCAATAAAATTGGACACATTTACCAAACACTTGTACATAAGGCCCCGGGGAACATTGCAAGGGAAGGAAAGACTGTAAGAGCCATAGAATCATAGATTTTTCTGTGAGATTGTATCTCCTGGTAATATCAGAAGCAATATCCATAAAGTCTCACAAATGTGACTGCCGAAATTCCCAAACGTAAGTTAAACAAGTATAATACCAGCAGGCATGACAAACTAAACAGGGAAAAGTCTATGAGGTCTCAACCCTGTACAAAGAACAATCGGCAAGCAAGGAAATCTGGGAACAGGAGATGTGGTCTTCCCCACAGAAGAGCACACCAATTGGTTGTCCAATGGCAAACACTCAACTCTGAAAATATACATACAAGTAATATTATATGGACTGAGTAGGTTGCATTTGGGAATACACACACACACACACACACACAAACAATCAGTAAACTACAAGGCCAGTAATTTCAAGGAGAGCTGGGAACATGAGGTATGCATGGGAGAGTATGGAGTTAGTAAAAGGAAGGGTGAAATGATATAATTATTTCATAAGCTTCATAAGCACTTTTTTTTTTTACAAAATAATTGTATCTCCTTGGTGTACACCTTAGCTATTCAGATTCCATTTACTTTTCCCATGAAACTAAATTTTCATATCGTTCTGCTTCATGCTCTTTCATCTCACCATAAACTTGACTAAAGTCATGAGCAGCTTCCTCCTGACAGCTTGAATGATATGCTGCTTTGGAATTCCCTCCACCAAATAACTGAGCCCATTACTCTTTAATTCAGCCTCACTCCCATTTCCAGTATATAGGCAAATGTAGCCAGATGTGTTGCAGAATGTAAACTAAATGGACTCTAGCCCATTTCCTGTTAGAGTCTCATTTCACATCTGAAACCTTGTGAGTGTGTCTTTATTGCTTGCATTTCTGTCAGCATTCTGTCTTGAATGCTTACCAGACTGGCTTATTAAGCACTGTTTACAGGATTTGGGGCTTCTCTATCTCACAGCTGCAAACTTTTGCACATTTCTCCCATAATCCAATTTCAAAGCCTACAAGCAACATGGCCAGGTCTGTGTAGCAACAGCCCCACTTCTGTTGCCGATCATCTATGTTAATCCCTTTCCTTGTTTCTGTCACAAAATCCTGATAAGGCACAACTTACTGTCGAAATGGTTTATTTTGACTAATGGTACAAATCCATCAGCATAGAAGATATGACAAAGCTCAAGGATATATGTGGCCAGAATGCTAAGGTATGTGTTCCTGCTTCCACAATGTAGGAAGCAAAGAGAAGATGACAGCAGGGACCCAAGAATTATATACATCCAAGGACCTGCTCCCAGTGGCTTACTTCCTTCAGGTAGGCCCTACCTCCTACAGATTCCACAACCTTTCTAACAGTATCACCAGCAAGAGACCAAGTCTTCATATACATGAGCCCTTGGGGGCCATGTCATATCCAAACCATAACAGGAGCCAAGAAACCATGAGCTGAAATCCTGAAAGAATGAGCCTGAAATAACTCTTTCCGATGTAAGTTGCTGATCCTTTCACCCATTTTGCCAATAATGGAAAAGAGTTTTAGTAGAGTTGAAATAAGTATAATTATAATATCTATGTGGTAGGCTAATTATAAAGAGTAGAATGGTTTACATAGAGAGAATACTTAGCACAGTGTGTGCCAAGTAATTAGTACTCTTTAATGTCTGCTATTACTAGCTATTATTATATATTATATTAGAAAGTATATAGAAATTAAACATAAATATATATGACTTCAATCACCTGCACAATTAGTATCTCCACATAATCTTTTTAATACATATTATGAAAAAGTATTGAGAAGTGCTATAGAGAAATACTATTGATTTCTCTAAAGTTAAACTCCTCATTCTGAAAAAAGAAGATGTAGTAGCATTGTTGCTTCAGAAGCATTATTATCACATTTAATTTAGTTATTCAATGCTCATTTGCTGAGCATGAACTCGGCTAGCTATGGGGACGCTAAAATAAAATAAGCAGAACCAAATGGGAAGAAGAAGGATCAAATGAAAAGGCATACCAAATAACTAGGACACCATGTCTGGGCTGAGAGTGTGTCCCCGCTTCCCTTCCCATATGCATCAGAATATCAGACAAGTGGCATCAAACTCACTTTCAGTGAAGAATAATTTTTGCCGGGTTGTGAAGAGCCGGGTTGTCAGGATGTAGCCAGCCAATTCCAGGCTGTAATGTCTCATTTACTAACTGTATAGCTTTGTTTATATTAATGCTGAGTTGCTAAAATTGTGACAAAAATTCAGACATACGCAGTTTATTTAGGGACTGAACCTCAAAGGCATCTGAAGGATGGGGAAAAAGAAAAATGAAGGATGGAAATAATAATAAAGAACTGTATTAGTTTGCCTTACTTCTGTTGGCATAAAACTGGCCAAAAGCAACTTGGGAGAGAAAAAGGGTTGTTCAGCTTGACTGTTATCATCCATCATCAAAGAAAGTCAAGGCAAGAAGTCTACTAGGAAACTAGATGAAGTAATCGAAGAAGATACCATAGAACGCTGCTTAAAGCCTTGTCTCCTATGGCTTGTTAAGTTACTTTTCTTATACATCCCAGGATCACCTACATAGGGATGACATTACTCACAGTGGACTAGACCCTTGTATATCATCTGTCAATTAAGAAAATATCTCACAGACACTCACACAGGCCAGTCGGATAAGGTATGTCTCCTCTTTGCAAGTGATATTCATTTTATTCAAGTGGAATAACACTAACCAGAATAAGTCTCCTACTGTGGTTAAGTCAAAGTTCATTCCAATTCAGGTCAATCTTATATTGTGGAAGTCTTCTCAGTACTGTATCAAGGTGAGTTAAAGGATGCTCATTCATCAATACTTGACTGACAATGATCAGTGCTAACCCTAGTGCCACTAATCCTAAAAGCTCTGGTGCTGTTAATACCATTCTCGGTGACTGGCATTACCTATCAAGAAGAGACATTGAGAAACAGATGGACCCAGAAACTGGTAATGTTAGGTCTGTAGTGAAGCTCTGACATATTCATTATGGTGATGTAAACTGGCTAAGTCTATTTTCACATCCTACAATATTTAGTGAATAATTAGCTACCTCTATTATTTATTTACCTTTTGCTCTTACAGCTCCTAAATGCCTAATTAAATTTACTATCTTTACTTAGTCATAGAAGAGAACTTGTGTCCGCATTCACTCCTGTATTTTCAAACATTCTTAGAGTTTAACATACCACTATGTTCTTGGCAATGGGTTAGACTGGAAATACTATGGGCTTTAAGAACTTGTAATTGGCATGTGATTCATTTCTTTGTGTGACACTTTGTATTCCTGTATGGGTTTCTAAAATACAAACACCACAAAAACCACATAAATCATGCTGAGTGGAAAATTTACAGGCCACAGCCTTGGTCTCTGCCCTATTGTCCATGTGAAGCAGAGCTGACCTAGCCAGTCTATGTGCTAGCATCAGGGCTCACAGGAGAAATGTACAAGTTTTGGTACCAGGACACGATATTTTACATTAATTTTTTTTACCTTCCTTTCACACCCAGTACACTCCATACGTACCCATAGAAGGTGAGAGTAACTACATATATAATATACTTAGGTCATGTTTGCTATCTGATAAAATTTGATAATAATTCACCATTGTTATTATTGATGCTTAATTATGTCTGATTGTTCTGGTATGACCTGAACAGAGTCCCAAATACAATTATGTGTATTTCTATAAAAATTACAAGAATTTAATCCTGAATGTACAAAAGACTAAGCATCTATTTAACGTAGAAATAGTGTTGACCTTGGTTTAGGAAATGCTTTGTATTAGCCCCTGTACTAGAAGAATCATCTACATTATGTTCTTCGTTCTTACAGCATTAGTATGACATCAATATTGAAATCTCTGTTTTACTTTTGAACCAGACTTATGAAATGCTGAAGCATTAATCTTACAGGCAATCATCATTTAGAAGGAACAAAAGCAAACTCCAGTCATGTTTCTCATTAAACTCCCAGATACTTGGAAATATAGGCAACTTTTAACAGGACACAATGAATGACAAAGGTGCAGGGGGTCATCTGAAGAAACGTTAAGTAACATGCAATATTTTAATTCCACTCTGTCTGGCTCCTCCACAGCTCACTCTTAAGGGATTCTAATCATTAATCACCCAAAGACGTTGTGCCTGTGCTTAGACTGCCTTTTCTGGGAAAGTGATATATCTTGAATGTTAAAGCTGTTCTAATAATCCCCAGGTGAGACCAAGACACAGATTTTACCATTACCTACACAGACAGCTTTTCTAGGTGTGCTGGACAGTAGGCTTCTCTCCAGGGTGATGGCTTTACGTACGTATGCATACAGCCATGACAAACACTTTATTCAGAGAAAGCTTCTGCAAGATCACTTTAGAGACTTTTTTTGTTAGATAATTACTCAGGAGGTAAGAAGCCAACTCTGTGGAATAAATTCCCTGACATGCTGAAAGAAAAAAAAAAAAAGCTTGACTTTTTCCAGAGAAAAACAACAATTTCAGGTTGCATGGGTAGGTTACCATCTCTCTGCCCATGCCACCCTCAACCACTACATCTTTCAATCGCCCTCCAATCCACTTCTCCCTTTTCTTGGAGTGAGTCCTTCAGAAATGGAATGACAACCAAAGGCAATGGTACTTACAGGCTGTAGACTTTGCTTCCAAAAAAAAAAAAATCTGTGGTCTTATTTGGAGAATGCAAAGGAGCATCCTTAGGACACATAAGACTGTCAAGAATAACTTCCTCACAGTGACCATGACAAAAACTCCTTCCTCAACTTGGCTGAATTTTAGTCTGCCTGCTTTGAGCCATTTTTTAACTACACCTGGTTATAGCTATACTGTGGCCATTTTCATCTAGAATTCCATAAAGCAGTACATGGAGAATGCTTTCCACCTTCCTTCCATAGATTATCATTCTCTTTTTCCCCTTACCATTGACCTCTAACCCCAAATCCTCTCACCTCAACTCTTTTCTTATTATTATTATTATTATTATTATTGGCAATTTTTCACATTGTATCTGAGTTATAGCCCCTTCTGCATCGCTTCCTGGTCTCACCCTCCCTTCCTCTTCTTCCTGTATCCGTCTCCCCTAATCCACTGAGAGAGGAAGCCCACCTACCCTATTCTCTGACCCTAGCCTATCAGGTTCCATCAAGACTGGCTGGATCCTCCTCCTCTGTGGACTGGCTAGGTTGCCCACTAGGGAGAAGTGATCAAGAAGCAGACAACTGATTCCATGTCAGAGACTGTTTCCTCTCCCCCTACTAGGGAACCCATATGGAGACTGAGATATCCATGGGCTACATCTGAGCAGGGGCTCCAGGTCCTCTTTATGTATGGTCCTTGGTTGATGCATCAGTCTCTGCAATCCCCCTTGGGCTCAGCCATTTTTTTCTTTTTTGCTTTGTTGGTCTTTTTGTGTAGTTCCAGTCCTCTCTGGGTCCTTCTCTATCCCCCTTCTTCCATAAGACTCCCTGCGCTCTATCCAAACTCTGCTGAGCAGAGTTTTTTTCGAGGACATCTGTGGTAAGCTTCCATCCTGTTCCCTCTCTTCTACTGCCTCAGGTGCCTATCCTGTTTTTCCTAAATGATAAATAAACCTCTTCCCTGGGGTCCTCCTTGTTGTTTAGCTTCTTTAGGCCTGTAGATTTCTGTATGTTTATCCTATGTTATATGGCTAACATCCACTTACAATGTCCGCCATGCATGTCTTTCTGTTTCTGAGTCACCTCTACTTTTAATGCCCAACAGTTCCTTAGTTCATTGCATCCCACTTTTCAACTGTGTCTGATGGCTATAAATTTTTGGGTTTTTTTTCCTTATTTTATTTAAATCCAAGTTCAGGTTCTTTCCTTAATAGCAAAAGTCTTGGTTGTTATTGTAATTTTTGAACGAAATCTTTCATACTGTTCTTGAGATGTACTCAGGACAAAATTTCTCTTTTCCAGCCTTAGCATAGGGTCGAAATATTTGTATGCCTCTTGCCACTATAATGACATGGGAATTTTAAGTAGATGATGCAGTTGTGAATCCAATATGAACACTTTCCTATTTGGTTTTTGAAATGCTAAAGGAGAAAATGGGAGCTTGCTTGTTCTCCTTTATTCAACTTCTATTTCTTTAGATGATGAAATGGAGAAAGCCTTATAAGGTCATTTTCACATTTGCAAACTGAAAATGAATATATCAGCCAACCTCAAAGCCACTGTAGGATTGTTGTTTCAGACAGATTAAGTGCTTAGAATGGTTCCTGGAAACTAAGAAAATACTCTTAAGTATGATCTATTTATTATTATTGTAGTAAGAGTCCAGTACTTGCCTGATAGACAGAAGCCCAGAGACCCAAAGACAGCCCAGAGAGACTTCAATTTTTAGCTTAGAATGCTTTCTGAGAATTCAAATTCCGGTAAAGGAGGCGTCTGTAACTTCCCAGGAGCTTCAGCTGTTCTGTTTTCAGCAATACTAGCTATTATTCCTAGCCAGCATCATATTGTTTTCTAGAAGCAAATATCGTAGAGGCAAGTTTTGCAAGTGATTTATATTGATTTTATAAAAAAAATATGGAGTTTGCTGATCCTAACACTCCATATTCAGTGCAGTCAACTCACTTTTACTGTCCTCTCTACATCTCTAGAAGCTTTATGGATGAACTGCCTACAAAAACTGGAACAATGATCTTTACCACTAGTGCCTATTCAGGGAAGAAAAAGAGGATGCAATCATTGGGATTAGCATCAAATCTCCAGTGCCTAGTATCTTGACTTAAGCATATTACATTGGTAATATTAATACAGATTTGATATTTATATGCATTTCTATGTGTTGTTTCATTTAGCCTTCATAATAAACCTGTGGGGCATTAATCATCCTCTAATTAGGAATAAATAAATAGATAAATAGATAAATAAACAAATAAATAAACAAACAAAAACCACTGATAAATATACCCATATATCAGGCATTCTCCAAAATAAAAGTCAGTTTATGTTTTAGGTAACACAAAATAAAAGAATTCTTTTTACCGGGTCATTGAAGACTGCTCTTCTTTCACCTTGGGACCTGTCCTGTTTAGTAAAACTGTGGTAATAGACTGCATCTTCCTACTGCAAGGAGCAGGAGGAAAAACAATGGCTCAGGAAAGGTTTGACAGGCCGTTCTATTGTCTCAGAGGCAGTGAAACAGCCACAATACCTACAAGGGAACCTGGAAAAGGAAGAGTGTCTTCTATATGTGATAAGGAGAATATTAGATGGGGAAACTGGGAGCTTGTCTCATCTATATCAGACAATTGTCCTGACGGTTGATATAGGAATGTCAGAAGAGAGATTTTAAATGACAAACTCATTTCTATAGTTCACAGTGAACTGCCTGAGTCAATAAATTTTAGAATTTTGGAACTGTGAGATATAACCTTACATAGATTTATGTAATATCTGGGTACCAGAGTGTTGACTCAGGGGTTAAAAGCATGCACTGCTCTTGCAAAGAACTCCAGTTAGGTCCCACAGCTGCCTATAATTACAGTCCCAGGAATATTCTGTTTCTGGGCTCTGCAGGCACCAACACTTTAAATTAAAATTAGTTTTTAAAATTATTTAAGCCTGGCTTTAAAAATGATTATGGGATGGAAGTAAGCTATCAAATGGTATCTATAATGATAAATGTAAGGATAATTTTAGTGTAAAACACAGGTAGAAAATAGTACCAATGACCCCAAATGAGATGTAAACTGGGATATCTTGTAGGAAAGTTGTGTGAAATAAATTTTGCCTTATGATAGTCGCATAGTCTGGGTGGAGGATATCAGTTTGCTGCACATAGAGAGGGATTATTGTTATCTGCTTTGTAGTTGCTAGAAAAAAGCAAGAGATATAGAGGTTCTTGACATATGCCAGAACCATGTTCTCACCTCCTCAATAAAATGTTGCTATTAGATATGGTTTCTTAGCAAGATAAAATAATAAGGGTTTTAGACAGTGCTTAATAACTTAGTGTCTGAAAGTCTTAAAAAGGCAAAGGTTACATTGTCTTCCTCTGCTCTGAGGCCTGGTAAGGCTGCTCCCCCTTTAGGGGGAGGTGATCAAAGAGCAGGCCAATCAGTTCATGTCAAAGACAGTCCCTGTTCCCATTACTATGGAACCCAGTTGGAGACTGAACTGCCATGGGCTGCATCGGTGCAGGGGCTCTAGATTATCTCCATCCTGATGAGACCTAATAGACCAGGATCAGAAGGGAGGGAAGAAGACCTCCCCTATTAGTGGACTTGGGGAGGGGCATGAGTGGAGAAGGGGGAGGAAGGGAGGGACTGGGAGGAGAGTTGGGAGGAGCTACAGGGGGATACAAAGTGAATAAAGTGTAATTAATAAAAAAAATTTAAAAAGGCAAAGGTTGATATAATGTTCTAAGCTGCTTAGTGTCCAGAGCAGTGGGAAAATGATCACAGAGCTTAGCCAATAACAATAAAGAAGAAAACGGATCAGTTGTGAAGAAAAACCAAAATTTACTCACACTGAAGCTTGAGAGAAATTTTACAAGAGGGAGAATGGTTAAAAAAAATTGGTCACATACAATACTAGCCACAAATTATTGGCACATTTTCTAGAACCGACTCTTGTCATAATTTTTCACAAAGGCCTACTACGAAAACCAAACACAGGAAAAAATTCTACAAGAGTCAATAAAACAAAGTAGAAGCAAGCAGCTTTCTGACTTTTTATGTGACCCAGAGACTATATTCAAAGATCCACAGGAATGACTGAGCAGCTATTTAGTAGCTGGAAATGTTCAAGGTAACACAAGAAGAAAGGGGAAGATAGTTCATCTCTCAACTACATTTAATTTCAACTCAAACATTTCTAATTCTATTCATTTCATAGCTTACATATTTTTATATATGAATATTTTAAATTATCCAAAACTCAAAGCATGAGGATTGTCTTAGGGCTTTGATTGCTGTGATAGACACCGTGTCTAAAAGCAGCTTGGGTAGAAAAAGGTTTCTTTTATCTCTCTGGTCATTGAGAGAAAACAGGCAGCAACTCAAAGCAGAAACCTGAATTTCAGCAGAAACTAAAGGAATGTGACTTGTAAGATTACTTCTCATGGTTTGCTCAGCATGCTTTCTTATATTTTGGTTGTGATCCTAGTCTTTTACTGCTGAGTCATCTCTCCAGTCCAGCCTGCTTTCTTATATACAACCTATGGGTTGGCACTGCCTGCCTGCCAATTCCAGTCCTGCTTTCCCTTTATAATGTACTATAAACTGTAAGGGGATGTAAACCTTTTCTTCCATGATCACAGTCTTTTGCCGCAGAAAGAGAAGGCAAATTAAGACAGAAAACCAACAGTACCAAGTCCGTGAGGACTGCTGTGAGAGACTTGTCTAATTTGTTTTTAGGGACATCATGAAAGGAATTTAAAACTTTGGCATAGAAAAGCTATACCAACGTGTACAGAACTTTAATGAGTTATTGTGGAAACATGGAAGATAAGGCTGAGAGCAGGTGAGGCTTGGCCCTGTGAGATGGAATTGGTTAAGATACAGCCTCAGTTACAGTGCATACTCCAGAATTGAAAAGAGATTGAAGCTGTTGCTGGGTTGGAGTCCCTGATGAAAGGTTATTGGTGAAAGTGAAATCAGCATTTATGCGATGCCAGAATTGTGGCATAAACACCCAGGACAGTGGCAGCTGTGGAGTGGAGACACCTTGAGCCCACAGGACAAGCTGTGTGAGCTGCAGAGAGCTGAGCCACAGGAGATGGGCTGCCTGGGCATCTTGGAGCCCAGAGAATCATGATTGGGCTCCAGATATCTCGCTGTTGAATTTGTGTTTTGCTTTGATTTAATTGTGACTTTACTGGTACTCTTTCCTCTTGGAATAAGAAGGTATTTAACTTTTTTTTTTTTAATTTTATAGGAACCCACTGATTTTGGACATTTTTGAGAGACTTTAAACTTTTAAAGAGGTTTTGCATATTTAAATAGGCATTGAGTACTTTAAAGCTCAATTTTTAAAAATATTTTATTTTAATTTTTATTAATTACACTTTACTCACTTTGTATCCCCCCATAAACCCCGCCCTCCTCCCCTCCCAATCCCACCTTCCCTCCCCCTTCTGCGTGCATGCCCCTCCCAAAGTATCACTATTTAAAGCTCAATTTAAAACAACTTTGGATTTAGAACTCTTTTAAATGTTACTTATATTATATTACAACATTAACATGAGACCTTGGAGATATCAAGGATGGGAAGGTTATAGTTTAAAGTTAATATAGTGATATGTCAAGTTGGCAAACAGTCAAGTTTCCTAGTTAGTTTTGCTGTAGTTGTTGTTGTTCACAACTTGACTCAAACTAGAATCATGATAAGAGGGATGAGAACACTCAACTGAGAAAATTTATCCATCAGATTGCCTCTAGGGAAGTCTATAAAGGGATTTTAGTGTTTGATGATTGATGTCGGAAAGGACATCTCACTTTAGACAGCACCATCCCTGGCCAGGTGGCCTGGGAGTATAGAAGAAAGCAGACTGAGCAAGACTAGGGGAACAAGCCAGTAAACAGCATACACCTATGGCTCCTGGTTTAGTTCTGTCCCCAGGTTCCTGCCCTGACTTGCCCTCGTATAAACTGCAAGGATCAGGTAAACCCTTTTCCTCCACAAGTTGCTTTTTGTCACAGACATAGAGCAATAAATGGCAAAGTAAATCACAACCCTAAAACCTATCAATAAATAAAGGAGTGATATTAATAAGAGAACACTATTCAGTTTCAAAAAGAATGGAATTATCATCTATACTTCCTTGTGGTTGAACCTTGAAGAGATAATGAAAAGTAAATAGGTCAGACAGAAAAAGACCAGGACTTGTGTGAGGTAACTAGAATAGTCAAACTCATACAGAAAAATGAATAAACAAACAAACAAACAAACACATAAACAGAGATGATACAACCAGACTCTGGTTGGGTGACGTATTAGGAAACTTTTAATGGGTTTTGACCCTAGTTTCGGTGAGAACATGGTTTAAGTTCTGGAGATAGATAAAACAGATGGTTGCCTTGCACTGTGAATGCACTTAGCACTACTGAACTATACATTTAAAGGTAGATAGAATTTATGTATAGTTTTCCACAACTAAAACAAATCTAACTTTGCGTGGGCCTATACATAAAGAAACCCATAAACACCCAGTTTGGCTTTTCTCAAGATTGAACTTCTGGCAAAACCACGGAGAGACACTCTACTTAGGCAATGTGCTCTGCCAAAGCTTGCAAGTGTTTTCTTCCGATTCCTTGATGTTCTGTAACAGCAGCTCCCTGGGAAGCCCATCTTGTCCTTTTGATGCTTCTGCTTCACACTAGCAAGGTCTGAGGTGGGTTTTGTTTGTTTGTTTGTTTTTTGTTTTTGTTTTGTTTTTGTGGACAACACCAAACCTAACCCTCAAGTTTTTTTGTTTTTTTTTTTTAATTTTCTCTTGCCTTTTGAAGGCACTTAGGAAGGACAGGTCACCATATTTGAGTAAAGCAGACTTATGGGAAAGAGTGGTGAGGGAAAGACTCAATGAGGAATAGAATGGTGCTGCCTGACCCATAAAATGGTGATGTTGCCTCTGTCTGTTTTCTTCTACATAGCAGCTGCTTGGCATGATTACATCACTTTAAGGGTTTACTTTCTTGGTTTTTTTAAGACTGGATTTCAGTTTATTTCTTTAGGATGCAAAGACTGATTTTTCCCAAAGAGTTTTGGCTGTCTGAAATTTGATTGGAGTGAGTTCTTCAAGGAATTAATTCTCATCCTATGGAAACTGTGCTTTGATTCTTAGTTTGTACATTTTAGATAAAAGAGTTTCTCCCAGGGAAAGTGTTAGCATTATGACAAAGGTAGCAGCAATACCCTTCCTCACATGACATGAAATACCTATTGGAAGAAATATGTAGGAAATGGAAACGCTCCAAAGGTACTGCTGTTCTTACCTGCCATGAGAAAAGCTGCAATAAGGCAGTATGGAGAGCTATCTTTCTCCATAAATATTAAATTGTGAAAGTGCATTATCAGCATGCATCACTGTGTGATCCTGGTTAGGTGCTCTGCTTTCTTATTCACAAATGCTGTTTAGCATTTAAGAATAGAAACATCTTGAACCATCAGTATCAGGTAATATTACTGAGGATCTCCCCATTCTCATGCGCAGTGTTTATGATGAAAAGGTTTCTTGAGGCTGCCACCCCTCCTGAACGGAAATCCCAAACCCAAGGGAAGCATGTAAGAACAGCTCAATGTCCTTGATAAGACCCGATTTTTAATTGGAAACATCTCCCTCTGCTGGTTTCTCTACTGCGTCATTAGTCTAAACCACACCCTGTATTCCAGAATTCCCGGTCAGCTGGATGGCTCTGTGACCACAGAGACATCTGCTTCTTCCACTCTCCTCAGTGCCTCTAGCTCTAGTCCCAACCGCTGACAAATAAGAACGGCGAGGTCATCTTCATGCCAAGGTCTCTGAACCACAACTCGAAGCCACAGAGCCCTGTGCTCCTCCCCTTCTAAGCCTCGCTCCCCAGTCCTGCTCATTCTTCAGAGGGTGGCTGTAGCTCAGCTGTGACTGTGTGAACTTGGATCTATTTCTACCTTCTCACCTCTTCCCGGAATTGAACTGAGAACTTAATTCAGTTACTTCTTCTTAATTTTTTTTCTCTTGCTTAACTTTACAAAATCTAAAGCTAGTTGTTTAAGAAATATATTTCTTCTGAAGAGCTCCTTTTCTTTTTCTGTTGAGGCCAGCATCAGAAAATAATTTCAATATGAACTAAGATTAAATTCAATAACTCATCGCCTGTTTTGGTGTAGGCATTTTGTACATGCTGGGAATCCATAAGCAGGACAAGGGCTAAACCAAGGTGACTTTGAAAACTACCAAATTGTCAGAAATGCTAGAAGAATCTTTTAAGATCACAACTACTTCATTACTACAGTAGGAGGAACATGGACATCAAAGCCATCCTAGTCTACATTCTCAAACTCTACCACTGTAACAAGACGATTAACAGCATAACAAAAGGGTAAATGAAAGGGACCTAAAACCCAAATCCCAGCTGCATTCTGAGCATTCTTCACCTGTGGAGACTCCTTCACCCTTCACCCATCCTCAGTTTCAAGTTTATAAACATGGGGATAAACACATTTTGAATCCTGGCCGAGTATGATGGTACACTCCATCCATGTTGGCCTTTGCAAAGTTAAGGTAGGAAGATTTAAAATTCAAAGCTAATGTGGTCTACAAAGTGAAATCATGTCTGAAAAAAAAATAACAGCACCTGTACCACAAGACTGTTTGAAAGATGAATGGTAAGATGAGCGAGGTGACCAGAACTGTGTCTGGAAAATACAGCTTGGTAAATAATGAACTATGGTTCTTTTTAATCTTTCAAGAGGATGGGGTGTGTTTTCCTGCAGTGAGTCGGCACTGTCCATCCTTTTGACTAGAGATTTATGATCTTAGTGTCCTGACATTAGTTAGCTCATGCTGGCCAAGAGCCGGGATCAGCAATTATAGCTTTCTGTGCTTTAAAATCAAGAAACAAAGTTTTCAAGATTTGCAAGTAAAGCAAATCTTTCACATGATGAAGCCCATAGGTGAAAGATGACACAATGGAGCCAGGACATGTGGGCACCAGTAGACAGCAGAGGTTTAAAAGTCACTTGGAGTGAGGCTTTGAACTGCTCTGAGATCTGGGTTTGTCATCTTGAAAGTGAGGATGATAAAGTCTGTGTTCTGCATAGTTATAGTGAAAAACGTGAAATAATGGATTCAAGGATAGCACTGCCTTGAAGCACTGTAGGATCTCCACAAATGAACATGGTGACTCTCTTTTTCTGGGAAAATGGAGAATTTCAGTCTTCCAAAATCTTTTTCTCTACTCACTGCAGTGAGGCAACAGCCATGGGAGTAGTCTATTAAAGAGCATGCTGGGGCCCTATGTGATACTTAGGTTAGGCTGCAAGCCAGAGTCAGGAGTATTCAGTGGCTGCTTCTATGTCTTGTTAATGCCATGTCTCTCTTTCTGATTTCCCAGGGGGCCATTCTTACAGTTACTCCAGAAAGAAAATGTCTTGTTTATTTCTCTTCAAAACACATTATTAACTTTTAAAGCAGACTTTGTTCACAGCGAGTACTCCAACTTTTTCAGCTAGTTTCTGCCTTGCCTATCTAACTAAAGGACTCTTTCAATACTCAGGAAGTTATGTGTGTGTGTGTGTCTGTGTATGTGTGTGTAGATGTCTGTATGTATATGTTTGTGTGTGTGCAGTATATGTGTCGGTATGCATGAGAACGTGCATTGGTGTGTGTATGTGTGTACATCAGCCTGTGTGTGTCCATCAACAACTAAGAGCTCTCCGTTTTGGCCTTGCAAAAAAAAAGGTGTTTCTAAATGCAGCAGTAGGGGAGAGTGCAGAGAAAGCCTCAGAATCATCCTGGCTGCACTTGGCATTTGTTTCAATCTTTGATCTTGGATGCAGTGAAGTGTCAGCCAGACCAAAGTCATTTTATATATAGACCTGCATAAGCGAAGTGCAGGGACTTCATGGTTAATTGATTAAAAATGTTCCAAAGTAGGTGCAAGATCAAAGGGGCTCTCACTGGTTTTATGTTTCTCTGGAGTCTCACAGGCCATGTGGGTGACACAAGTGGCCTTGGGCATGAGAGCATTCAAAGACTGCTGTTTGTTTGTTTTATTCTAAAACAAGATTTGTGTTTCCCAGCGCTGCCTGCTGACAAGTTGTATTGTGGGCTCCCCATGGCCCCTGTCTGTGTTTAGGGGAGCGTCAAGCGGAACAGCGACCATGAGCAGGCAGGCATGGCCGGGTCATGTTGCCACCAGCACCTCTTTCTGCCAAACCCCAAGGAAAAAGACTCCATTATGTTACTGGAAGGCAAAGACCACAGATCCCTGTATTTTTCTTCTTCTTCCAGGAAGCATCAAGAAGAGGTTCACAAAGTGCAGGGCTAGTCCCTGGAACTAAGACAGAAAGGAGCCTGGGAAGCCCATTGTCTTGAATAAATATGATAAAGGAGACAAGAATCTGTCAGGCAAATGTTTATATAAAAGATTCCAGGTTACTGAAACTATAACAAAGAACGATGAAACAATGGAGAAAGAGAGAGGATCTGCTATTCAGAGAAGCTTCATAAACTACCTTTGGTGACAGTGAAGAGGAGCAACTGTGTAAAAGCTTCCCTTTGCCTTGTAGCTGCTTTTTCCAGACACTGGCTTGTGCATAACACATTCTATGTACAGTTTCATGTCTTCTGCCTCATTGTGGTGAAGACGAGACACCACTGGCAAAAGGATCACTTTTAATGTCTTAATTTTGCCACCTAACCCATTGCATATATTCTCTATGGGGTCTTTTGGACACTTTGGGCTAGTCTAGTGTCAACTTGACACACAAGCTAAAGCTATCTGAAAAGAGGAAACTTAATTGAGAAAATGCCTCCATAAGATCCTGTTGTAAGGCATTTTATTAATTAATGATTGATATGGGAGAGTCTAGCCCATTGTGAATAGTGCCATCCTGTGCCCAATTTAATCGTTGTCTCTGAGGCTTACTACCTCTGCCTGCTAACCTAGGTCTAGTCCTGGAAGCTTTTAGCCTCCATATAATCTAATGTAGACCTAGAATGTTTTCAGGCTCTGACACTTACCTTTGAATAAGCTCACCATTTCTATCTCTTTCTGAATTGTGGCTGGCTGTTTCAACTCTGCTGTCTGGCTCAAAATTCCTCTCCAAGCTGAATGATCCAACGTGGCTTCTCTCAGCTTCTGAGTGAATTGCTCTGCTTGGCCTCAAATTAACTCCAGCAATCTGTTCTAATCTTCTGGTTCATTCTCATTTTCAGGCTCATTCTTTCTTTATCTGTGTCTAGCTTGTTCTCTCTTCAACCTGTTTCTGTAAAATTATCCTGCTAAAACTGCCTCTCTCTCTCTCCTCTCTTTGCATCACTCTCTTTAATTCACCTCTCTCTTGTCTATGTTCTCTCGAGAGTTAGGCATATCCTATTTTGTCAACTCTTTCTCTGATTAATCACTTTGTCTACTCCTCAATTAGACATTACTTTCAAACATGGGTTCTTCCTTCTACAAACAAGCTTTATCTTCCTTGTTTGAGATTAGAGGTGTGTATTAGGAACAGCTCTGTGACCCAGTCAGAGGGATTAATGGCGTGTGGCATGTCTGCATTCCAGCTGGGTCACATTGACCTAGGTCTTTAGGTGTGGCCCTTTGCTACAGCAGCCATGTTTCTGGATTAAAATCCTGCTACCCATTCCTGGGACGGTAGTCCTGAGTTCTATAAGAAAGCAGGCTAAGATAGCCATAGAGGTAAGCCAGTAAGCAGGACACTTCCATGGCTTCTGCCTCAGGTTCTGCCTCCAGGATATTGCCCTGTTTGCCTTCTGGCCCTGACTTTCTTCAGTGATGAACAGTGTTGTGTACGTGTAAGCTGAGTAAATCCTTTTCTCCTCAACTTTCGGTCACAGGGGTTTAGAAACAGCAATAGAAACTCTAAGACAAATAGGGTAGACATAAAAGAATTAAACCTACAAATTCAGATTCCAAATAGCAAATATGCCTGTGGTGGGGACTTGAAATTTTAAATAGTAATGAACTAGCACAAGCATAAATTCCTAGACATAGCTTATGTTTTTTTTTAACCAAGTAACTGACATAGACAAGAAATAAAGCATTCCATAGCAAAATTAAATTTATTACAGCTGCTCAAAGACTTGTCTGTAAGGATGAGCAGGGACTAGTAGCAAAGATAATAGGGGATGTGAGGAATAGTCGGGGAAATATATGTAGTGGGTAAAGAAGAACAAGGACAGACCTTCCAGTAGAAGAAAACACTCATGTGGACAGTAGTCCTAGGGTGTTGGAGTGGCTTTAGGAAACTTTGGAAAAGTTACTGGCTCAAAAATAAAACACACATGTACACATACACAGACACACACAGCCTTTAGATGTTGGGAAGTCCAAGATTCTAGACCAAAGTGGAATCCCCCTTTTCTGCTCATAGACTTCAACTTGATATGCACTCCCATGGTAGAATAAATAGTTCTTTCTTGTAGCTTCTATTTGGGGGGAGGGCGGTCGGTATTTATTTATTTATTTTTATATTAATTACAGTTCATTTACTTTGTATCCCAGCTGTAGCCCCCTTCCTCCTTCCCTCCCAATCTCACCCTCCCTCCCTCATCTCCTCCCTGCCCCTTTCTAAGTTCTCTGATAGGGGAGGTCCTCTGACCCTAGTTTATCAGGTCTCTTCAGGACGAGCTGCAATGTCCTCCTCTGTGTCCTGGCAAGGCTGCTTCTCCCTTGGGTGGGGGAAGGTGAAAAAGCCAGCCACTGAGTTCATGTCAGAGACAGTCCCTGTTCCCTTTGCTAGAGAACCCACTTGGATACTGAGCTGCCATGTGTCGCTTCTATTTTGAGAGCCTCATCCCCTCAACAATACAATCAAATCGCTAAAGCTCTACTTCTTAATCTCATCTCTTTTTACATTTGATTTTGTGGAAATAACTCATTCTGGTCATAACAGGATGAAAGAGGATGAGATGGGAAAGTTAGTGTAGTAAGTTGGCGTTTCCTCAAAATGCAAGGCTATGTGTTTCAGACTGGAGTCTTATTTCAAGCTAATGTCTTCACACTCAGGTGATTAAGTTCACATGGGTCTCAACTAGGTACCAAAGCAGATGGCAGAGTCCTTATAAGAAAAGGGAAGATGCAGGGAAGAAAGCCATGTGAAGATAGTACAGAGATTGGAATGATGATCTGCAACTAAAAACTCCAAGAATAACTTGGAACCACTGGAAATACCCACTAATATTCTTCCCAAGAGAGTGCTCAGAAGATCCATGTTTCTCACCCCACCCCAGGGATTTTAGCTTCTAGAAAAGTGAGAGAAGAAAATTCTCTTACTTTAAGGCATTTGGTTTGTGGTAACCTGGCAGGGCATCCCGAAGAAACAAACAGGCCAGCAAAGAGAAAGACTCTTCATTCAGACACAGCGGAATCACATCACAGTAGTCAGGTCAAGGTATATTCCCAAAACTTCCATTCCAGCTGGCGGATGTGGTACATAGCTGTAGTCCCAGCACTTAGGGGTCTGGGGCAGGATGATTACCATGAGTTGGAAGTTACCCTGGGCTATGTAGTGGTTCCAGGCTAACGTTGGCTACAGGTTAACAACCTGTCTCAGAAAAACAAACAAAATCATATTTTTCCCCACTAAGTATGGATAGGTAATGAGCTCTGTTACCATCAACAACTTCTGTGAGAATTAAGTGATGCAAAATATACAGTGTTTGATTAGCATAACCTCTGACACAGAGCTAAGCACACGTTTCTTACATTCACCACTACCACTCATTTTAAATATAATATGCTAATTTCTCTTAATACTTAAAGTACTTGATTGTTTAACTTTTTAAAATTTATTTTTATTTTATGCGCATTAGTGTTTTGCTTTTGTGTATGTTGTGTGAGGGTGTCGGATCCCCTGGAACTGTTACAGACAGTTCTGAGCTGCCATGTGGGCGCAGGAGATTGAACCCAGGACTTCTGGCTGGTGCTATTAACCACTGAGCCATCTTGGAGATTGCATGAACAGTGAGAATGTATTCACACTAATGAACTGAATACTTAAAACCGGTTTAAATGAAAAAAATGTACTTGATTATAGGTATACAGAATATATTATTTCCTCCCTATTAACCATTGTTTTCACATGATATTTGTGACCAAATACCATATGCTGGATGGGCTAAACAACAGATATTTAATCCTTAAAGAAGAGCTGAGAAAGGCAAAGGACATGGCCCTGGTATGCACAGTTACTGGTAGGAACCCTGTTTGTGGCTGTGCATGGCCTTGTTCATACTGGGGTCTGCCTAGCATTTCTCTATGTGTGCCCAGAAAAGACTGCACATGTGCTATGTTCTCCTATACATACTTATCCCACCACCAAATGCTTAACCTCATGATGTTATGTGGACCTAACTACCTCTAAAGGTATGTTCATCTTACCCCATTATATTGAGGGGCTGAGTCCTCAGCATACATATTTTAGAGGACACAAATATTCAGTCCATAATAATTGCTTCAACTACTAAATAAAAATTTCTGACTCAAGCTTGTATATAATAATACATGGAAACCTCAGTAAACTTATAACTATCTATCTTGTACTACAAATGTTAGGTTCTCTGAAATAGAACACATAATACAAACCTTCCCATTTCTCAGTATTTTTACTTTTACTGTATACAAGAGCCAGCAAGGGGCACATTAGAACTCTTTTGTCTTGGAAAATGCAGGATTGTTTGACCATAAATATAGTTATCCTGGAAAAGTGAGTGAGTTGAGAAATAGAAAAAAAATTAGGTGAAAATACAGTTTGGTAAGCCAGCCCAGCTCATTCCACCAGTTGTCTTGCTCTGTTTCAACTCTTATCATAGCGTGCAGATGAAGTCTTGAGAGAAATGCTTCAACACATGGCTTCCAAACTGGATTTTCAAATCTGTTAAGTCATTCCTCTTCTCAGCTTGGAGAGACTGGGAGGCAGCTCTCCTGTCAAAGTCTGGCTAGCGAATTCCCCGGGGTTGCTCTTCCAACCTGCAGAGCTATTCATCATTTTAGCAAGCAGCCTCAGAGGGGGCCTTTGGTGATTTACATGCTCCAGATAAATTATGATGCCTCTCGTGATGTTATCATCATTTTTGCTCATGGATTTGAACACTTTATGGGAGAGGACTTTTTTTTTTTTCATCCTTTCTTAAATGATAAACAACTCCCAGACAGATTATATTGTAGTTGTCAAGTAAAGAGATATAGATGCGTTTTCTTACAGATAAACAGCCTTCTTCCACAGCTATCAAGCCTAACAACAGGAAAGCATGGTCCGCTGAGAGTTAACTGCTGTTCCACCTGGAGAAGATCTTTAAAAGTTCTTAGTCTTTTATTCTGACTGTTCACAGTGACTTTCATCCTATAGTTTGGCCAGACTGTTCTGTGTCCAACAGCCATGAGCAAAATACAGCAGAAGTTCTGTGTCTCTGCACCAATAAATCTATTACCATTGGTGCTCAGATTTAAGTCATTTCTGTCCTGAGGTTCACATGCTTCCTTTCATCCCTGTGCACGGACCACTTCATGGACCACGAATCTTCCTCTCCATAAGCTTATGTTGCAAAGATTCTGCAGGTCATCAGGGTAGTGTATCCAATTTAGGTCCTGGGTACTAGAAAATGCAGTGTGACCTTAATATATATTTATTATTGAAAATGGTTTTATACAATATGTTTTAATCATGTTCTCCCTTCTCCACACTCATCCAAGATCCTTCCCACCTCCCCATCCACCCACCCAACTCTACTAGCCCCTTCTTTATCTTTAGAAAACAAACAAACAAACAAAACCCCAGAAGTTTTATAAAAACCAGGAAAAATCACAGGAAACACACACATATAAACACCCCAATACTCATGAATACATGAAGTTAAAAAACATAATATACAAGCAAAAGATCAGTAAGAAAATAAATTACTAAAGAAAGTCATATGAGACAAAAGTCTGGGAAAATTACCACTGTGTTTGTTTTGAGGTGGTCACCTGGGCATGGGGCCTGATCAAAAGTGTGGTTAGCATACTCAGTGAGACTCCATTGGAGAAAACTAAGTTTTTCTTTGCAAGAGGATGTCAGTTAGAGATTGCTCCCTGGCTAAGGATGAGATCCTGTGTCCATTTCCCCTTCTTGGGAATTTAGTCTAATCACTCCAGACAAGATTAAAAGAAAAGCAAACAAAAACACAACACAACACAAAACAGAACAGAAAAACCACCCAGAACTATTTTGACACTCCAGAAATAGCTATGCTCTTATTCCTGCCACTTGTAAATAAAATATCCTGCATACACTCCGAGATGACATAACTGGCCACCTATACTTTTGAAACTGACACAGATGTAGAAGCCAAGGAAAGCAGGTACCCCTTTGCCAGATGGAGCTGAATGGGAGTGAGAGGATTCCCATGATCTCTGGGAAGGAATACAGTCATTTCAAAGAGTGCTCTGTGTGTGTGTGTGCGCGCATGCGTGTGTGTGCAGTATGTGTTCATGTGTGTATGAACACAGGTGCACATGTGGGTATAAGTACAGTGTACATGTGTACATGTAAATGCTGAGTTTCTTCCTCAGTTGTCCACCACCTTATTTTCTAAGCCTTGTTTCAAAACTATTATACAGTAACTGTGTTTTGATTTCAGACTTCACTTTTGTAGTAATTTATTGAGGTGGTAACAGGAAGCTTATTTTGATGTCTCCCAGCTGGAACACCTTCAGAGGACCTAGCACCAGACATATTACATGTTTGAGTGAGTGATGTGTGTCCCACATCCCAAAGCAAACTTCTTATCTCTTCTGCTAGTACTGATACCCCTGGAGGACTTTAGCTTTCATTGCTTCTCTGTAAACACTGCTCGCTCTCTTTCCTTTTGCAAAGAATTGGAGAGCATTACTTGAGTAGCCTACATGGAGAGCTCAGGTTCTGCCCCTAGATAATTACATAATTTATCAATACTCCATAGTGAAGCATCAATGTCTTTTCAGTCCTCTTTCTTCTCTTTGCTTCACACATGGTACTTAAGCCTCTATCAATATCTGGGCTTTAGAAAGACGCAAATGTCTATACCTCTATAACATATATAGTGTCCTTCCTTTGCAGGTTTCATGTGTGTGTGTGTGTGTGTGTGTGTGTGTGTGTGTGTGTGTGTGTGTAAGATAAGAAAGGCCTTTCTAGGATGACTCAGTTGACAGACTCATATTGTAATCCCAGTTTTAGATAAAACTGATAAAAAATCATTCTCTACATCCTTCTTTTAATGTCTATAATATGCTCTGGATGCCATTATTGCTTTTTACAGTTCTGCATCCTTCTTGTATTACTCTCCACTTTAATGTATTCTATATGATAATATCCAGTAATAATATCCAGTAATACTATCCATTACACTGCAAAGTTTTCACCTCACTCTTCCATGAATAAATAAATTAGTGCTAATTAAGAATCCTTCCCAGAATTTCAGGCCAATCTCCCTTATGAACATTGATGCAGAAAATACTCAACAAAATAATTGCAAACCAAATACAAGAACACATCAAAACTATCATACATTGCGACCAAGTAGGCTTCATCCAAGGTATGCAGGGGTAGTTCAACATATGGAAATCCATCAATGTGATCCACCATATAAACAAACGGAAAGAAAAAAAAACACATGATAATTTCCTTAGATGCTAAAAAAGCATTTGACAAAATCCAACATCCATTCATGTTTAAAGTCTTGGAGAGATCAGGGATACAAGGCACATACCTAAACATACTAAAGGCAATGTGTGACTCAAACCAAGGAAGTCAAAGACCTGTATGAAAAAATTTCAAGTATCTGAAGAAAGAATTAAAAGAAGATATCAGAAGATGGAAAGATATCCCATGCTCATGACTTGGCAGGATTAACACAGTAAAAAATGGCCATCTTACCAAAAGCAATCTACAGATTCCATGAAATTCCCATCAAATTACCAACACATCTTTAGAGAACTTGAAAGAAAAATTCTCAACTTCATATGGAATAACAAGAAACCCAGAATTGCTAAAACAATCCTCTACAATAAAAGATCTTCTGGGGGTATCTCCATCCCTGATCTCAAGCTGTACTATAGAGCAATAGCATAAAAACTTCATGGTACTGGCATAGAAACAGAATGGCAGATCAATGAATCCGAATAGAAGACCCAGAAATAAACCCACACACTTATGGACAACTGATTTTTGACGAAGATGCCAAAAGCATACAATGGAAAAAAGATAGCATCTTCAACAAACGGTGCTGGTCTAACTGGATGTCTACATGTAGAAAAATGCGAATAGATCCATACTTATTACCCTGAACAAAACTGAAGTCCAAGTGGATCAAAGACCTCAACATAAAACCAGACACACTAACTCTGTTAGAAGAAAAAGTGGGGGAAGAGTCTGGAACTCATTGGCACAGGAGATAACTTCCTGAACAGAACACCAACAGCACAGGCTCTAAGAGCAACAATCGGTAAATGGGACCTCATGAAACTGAAAAGCTTCTGTAAAGCAAAGGAAACTGTCATCAAAACAAAACAACTGCCTGCAGATTGGGAAAGAATCTTCGCCAACCCTATATCTTGACAGAGGACTAATACCCAGTATACATAAAGAACTCAAGAAGTTAAACATCAACAAATCAAGTAATCCAATTCAAAAATGGGGAACAGAGCTAACATAGAATTCTCAATAGAGGAATATCGAATGGCAGAGAAACACTTAAAAGTTCGAAGTCCTTAGTCATAAGGGAAATGCATATCAAAACGACCCTGAGATTTTTACCTTACACCCATCAGAATGGGCTAAGATCAAAAACTCAAGTGACAACATATGCTGGAGAGGATGTGGGGAAAGGGAAACTCTCCTCCACTTCTGGTGGGAATGTAAACTTGTCCAACCACTTTCAAAATCAATCTGGTGCTTTCTCAGACAATTAGGAATAGCACTTCCACAAGATCCAGCTATACCACTCCTAGGCATATATCCAAAAGACGCTCAAGTATACAACAAGGATATTTGCTCAACCATGTTTGTAGCTTTATTTGTAATTGCCAGAAGCTGGAAACAGCTCAGATGCCCCTCAGTTGAAGAATGGATACAGAAATTGTGGTACATCTACACAATGGAATATTACTCAGCAAAAAAAAAAAAAAAAAACCAAAAAACAAACAAAACAAACAAACAAACAAAAAAAAAAAAAAACCAAGGAAATCACAAAATTTGCCGGTAAATTGTGGGAACTGGAAAAGATCATCCTGAGTGAGCTATCCCAGAAACAGAAGGACACACAGGGTTTATATTCACTCATTAGTGGATATTAGACATATAGGATAAAAATACTAAAACCTGGTACACTTAAAGAAAAAATTCAAGGAGAACTGGCTAATATGCTCAATCCCCATTCAGAAAGGCAAAGAGGATGAACATCAGAGGAGGGAGAAAACAGGGAACAGGAAGGAGCGTACCACAGTGGGCCTCTGAAAGGCTCTACTCTGCAGGGTATCAAGGCAGATGCTGAGACTCATAGACAAACTTTGGGCAGAGTGCAGGGAATCTTATGAAAGAAGTGGAAGATAGGATAGGAAGACCTGGAGGAGACAGGAGCTCCACAAGGACAGCAACAGATCCCAAAACTCTTAGCACAGGGGTCTTTTCTGAGACTGATACTCCAGCCAGGCCATGGAGATGGCCTGGAACCCCTGCACAGAGGTAATCCATGGCAGTTCAGTGTCCAAGTGGGTTCATAGCAATGGGGACAGGGACTGCCTCTGACATGAACCGATTGGCCTGCTCTTTGATCACTTCACTCTGATGGGGGAGCAGCCTTACCAGGCCACAGAGAAAGACAATGCAGCCACTCCTGATGAGACCTGATAGATTAGGATCAGAGGGAAGAGGAGGGTGAGATTGGGAAGGGAGCTACTGGGGGGATACAATGTGAATAAACTGTATTTAATAAAAATAAAAATATTTTTTAAAAAGGATCCTTCCAATTTTCAGAAAAATGCTGACGTTGGTGCAAGTAAATATAATTTTACCCAGTTTACCACAGAGCCTTAAACTACAAAAATTCAAAATATCTAAGTTTATTTTCAATAATATATTCATCACAAAACAAATCAATAATGTATGTTAGATTACTTTTTAAAGATTTTTTAATTTATAAATACCATGTGTGGTGTGTTTAATGATTGATTTTCAATGCAGAGTGGATGTTTTATCTGATTAAGTTTTTTTTTTTTTATAGCCTGATGTCTATTTTAGTAGAAAGATTATGTAATGGGGAAAAAAGGAAAGTAAAGTATTCCTAAGGCTAGTCAATTTCATTTTGTACAATTGGAGGGAAAATGGCTTTTTAAGGAAGCAGATTCTGAGGACCAACTTATGGTCACAATGTTTTTGTCCCTCCTATATGTTGAATTCTCTTAGCAAAAAGCATAGGTTGAGAGAGGAAGTAAAGGTCAAGTTTATGTAACTACATCAAGTGACTTGATGATTATTTTGGCTGCCCTAGTGATTGATTTCTCTGTGTCATTCAGAATGAATCAAGAGGAAAGGCAGGTAATCAGGTCAGCTGAGCCCCATTCTGGTTCAATGAGCATATGTGACATGGCTAAGAAGTTATTTCTTCACATGCCACTTCCACTGACCATCAAGCAAAACGGGAGTGGGTGGGCTTTTCCCGGGGGACCTGTGATTAAGGAGAAAAGGCTGAGATTTAGCCACAGTAGGAGTGTAAAGGAAAGAGTCACTCTGCATCTGGCAAATGGTTCACACAGAGGAGCTGGTGTTCAGGATGTCATGGCTTCACCTTTTCAAGCCGGAGTTCAATGTCTGCATTATTTTCACTGAGACAAGCATCCCAATGGATCTTAGTTATTCCACAAGCACTGCTTCATTAGGAGAGAAGAATGTTTTTGAACAACTTTGTTACTTAAGAAGCTAATAAAGTCACAAACCTTGATAAATAGGCTGGTAGGACTGTGAACGTTTGCAAATCCAAATACAGGTTACCTGGTTAATTTTGAACTTCAGTGAAATGACAAGTTTTCACTTACAAATATGTGCCACATATTGCAGGATAAATACTTACACGGGGAGGAAGTGCTTACTTATCTCTGATATTTACATTTGCTTGACATCTCTGTTTTATCTGGCCAATTGCATAGGAACCCTCTGGGACAGACTATATTTAATGGCTCTAAACAACCGCAATTTCATCAGCAAGTATGGGAAACTAACTAAATGTCCTTTTAATGACCGTCTTTAAGTATTTGATTAGAAGAGTTATAATTTAAAGGATGATGAATAAGAACCAAGGCTCAAATGTGTTTACCAAGAAGTTACTAAGTAGAGCTTGGAACAAGGATGACACTAAGTAATGATTCTGGGAATTGTGCCGGAAAAATTTATAACAGTCTCAGACACACATACACATACACACAGCACTTTGTATTCTATTTGATATGTTAGATGGGATTACTGCCATACATTGAGAAGAAAAATATACCTTATGGATATTTTTGGTAGCAAAGATGATAGAGTGAATTGCTCAAGGAAATGTGGGAGTAGAGAAGGAAGCAAGGGGTTGGAGTTCATCAGAATAGCAATTACCCGGGGGGAGGGCAATTCTTCTTACACTTCTTCTTCTCTCTCCTCTCTGTCTCCTCTAAGGAAACAGATTTTGGTAATTAAAGTCCAGGAGGAAACCACCTGGTTCATCTAAAAGAATCTTCAAAATTCAAATAGCCAAGTGATTTATGTCATTAAAAAAAAATGACATAAATCTCCAGTTAATGACTATTCTCTGCGTTATTTGAGAGGGAGAACAGCTGGGTCTTATAATTATTATTATGGGATTTGGATCAATAAAAAAGAAGACACTCTTCTTTGAAACATTTCCTCTGTTGCTTTGTGTGCAACCCACCACCCACCCTCCCACTACCCTCAATGGTCTTCAAGACACCTAAGGACCACACCACTTTTTTAATTTGTATTTTTATATTAATTACACTTTATTCACTTTGTATACCAGCTGTAGCTCCCTCCCTCATCCCCTCTCTATCTCACCCTCCCTTATCTCCTCCCATGGCCCTCTCCAAGTCCACTAATAGGGGAGGTCCTCCTCCTTTTCCCTCTGACCCTAGCCTATCAGGTCTCATCAGGACTGGCTGAACTGTCTTCCTCAGTGGCCTGGCAAGGCTGCTCCCCCCTCAAGGGGAGGTGATCAAAGAGCCAGCCACTGAATTCATGTCTGAGACAGTCCCTGTTCCCCTTACTAGGAAATCCACTTGGATACTGAGCTGCCATTGTCTATACCTGTTCAGGGGTTCTACATTACTCTTTCAATCAAAGGCTCCATCAATAACTCTGTAAAATGTCCATCCTAAGTGTGAAATTGTTAGCTAGTCATCCAGATATTGTCTGCAGAAATCTTTTTGTTTTGTTTTGTTTTTAGTTTTGAAAGAGACATCTGAGTCTTTGGCCGTGATCGAGTCACTTTTTCAATTGTGAATGTTTGGTCTCATATAAACAAATACATAAAAAAACAGGACCAAATTGTGCTTTAATGTATCATCTGCGGAATAGATTGACTCTAATAAAGTTAATATCTAAAGTACTATTTCTCAAGAGCAATGGCATTAAGATGTTAGATCACAAAAATCCTTTACTGGGGAAGTAAGGGGTCCCCACAAGTTGTTGGGTGCTTAGGAACATCTCTGTCTCTGCTCTATCAACATGAGAAGTAACTTGACCTTTCAGTCAACATAACAACAGCAACAACAAAGGAATTGTCCAATGTCCCTTAGGGAGTATAGATAAGCTACATTAACCTTAACTATCAAAGCTAAATTTAGTATATTGACAGTCTATTTGAAGTGAAGGGGGTTGATGGTGTAGTTGAGAAGAGGAATCATAGTAACCCAAGGTTACTTAATGAACTTGCTTATTTTAAACAGCAACTAACCCTTTCATTCATCCGTTCACTCTGTTTTCAACATCAGACAAGTAGAAAGGACATAGGAAATGTTTCAAAGAATGAAGATTTGAAAAGGAAGCAAGCACAAACATCTCTCCCATGGAGATTCAGGTCAAATGATGTATGGGGCCAATTAAAAACTAGGCACCTAGTGTACCTGCTGGTTACCAGTGTGGTGAGACAGGAATGGGGCTGATATTAGTGTCTGCTAGAAAAAAAAAAAAAGGTTTATAATTATCATAAGGAAGAGGTCAGGACGGAAATGGATTATCAAGGTATGTGAGAATGAAACAGGTTACTGCAAAGAAAATAAAGCTGAAATATAAAGTGCAGGAAGCCACTGCTTCCTCTGGACAAAGGAAGCAAAGACAGCAAGGTGAAATTATTAGGTTGTAGAAACCCATGCTACGTGTTATGCAAGTGGGGCACCAAACCACTGAAGAGATAGGCCTGCTGACTGTTATTAGCCCCTGCTGAACTGAGAGTTAGTCTGGGGAAACTGGGGTGGCTGATGAGATTATGTCTCTGGGTAATGTATTACTTCAGCTTCCACTGTAACTAGATGCTGAACTTGCCTAACATCAGCAGACACTGAAAAGCAACCATGAGGTATTACGCCCCAAATCATCTTGCCAGCTTTCTGATCTCCTTCTTGTGTCCCCTATTGCCAGTTTGTTAGGAAAAACACAGCTTGAGGGAGGGGTGTTCCAAAACACATTGGTGAAGGGGGACTTCAAACTGAGAAAGTGAGTTTTAAACCAAGCACAGAAAAGCTGCTATACTTCATGAGTTTGCCCAAATTCAGAGAATGTCTTTGTCAGTTTGCTCCGAGAATGATTGCTTTGGAAGACTTGTTCACCATATAGAAAAGTCCTTTGAGGCAGAAGGTGCCTGCTGTTTTTCTTACACCATCAAAAAGATTTATCAATAAGTATCTTTATTGCCTTATTTAATCCAAATTCAAGTTTAAACCCTTGAGATCAGAACAAAATAAAACTGGCTTAGAAATTAAGCAACAATAGCTGATAATGAATAAGATTGGAGCAGGAGCAACTGTCTCAGTATGTGTGTATATGATTACCAGTGTGTGTGTGTGTCCAACTCACTACAGTTCAATAAATATGAAATAGCTACCAACTATATACAAATCTCTGTATCAGATGCTACCCGAGTATCCAAATAATTAAGGTCTCTCCCTAAAGAACTCAGAATAGTGATTCTTCTACTTCCCATCTGCCACATATCACTATTTTTAAAAGGTCTTTTCTGTGATTTATTGAGGCCTTTGGAATCTTATTCTTTTCTGCCTTTAACAGCATTAGCAATGCACATTTCCCTCCACCTCCTGGCTACACTCTCCAAATTCACCTCTTTATGAACAAAATAATGTAGATTTCCTCCTAGAAGTGGCTCTGAGAGTAATTGTCTGAAAGTGAAGTTAACCCTTTCAGATTCCCCAGGTGCCATTCCTAAATATCTTGTAAAACTCCTTCCTAATCACTCCCTGGAGGGAGAATGGTGTTGGAGGGTAGCAGCCATCATGCACACATTTATTTCCCTCTATTTATTTCCTCAAGGAGGCGGTAGTAGGCCCTCACTCTAAAGGGAAAGCAGACCGGGAGGCATTTACTTAAAAATAAATACAGGTCTTGAAGCAAGTAACTTTTGCTTCCTGTGCTGAGTTGTATGAGGCTCTCCGCTTAAAACCCAGGACAGAAGGAAACTGTGAACTAAGGATCCTATTGCTCAAAAAACGTGGAAACACTGGCTTTTTGTAAAGCTTCAATGTGAACTCCTGCAGTATCAGGACTCAGGGAGGCTTCAAATGAAGGAATTGGGGCTGCTTGGCCCAAGGCCATTATGCTGACTTTGATTGTTAATGGTTTTTTGTAGCTTATCTACAAAAGCATATAAAAGTTCTATTTTTAGATGCTATTAAATATGAAAGGCTATTTAGCACTTTTCCCTTTGGAGAAGCACTTGATTGAACACTAATATCTCCCTCTGTTGTTTGAACAATTTTTTAATGCCTTTGAATACTTTAGTCAATATTTGTGGGCTTTAATATTCCTCTGTCTAAGGCTTTAGCAGACAAGGCCTGCACTGTTCCTTTGGACTATTTTGTATTCTTCTCCATTGACCCAAGCGTCTACCTGATGCATTTTGAGGTCAGAATTCCGCCTCCAAACTTAAAAGAAACACTATCATGCATTGCTCTAGCTTGTAATTTGACCATTACTGAAAGGGAATGATATGTATAAACTGAGTGTTCAAGAAAAGTCTAATATTTAATGTAGTCCAAAGTGCCAACTGGTGATCAAATTTAAGTCTTGGTCCTTCAAGCAAATTCTCTTAGAGGAACATAGTTTCCTTACTTTCAGTTAAAGAAAAATATAAAGCAAAAAGGTATTTTTTTTTTTTCCTGGAATCAGCCTTACTGGTATTCTTGGGCCTAAGTATGATATAACAACAGTCTATTATATGAGGTTAAAATTATCTTTCAAAGGGTCTCAGCAGACATTTTATCTTCTACTCATTTGCCTGCACTGGCTCTTTGGTCAAGATAAACATTCCCAGCTAGTGTCTACTGCATTTAGCCTTACCACATTTTCCTGTGTGTTTCTGTGCTGATCCTATTTCCTGCTTTTAACTGTACAAATATATAACAATAAAGACGGTCATTTTGCTAGCAATTGAATTACAAAATGTGTTCTGTTCTCCACTAATGAAATCTCTATCTTGTTCAAGATCTCCAGCAAATAGCTTTTATATTTTTCTTTTCTGCAGTTTGCCAACTGACAATAGAAGCCAGCTTAGGGAGGAACGCTGCTGCAGAGCGAAAGTGTGAGTGCTAGTTATTTAGTGCCATCTAGTGGTGAAAAGAAAATTTGACCAACGTTTTGAATCCTCTCTTCCCTTTTCAACCAACTGAAGAAATACAAGTCCCTGTGTGTTTTTAGCAATCCATCATTTAAGTCTCACTTTTCGGAAAACTTCAAATAAAGTAAGAATATGTAACTTGTATGTAAATAAATTATATTTAAAATTAAACTGTATTAATCAACCATTTCGAGATAATGTCAAGTGAAGTTATCCACATAGAACAAAATGATACAAGCAAGAATTGACAACTTCTGGGCTATCATCTCAGTGAAGACAATAAGGTTGCGTCTAACTCTGCTCATTTTAATTAGCAAATATGTACACAACACTGATGGAGCAAACTCCATCATTTTCCTTCATTCTGTCCTTGCTAACGTTGTTCAAGCTTGCACCACTGAAAGGGCATGATAAGCATAAACTGAGTGTTCAAGGGAAGTCTAACACTTAATGCAGTCCCTCACTTAGGTTCTGGTAACTAGATTCTGGTAAGGGCCGAAGATTAAAGTTCATTTCTGCCTCCAAGTAGGAGTAAGTGTTGTAGCAGTTGTGACATGAAAAGGTTGAGTACGGATTCATGGGAGAACTTTTTCATAGAGCATTAGTGCTGCCTGCCATAGGTCTCCGTGTGTGTGTGTGTGTGTGTGTGTGTGTTACACACTTGTGTCTCATCTTCCTAGAAAGCTGAAGCATAAGGACTGCTTGAGCCAGGGTCATCAAGGCTGACCTAGGTAGTGTCCAAGTCTCTTGTATGAGAAGAATAAAAAGGGGAGGAGAGACAAGGAGAGGAGGGAAAGGGAAAGGAAGAGACAGAGACAGACAGATAGACATTGAAAAGAAGGGACACGCTCTCTCTCTCTCTCTCTCTCTCTCTCTCTCTCTCTCTCTCTCTCTCTCTCTCTCTCTCTCATGCACACACACACATACACACACACACACACAGAGAGAGAGAGAGAGGGAGAGAGAGAGAGAGAGAGAGAGAGAGTCAGTCAGTCTAGGGAATAGATGATAATGCAGAATGTGTTTGTAGACTCTCAGCTTCAAAAGTCTTTTCTGCTGCATGGAACAGAACATCATTTCTCTCTTCTATTGAGCCCTTCAGATAATTGTGCAAGTTGTACCCACATTAAGGAGATCATTTTTCCTTCCTGTAACTATTGATGTATGTAAACCTCACCGAAACATCCTAATAGAAACATTCAAAATAGTGCCTGAGTAAATATCTGGGTGCAACAGGTTCGATGGCATCAAGCCAGAAAAGTGATCATCACATGAAAAAAAAAAGTGCACGGAGGAAAATATTAAGGATTTGGATGAATAAGAGAAAGGTATGAAAACATGCCCACCATACACTTGTAAAAGTATGGTCTTCTTCAGGGTTCTAACAGACAAATCCATTTACCTCCAGCATTCAGATACCATTAGATCAGGTGGACTGTACAGCTGGAGGAATGCATCAGCCCAGTGCAGCATATCTGGCTCATGCCCTGGGACTCAGGACAAACAAGCAGGTTTATGGTGCTTAGGCAAGTAAGCTAGAATCACATATCCCAACCAATGAATAAGGACTGCCTTAGCTAGGGTTTCTACTGCTGTGACCACAGCCATGTGGATCAGAAAGGGTTTGTTTTGCTTGCACTTTTACATCACAGTCCATCATTGGAGGAAGTCAAGACACAAACTTAAGGTAGGGACCTGGAGATAGGAGCTAACGCAGAGACCATGGAGGAGTGTTGCTTAATGGCTGGCTCAGCTGTTTTCCCATAGTACCCAGGCTCACCAGCCCAGAAGTTACGGTATCCACATTGGACTGGCTTTCCTACATCAATCAATAATTAGTTATTGATAAGAATTAATATTATTTCATATTATCTTCATAATAATTTCATAATTATTTAATTATTAAGAAAATACTCTACAAAATTTGCCTACAGCTCAGTCTTTTTTTTTTAATTTTTTTATTTTTTGTTATCAATCACAGGTTAGGTACTTTGCATCCCATGCCCAGCCCGCCCACTCCCTCCCACCCTCCCCAACCCTCCCTCATCTCCTCCCCGCCCACTCCAAGTACAGCTCAGTCTTATGAAGGCCTTTTCTCAGTTAAGGTTCTCAGTTGAGGACTATAGCTTGTATGCAGTTGACAAAACCTTATCCAGTGCAAATATGTTACCATGAAAATTGAAAAAACCCTTCTGAGTATTGAACACCCTCTCCCGCCCAGCTTTTGATGATAGGTAGGGCAAACTGTGACAACAATCATCCTGAGTGAGGCATCCCAGAAGCAGAAAGACACATATGGTATATACACACTTATAAGTGGATACTAGACCAATAACATAGGATAAACATACTAAAATCTGTACACCTCAAAAAAAAGCTGAACAAGAAGGAGAAACCTGGCTAAGATGATTAATCCTCACTCAGAAAGACAAATGGGATGGACATTGAAAGAAGGAGAAAGCAGGAAATCGAGCAGGACCCTACCACAGAGGGCCTTGGAAAGACTCTACCCAGCAGGGTATCACAGTAGATGCTGAGACTCATAACCAAATTTTGGGCAGAGTGCAGGAAATCTTATGAAAGAAGGGGGAGATAATAAGACCTGGAGAGAACAGGAGCTGCACAAGAAGAGCAACAGAACCAAAAATATCTGGCACAGGGGTCTTTTCTGAGAGTGATACTCCAACCAAGGACCATTCATGGAGATAACCTAGAACTCCTGCTCAGATGTGACCCAGGGCAGCTCAGTGTCTAAGTTTGGGTACCCTAGTAAAGGGAACAGAGACTGTCTCTGACATGAACTCAGTGGCTGGCACTTTGACACTCCCCGCCCCTTGGGGAGGGAGCAGCCTTACCAGGCCACAGAGGAAGACATTGCAGCTAGTCCTGATGAGACCTAATAAGCTAGGGTCAGATGGAAAGGACAAAAGACCTCCCTATTAGTGGATTTGGAGAGGGGCATGGGAGGAGATAAGGGAGGGAGGGTGGGAATGAGAGGGAATGACAGAGGGGCTACAGCTGGGTTACGATGTCAATAAAATGTAAAAAAATAAAAATTTAATTAAAAAACCAATAAAATAAAAAGTATTAAAAAAAGGTGTTTCAATATATTGAGAGACACTGTGCTCCTAGATATTTTGCTAAGATTTTATATACGACTATTGGTCCTAAGGTTTGGATACATCTAGTTCCTATATCCTACAATATCCTGAGATGTCTGAGCTTTAGGTCCAGATTGCTACCACTGCTTGATACTGGGCCCAGTTTGTATGTCATCAGTGCAGCAGACTGGTGCAAGGGAAAGGCTTTGTCTCTGAAAACTGAAATGTGACTGAGAACCAGAGAGCAGAGTAAGCTCAGAGGTAGGGCGGCACAGCCACACTGCTCTTTGCTGGCCGGAGCTGAATGGCCTCAGGCACTCTGTATCAGCACAGACGGGGAGGGGAGGGCTTTCCAGATCAATAGTCCTATATAAATACAGGAGCAGCGGCGGTGTTAATCTTCCCGAGCAATGGAAATACAGCCAGTGCTCCAACTACTTATGACACGTGCGGCTCCTCTCCAAGATTGTTTTCTCCATTTTAGAGATGAGTCAAGTGGAGAAGTCATGGGATTTACCACCTTTTCCTATTTCATGCCCCTGAAACTTAGATAAAAATTTACAAATATAATTTAAGTAGAAGGACTTAAATTTGAAGGACTTAAATTGAAGGACATTTATCCTGGATATCCTTCCTGGAATGCAGAATTGAATTTGGCTCACCACTCTCTTGGGTAAAGCTTGCTTTGGTGGCTTCTACTACTGCTTTTCTACTATAAAGCCTTAACTCCACAGTCCAGGGCACCGATGCAGAAAATTCTGCCGATGTCTAAGAGGTCTGTTCCAATTACTCATCTAAGAACTAGCAATAACCCTGGCATGGCTTCATGGATTCAGTGGAGCCACTGTGGGATAGATCTGAGCTAAAGTTCCATGGATCACATGACCTCCATTGACCTCCATTTAACCTAGTACACAAGAGGGTCATTTTCATTTCCTGGACTTGGTGTCAGTAAAAATCTCGTGTCCAGTAATGTATAAAAAGTGTCCTTATTTCCTTATTCCCCAGGCATTGTCACCTCCTTCAAAGGCTATTTTTCTCTCTGATTTCAAAGAGAGATTATCACACACACACACACACACACACACACACACACACACACACACATGCACGCACAATACCCAACTATCAAGATACTTCCACTAAGAGATTCAGGCTTCTTTCTCTTTAAGACACTTGTGGCCTAACCTGTTTCAGACTTTGAGACTTGGCAGAACACTCTGGTACTGTCTTGGTTTTGGGTGATTCACATTCTGTTCACTTAGCATATGAGATTTTCTGTTAACACGTGTAGGAAAGAACTTAATAGACTTCCCGTCTAATTTTTGGCTAGTGGCACCATGAGTAGCTAGCAAATATCATAGGTATCAGTGGGTCATATTTTCATCACTGCTCAAGTTCAGCCATCCATTTTGTTAGTCACACAACTTGTATTTGGTGATTAGGTCTAATCTCTGGGCTCTGGAGTTCTGGGATTTGTTTTATTCTCATTGCATCTACAGACCCCAAATCAGTGCTAGGAGTCTCCATTGCACAAAAAGGACTGACTACAAAGGTCTGCAAGTACAATGGGATTCTTGCCTTAAGTCTATTTTTCCAAGTTGTGATGGTGAAATGTGTCTTTACCTTGGGTGACTTGTCAGATCTTTCAGGGTAAATAAATCTATAATATTATGTAATAAACATTGTAGAATAAGGTAATCAGAGGCTTCTGATATTTCTGTCTTTGGCTCCTTTATTTACAGAATACCAAAGTGGGTCTTTATTTAACTTTATTTAATTTATTTAATGGTTCATGTTTTAACTACTCTAAAAAATTTCCAAGTAAGGAGTTTTCTAACTGTTCAGAGTACAAGTCCTGATCTCCATCTACTATATCAACATCAGCAACTTCAGCCCAATCCAGCGTTACGTTTACCTGACATTCTGCACCCTAAGTATTCACTCCCACACACGTTCACACTCCTTTTGCCTGTGCAAGTAGGGAAACTCATGCGTGTCTTTGGTCTTTTTGCATTCCATACCTGTGGACACCAGTTGGGATTTGTGTCTAGTCTTTGGCTTAGAAACAGAGAAGGGCTTTAAGACAGCCAAAGGTAACTTGAATGGCAGCTTTTCAGAGAAGTTTCCTCAGGTAAATCATGGCACGGGGGAGTGAAATGCTGTTTCAATTGGCCAATATTAGGATTTTTCTATCCATGGCTTTATCAGCACGAGCTTAGTCCATCTATAAAGATCCCATGCTTTTCTTGTTTTAAGACACAGTCTCACCATGAATCTCAGGTTGGCCTTGAACTCTCATTCCTTCTTTCTGTATTAGACTACCTCATGTTGAAACTATGGCCCTGCACCATCAAACCCGGCTTCCATTTGTTCCCAGTCAATGCCATTACGTTAATGCAGATAGCCTGCAAGACTGGAATTTTAATTTCCTTTGGAATTTCTATTCACAGGGTGGATTTTTAAAAATATCAGCCATGAAGATGCAAAAAAAGGCAATCTCAGGCTATTTATGTGGAACTCGAGATTGTAAATTCAAGAATGTAAATTCCTATTTCTTCACTTTCTCTAGAGCAGTTAGGAGCCCCTATTCTCATTCGCAGATGAAACTGAACAAGGTGACATCCTGCTACCTTGTTCTGAATGTGATAAAGACATGATTCGACCATAGCAATGGGAAGGAGCAGTGCAACATAGGACGAAACACTCCATCTCTGGTGCCAGTTGGGTGGAATTTGAATCCCAGTTCTGGTCAGGCAATGTGAAGCAAGCCACTAATGCTTGTTTATAAGATAAAGAGAATAGTGCCTGTCAGGAAAGGTGCAATCTGTATAAGATATATATACAAATGGGTGTATCTGCTCTATTAGCCAACATGTCACAGTCATTAACTCAGTGTTCACATACTTCTGTGTATAATGAGAGCTAGCTGTGTTTTACCGTGATCAACCAGTTGTGACATACATTTCTATTGCCACATCAGACCACCAGGGTTTTATTACATAAAATAGAAATATTAGTGACTCTAATTAGAGTCTCAATTCAAACTTGCTAAAAATCAGTCCCAAACTATCTTACTTAGAAGTCTATTCTAGGACATCTCTACCACTCTTGTCTCTGAAATAGCTGTACAAGCTGTTCAGTAGGAGAGAGGTATGTGTGTGTGTCGGGGTAGGGGGAGGGTTGAGGAGAGGGAGAAGGAAAAATAAATGGACAAGAAGAGGAGAGATTTCATGAAACTGGTTGTAATTATTGTACATTGAGAGGGCTGTTTTCCATAGCTTGTAGAATGACTAGAGTCCAATCAAATTATTGAGAAAAATCTGAAAGTTGACTAATTTTAATAGTTGAAAAAAAAAACTGAATAGAGCAAACCCATTCTCTCTATCCTTAGCACCTCTTTTTTATTCTTTATACAAAACACCTTCATAGAAGCAGCCAGATTAGTATTTGATTGAATACCTGGGGGCTGTAGGCGAGGCAACTGAATATTACTTCCAACAAAGGGGGCTACACAATATCCAAGCTTCACCACATGGATCTCCCAATACTAATTTTCTTACTAAATATTTTAAAGTGTATAATATACACTCAACATTACCATATTTTAAGGAATTTAATGTGTACAGAAATTTAAATTTGTAATTTATACATTTTTCTTCTTGTTATCTGATGAAACATCCACAGAGGTCAAGACCATATTTAGTTTGTGGTCTAAAGACAAACAAGTAACTGGACAGATCTGACCCACAGACCCTGGTCTTTCTGTTCATGAACTGAAATACCCAGTGTAGATTTGTTTCTTAAAGCATAATACCTTGTTGCTTAATAGTCAGCATAAAATCACACTCACAGTTTACAGCTTCCATTTTCTAAAGTTTCACAGCCACATGTCTTATACCAAACAATAATCTTACAATAGTCCTGTATTTGTGATACTGAACTTGAGATATGACTCACTTTCCCCAGTATAATGCTAGCAAAAAGCAAGAGGCCTGTTAAGAAATTTAAGACATTGATGGATATCCCTTGTGAAAATTTTTTCTTAGAAGTCAGTCACCATGTCAGAAGCTTTACTATCTCAAGAGCACCCTGCTGTGAGGAGCCCCAAGCCTGGCATGTGATGTGACACATGGAATAGCACCCAGGCAACCAGCTTTGAACCTAATGCAGCCAAATGAAAAAATAAATAAATAACTCAGCTGATGTCCTTGGGCAAGAATAGTTCAAATCCTAAGACACAGAATTTTAGTAAACAACAAGTAATTACTGTTTTATAGCACTAGTTTATTTTTGTCCGACTGCTATTCTTGTGTGTGTGTGTGTTTGCTACTGTTTAGATCATACAGTTTATGCTGCACTTTGTATAGCACAGGATTCTATGATGGTTTATGCATGTAGCTGGAAGGAAGAGAGTCCAGGTTTGGTATCACACATTTGTTTCTAATTATTGCCTCACCCCATCTGTGTCTTGATCTTTTACATCATGAATTAGCTGTTAGTGATTTCTGGTATGCATTTTTCTCAGCTTCAGCATAATGGGTTTAGTATTTAGTGAACATCTTTAAACTATAAAGGTAAAAGTTAACAAGATAAGTATTATGAGTAACATACATGATTAGTGCTATGAAACAATTTGGATTTTCCCCTGAATAGTTGTCTTTGAAAACCCATATAATTAAATTGAGAAGTTTCCAAGAACTTATTGTATTTCTTCACATACAGTTTACTCCAGTGTACTCATTTATGACAGTTACTCAAATTAGAAAATTTTAAAGACTTCTCTTGAATATTTATTTCTTTAGCCATGTCATAACGTTCTTTTAACAAAGATGATTTAGCTCATATATTTCTCTATGTTCATGCAGATTATTATCTAGGTGCGTAGGTAGATGGAGGTTGCTGGATAGAAAAATAAATGATAAATAAATAGATAGACAGATAGACAGATATATAGATGTAGTTGGTTATGACACCACACACATACACAAACACACACACACACACACACACACACAAGTAAAGAGGGGGGGAGGGAGAGAGAGAGAAGACCATAGTTTCACTTTCTTTGATTTACCAAAAGAGCATATACATTCCTCTCCAACTTTATTTTTTTCTCTGAAAATAGGTACTATAATCATTCAAGATTAAAATATTCATCTCTCATCCAGTTTTATGATATTTGTGTAATGCTCATGAATAATGAATGGGTATTGAAGTTATTTATCATTTGTGTTAGTTAACTGTGGTTTTTTTTTTTTTTTAACCTAAGACCTATAAAACTGTGTCTACATTTTAGAGTACTTCTGAAATAGTATTGAAAATATCACCAAGGTCTTTGGAAGTTGCAAGTTATCTTGGTTTCTTTTTCTCTTCCTGTGATAAAATATCCAGACCAAAGAAACTTAAAGAAGAGTTTATTCTGGCTCATGTTTAAAGGATACAGCCCCTTATGTTGAATGTCAATTTCTCAGCTGATTATAACACATCACATTCCCAAGGTGGGGGGGG
>CM053765.1:78264098-78326617 GCA_028658305.1 Pachyuromys duprasi | reverse complement strand
GGGGAAGCAAGAGGGAAGTCACTGTTGACTATCTGGTAGGGTTGAGTCTGGTCTATAGGAGACCCTCTCACTGTCACTTACACAGACACACACACACACACACACACACACACACAGATCAAGGCTTTGTTTTGTTTTAAACTTCTTGAGCATCTGGAGTGCTTTTCCCCAGAGTAACTGAGATTTGCTGAAAATGTAAAAAGTTATCCTTCTGAAGTTTCTTGCTGTTATGGATGTAACACTGAAGGAGTCTGTAAATATAGCAGAAAAATCATCAATAGTGTCAGGAATTGGTGCTCTCCCATGGGGTGGGTCCAGACATTGGTTGGACATTCCCTCAGTCTCTACTCTGTCTTTATCTTTGCACATCTTGTAGGCACTAGAAATCCTGTCAAGTGGCTAGTTGAATCAGATGCTGAGATGCACAGCCAAGCATTAGGCGAAGCTCAGGGAGCCCTGTGGATGACTGGGAGGTGTGGAGGATAGAAGGGCCTGGAGGGGACAAGAACACCACAAAAAGACTAACAGAGTCAACTAACCTACCTAGACCCATGGGGGTTTACAGAAAGGGAAGCACCAATCAAAGAACATACATGGACTGCACCTAGGCCCCCTACACATAAGTAACCAATGGACAGTTTGATTTTCATGTGGATACCCTAGTAAGTTGAGCAGGTACTGTCTGTGACATGGACTCTGTCCTGCTTTTGATTACTTTGCTGTAGCTGGGCTGCCTTGCTTGGCTTCTGTGGATGAGGATAAGCTCAGTCCTGACATGACTTGATGAGCTGGGATGGGTTGTTGGTGGTGGGGGTTCCTCTTTTCAGAGGAGAAAAGGAAGAGGGAGGGAGGGACTGAGGGGCTATGATTGGGATGCAAACTGAATATATAAATTAAAAATAAAATTTTAAAATATGATTATAAAAAGATTATGATACTCCTATATCCCACAAAATAATTCTATTACATCTCTATTCTAGGAAGAATGTTGTGTTAGAAGCTCCCTGCTTATACATGTTTGTGGAGTTTGCTGTTACATTTGCTGACTTTTGTTTTTTAGATTGGTACATGGCTCAGTAAAACACAGGTTACAGTGGGAATGCCCTCCTGAAATACTTCCATTTGACCCGCTTCTAATTACATTAGCGGAGGTAAAACATCCTAGCTTTCCTGAGTGCTAATTGAAAAATATTTTAAAATCTAATTATTATTTTGTAGCTTATAAGTACATATTAATCTATACTTTGAAAATAAATATCAAGTGATAGGCACTAAAATATTGGGCTCTAAGCAAGTAATTATAATTGTTATGTATATATATATATATGAATGTATATAAGACATTATATGTACACACATACATATATGTATGTGATAAATGAATTAACAAGTCTTATAAAAATGAAATTCTGACAGGAATTTACAGCTAAATGAAATAGATGGTGTATCATACTTAGTTCTATTTTTTGACATTCTTTTCCTTCATTCTTCTCTCATATATGATATCCCCTTCCTTCTCTCCTCACTCTCTTACTACCCCCATCGTGCCTCTCCCCCATATCTACTCATCTTTCATTTCCCTTCAGAAAGGATCAGGACTCTTAGAGTTATCAACTGAGCACAGCACAGCAAGTTACAATAAGACCAGGCACAAACCCTCATATAGACTTGATATAGACTGGGTAAGGCAGCCCAGTAGGAGAAAAAGGATTCCAAGAGCAGTCAAAAGAAACCCTCCACTCCCACCATTAGGAGTCTCAAAAAACACCAAGCCACACAGCTATAACATATATGCAGAGGACCTAATGCAGGCGCATGTAGGCTCTGTGATTCAGTCTTTTATAGAGAATAGCAAACCATGTTTTAGACTAATCAAAACTGGTAATACATTACATAGTCCAAATGGTTAGGGTATGCTAGTACTTTAATTTGAAAAATTATTAAAGGGCTCCTTCCTTTATAACTTATTAACTATACCATTCTAAAACATTTTATTTACTTGTGTGTTTGTTGTGGGAGTGCGTGGGGGTGAGTGTGGGTATTTGTGGTTATAGGCATTAGAGGACAACTTCTGGGAGTTGATTCTCTCCTTATACCATATGGGATCAGAGATTAAACTCAGGCTCCAGGCTTAGTGGGGACTGCCTTGACCTGTCAAGCCATCTCAGAGGTCAAGATCTATCCTGTGTATGGACCTGTGGCCTAACATCAGTACATTTATTTCTGTACTGAGTAGCAATTTACTTTCTTCTTCTCTTCACTTAATAATTGGGAAGGAATACAGACCACTGTTGAGATCCATTTCAGCTTTGACTTTCAAGTCTCCATCTTGAAAATGAATAAGATACAGATACTGTTAGGACAAGTACTGAGCCTGTCAGAGAGTGATTTGCCATGTTGGTGATTTTGTTTATGACTGTGAGAAGGGGACATTTGACCACTGTTTGGAAGCAGGTACTCAGGTCAAGTTGACAAAATATTGAAAATCGGCATTTTGTAGCTGGTTATTTGGACCTGTTTCACAGATAGATCCAAGAGCACTGCTGCTACTTTCCTCTTGCTTTGTTTGATCTCTTTCAGAATTCAGACAGTCACTTTTTGTCTTCTCATGGTGGCAGGTAAAGCATGGAGTGCTGACCATTCTTTTCTAAGGCACTCAGGAAGAAAGGCACAATACACACTGTTAAACAGACATTGTTTTCAACTTGTGCTCCACTCAACAGCAGACTCAAGTTCTGACAGTGCTCATCCCAACTAGTGTAGGGTCTAAATATCTTAATTAAGTTGTTGGAACTTACTGAGCATGCCTGGTGTCCAATACAGAGCACAGGATGAGCAGTTTCCTACCCTCCAGTGTTTCTTCGGAAGTAATCTCAGAGTTCTCCTGACTTCCTTATCTTCTTTTACTAGTAATTTTTCCTTTCCTCCCCTTATCTGTCCTTGTTTTAACTATTTTTTTTAGCCCTTTAGTTTTTTTCTTTCCTTTTTGTTGTTCTGTTGGTTTTCCTTTTCTTGCTTTCTTTTTTTTTTTTTTTTCTTTCCTGTGAGACTGGAGGCTTCTGTATTGTGTATATTTTGTGATATGATTTCTTGGTATAATTCAAATTATAATTGCTGAAATTGCTCATTGTGATTAGAAAAACATTAAACAAACGTATAGTTTCACTTATGCTAGAAGCACTGAGTTTTGTGGTTGGTAAAATAATCAAAAGGTACTAATCATGTTTCTGTGTTTATATTGTCTATGGCAGGGCTTGAGGGAGACTAAGCATCCTTATACCTTTGTGTCAAAGGAGGGCTTTAGGGAGTTACTTCTGGTCAAGGGTGCTCCTGAGAAAGCTATACCTTTGCTGCCTAGACTGATCCCTGTGCTGAAGGCGGCTCTGGTAAGTCACTTATTTCACTGGGCCTCATTATCCCAATTACATGATAAAGATGTACACTCTGATACAATAGACCATTGTCTGTTCTTCCCCTCCCATATATTATTACATGGAAATTGGTGCCTTATTGTGGGTTTGACAGGTGTGTGCAGGGTCAAACCACTGTTATTCACAGTCAGATGGTTATGCACTTGATCATTTTTGAGGCCCTATGAGTGAAAGGGAATCTTTGGGGCAATTAGAGGAGATAACCTCAGCTGACTCTGTGTAAGAGATGATAGGTGGATATTAGTAACTGCCCTTATCTAAAGGACATTGTTTTACCTCTGGATACACTGCCTTAAAGCTTAGTTCCAAAATTCTGTTTGTTGGTTAATTTCTAGAATTAAATTCTTAATCCTGCTTGTCCTGTTCTCTTATCTGTCTTCATTTTCATTTTTCCCTATTTGTCCCTTTAACTTTTTCCCCATTTATACCAGTGAGCATGTCTCATTGAGCTATAAGTGCACCAATTTTCATAGAAAATCTATTCTGAAAGTAGAAAGTAGAATTATACACAAAGGGCCATGGAAAATGGCCAAATAACAGAATCCAGGGGCCCTTTCGTAGGGTTGTAGAGGCTTTAATTTTTCCTGTTAACTGTCCTCAGGTTCATTCTGATGATGAAGTGTTTGAAAGAGGACTGAGTGCCCTCGTGCAGCTGAGTGTGGTTGTTGGCCCGTCTCTGAATGGCCATCTGAAACTTCTGCTTACAAGTGTGAGTACTGCACAGAGGAGAGGAGCTGTGCCTATCTCCATAGTGCAGCCTTCAGATCAGATACTGCCTGAGCTCAAATTCTTAAAATCATATTTCCTGTCATGTTATAACATACCTGGCAGAAGGAACCAAATGGTAGGAAAGATTTGTTTGGGCTCAGAGTTCCACAGGTGTCAGTTCTTCATGGCAGGAAGGATGTGATAGCGTGGAGCAGGTGACTTCAGAGTGGGCCTGAAGCATAGATGGTCTATGGGAAGGGCCCAGGGTCTCAGCAAACTCTCCAACTAAACCCGACCTCCCACTTCCCTCTTCTCAATGATGCTATCACATGAAGAACCCAAAGGACCAGTGCACCTCCTTGGTGAGAGCCTCGAGAATTTAATACCTCTGGAAAAATCCTTGCACACAAACCAGGGGCTTGCTATGTTTATCTGGATGTAATTCTATCCAGTCACTTTGACAGTCCATGTTAACAATTACCATAACCAGGAAGTACAAAGTCGATGAAGTAGGTCACAAAATATTTTAGTAGTAGATAGTGCCTTTCTAATATTTTCTAATGGACTAAGCTTCCAAAGCTGACTTTAGTTTATAATAAAAAGTGCTCAGCATCACTTTATTAAACCTGTGTAGAATATGTTTCTAAAATGTTTGCCAGAGAATATGGCTTATTTTTGCCAAAATGTTTGGTCAATGTCTGCAGAAATGCATGTATTTTATGGGAATATTGGAACAGTTGCTCATGACTTCACTCCATACCACTGCTTCTCTGCTAGAGCCTATGATTCTTTCTTCACCTATGCAAAGTTCTGTGTGTTTAGTATGCAAGCGGTCTTGTGGTTTCTAGTCTGGTTTCCTTTGTCAGTTACTTTTCTCCTTTTCCCCTAGTTGTTAGGTAATGTGTGTTTTGGAGGTATAGCTTTCTGTCATATTTCTCTGCATGGACTTGCATGTTGAAGAAATGAAAAAAAACGCCATGGTTTTGTAAACTTCATTTTTGTGTGAGTACATGTGTATGTTTTTATGTGGGTGCAAAAGCATGTGTATTTGTATGTCTGCACGTATGCACACATGTGGAATGCAGAGGACAGTCTCTGGTGCTTTCTTCAGGAGTTCTGCCCACCTCCTATAAGATGGAGTTTCCATCTGCCTGAAGCTCACCCCTTAGGCTATACTGTCTGGCCAATGAACCTCCTGTTTCTGCCTCCCCAGTGACAGAATTACAAACGTAAGTCAGCATGCCAGTTTTTAATATGAGTATTGAGTGTTGAAGTCAGTCATTTCCCCAGCCCCAGAAAACGTGTCGTAGCAGGCAGTATGAGACAGGTAGTGCTTGAAATGACACAAATTCTACCTTTAACCAAATGCCATATTGTTCCATGTAAATTTTAGGGAAACATTTACTGAAGCTCTTTCGGTTCTTAAATTAAGGCATACTCAAAAAATATTTGTACTTACAGCAAAATTTGTTTGTTTGTTTTTACCCTCCCCTTACCCCAATCTTCAAAAGCTCTCCAAGAGGCTAAGGGACAAAAAATTCAAAGAACCCATCACCAGTGCCTTGCAAAAGCTGGAGCAGCACGGTGGGAATGTAAGTAGAATGCTGCGGCGGTGGCGTGCGCTGCTTCTGTACATCTTACTTCAGTCCTCTTAGGAGAATCCAGGTGTGGTTAGTATGTGTTAAGACATCGAAGGTGCAAGTAAAAATGGGAAAGTTTCTGGCTTTTCCTCTCTTAGGCTAAGAATTTGTTTTATTGGGATGGTATAGTTTTTAAGATGGCTTCTCCAGATCCAGGCTGGGTAAATATAGGTCTGTGTACTTTTGTGGCAGTCTTGCTGGCACATTCTCAAGTTTCTTTTAAAACTATTTTAGATGTTTTTGTTTGAACCTGTGAGAGGTTCTGAGCAAGGATGACTAACTGATCCCAACCCCATTTTTAAAAATTTTGTATTTATTTTTCTACTCCGCTGTACTGTGGAGAAACCCCAGGTCCTGTGTGCTCACAGGCACTACCCGAGCTACCTGCACTTGTGGTTCTCCACTCCCTTTTAACCAGTCTTCTTTTCTCCCTCTGAGCTTTAGGATCTCGCTTCAGATGTAAATTTTAGGAAGCATTCACTGAAGCATTTACTGCCACATTAATATAGACTGTACGTAAGAGTTGATCTAATTTTTCTCCCCAACTTTTCAAGGGGAGGAATATAGGGACTTCATGACTATATGATGTCAGGAAGATTAATTGAATTTTTATACTTTGAAAGAAGAATTTAGCTAGTTAGCTTAACAAGAACTTTAATTTTCTGTATTTTCTAAATAATCAATTATAAAGAAATGTATGTAGTTGTATACAATGTTTTGCTGGTAATGCATTAAGCAGCTAATTCTGCTAACTTTAATAATCTTTGAATTCCATATGTTGTTTTTGTGATGAACACATAAAGTTTATGCAGATGAACTAAGCCTCAAAGGGGTTGTTAGAGAATGCTTTTCTTTGTTGCATTTGAGTTCTGGGCAAGAGATTGATATTCAGACACTGAGGATATGTGCACAACCAGTTCCTGCCCGTCCAGTGATTCCGTTTCTGATTACTTACTTGTAAATATTACCCTAGAATCAAAATACCAGATGTATTTGCCCTTTCCTCCTCTGGAATGCAAATGAACAGATGGTAAATAATGATGACAGCTCTTTAAGCTGGACCTTTCCCTAGATGGTTGTCTGCTTCCAGGGGACCAGTTTAGGGAACAAATCAGGAAAAATAGAACCATCATGTGACATTTATGGATATCTGTGTGTTGGGCAGGGGAAGTTATGATGGAAGCTGCACATTGTTATTTGGAGCTGGCCTGAAGAGGATGTAGTTGGCCAATCTAAGAACCTAGAGAGAGAGGGGTCGCCTCTTGATGTTACTCAGTATTTCTAGCTTTTGAATATTGCTAATATTGAATTTAAAAAAAGAAAAATGATTGTGGTTATAAGCCTTCTTCACTGGCCCTTGCGTGTCCTTCATTATATTTTAGTAATAATTGGTATCATTGAAAAAACAAACAAACAAACAAACAAAATAGGGGATAGAGAGGTGTCTCAGAAGTTAAGAGTACTTGTTACTTTTGCAGAGAACCTGGTTTCAGTTCTCTGCACTCACAATGTGATTCACAACCTCCTGTTCCAAAGGGACATGACACTCTCTTGCTAGCTTCCTTGGGCAGGAGGCATGCACATGGTACAGAGACAAAACACTCATACCCATAACATTTATACATCTTACTCTTTTTTTTTAAGCTTTGCATTAGGAACAATCCAGGTGCTGTTCTTCTGGCTTGATTAGTGCTATCCCAACTGTGGATACTTTGCTATTCTCTAAAAATATAAGAAATGCTCTTTTTTTCTCCTCCAAGAACTTAAAAACATATTAAGTTTCTTTAGTAGCAATGAGTCTTTAAAAATTATTGGGCCTGGAGAGATGACTCATTGCCCAAGCATACTGCCAGCTCTTTCAGAGGACACAGCTTCTGTTCCCTGCGCCCATACAGTGGCTCACTACCACAAAAGATCTGATGCCCATTTCTGGCCTCTGTGGACACTGCACACATGTGGTACACAGACATATATTCAGGCGAGACACCAATACACATAAAATAAAAATAAACAAAGTCTAAGAGAGAATAAGAACTTTTAGTAGAAGAGTTTCCTATTTCTTTTGACTTTTATAGATTATAATAATATGAGTGTTCAACTACTGGGGAAATGAAGACATTTGTTACAGACACAGAGGTGCTTTCTTATAAGTAATCTTTACCAGTCTTTAGTTGAATATTTTTTTTTACAAATGCACAGTTTAGTTTTTGGTCTCAGCAATATTTATTTTCCTTTGTCTTGGGAAAGGCAAATGTGCCACACTCCACTTTAGAGTATGTAAGAATTGTGGAAAGTACTCCACAGAATAGGTCATAACTATTTAACTATTTTGGTCTCCAGTATGAGCCTCAGAGGTAGACTTTGATACTATCTTCCTTTAAATCGGAATGTTGGGTGCAGAGAGCTAATTAACCCAGGTGTGTTCATGGAGTGCAGGGAAGATAAAAATAAATACTGCGCTGACTCCTCACTGCTTCCGTATATACTTTAAGGTTGTTATCCCTGTTTTATTTCCCTCAGAGAAATAGTTCTACTCATTTTGTAATTTTGTCTTTTTTAATTTTGTCTGAGGATGGTGAAGTTAGCTCTCCACAGTTGATGGCTTCTGGCTTGGGTGTGGGAGGGGGCTGAGTCTGTTCTATGTAAGTGGCAGGACACTGAGGATTTTACCGTGCTCCAGTGAGTATATATCTTTCACAAATTGGACTTGTTTCATTTTTAAAATTTTTTGGGGGGGGTCACAAGGGTGGAGGGAGTCTTGTATACTTCTTAAGCAACACTTGTAAATATAGTGCCCATTGAGGTAACTGTATGTTCTAATGCCAGTGTTTTTTTCTTTTGTCAGGGAAGTCTTATCATCATCAAATCCAAAATCCCAACTTACTGCTCTATCTGCTATTGAATAAGGGAGCCAACAAAAGCCATGCTGCTTACTCAGGCACTGACAGTGGCTGCCTGGACCTTGCCTCAATTCAGATCACTGACTCACAGTGACTCACATTCATTAACTAGGCTACGAGGACCATGTCAAGTCCAGGGGAATCATCATCCAAGCTGTTTGTCAACAAAAAGCACAGGTGCTAAAAGGCAATTAAAATAACTTATATAAAAGTTGAGTTCTATGGGAGTTTCTTTTTTTTTTAAGAGGGTAGCATTCCTACTTAATGCTTCTTTTTAAGAATTTATTTAATTTTTTATTAATTACAATTTATTCACTTTGTATCCCAGCTGTAGCCCCTTCCCTTGTCTCCTCCCAGTCTTACCATCCTTCCCTCATCTCCTCCCATGCCCCTCTCCAAGTCCATGGATAAGGGAGGTCCTCTTCCCCTTCCCTCTGACCTATTTATCAGGTCTCATCAGGACTGGCTGCATTGTCTTCCTCTGTGGCCTGGCAAGGCTGCACCCCTCAGGGAGAGATGTTCAAAGAGCCAGAACTGAGTTCATGTCAGAGACAGTCCCTGTTCCCATTCATAGGGAATCCTCTTGGAGACTGAGCTGCCATGGGCTACATCTGTGCAGGGGTTCTGGGTTATCTCCATGAACGGTCCTTGGTTGGAGTATCAGTCTCAGAAAAGACCCCTGGGCCCAGATTTTTTTTTTCTGTGACGCTCTTGTCCCCTCCAGGTCTTCCTCTTTCTATCTCCCCCTTCTTTCCTTGTGCTCTGCTTCTGCTTTGATACAATGCTGGTAGAATCTTTCAGAGTCCCTCTGTAGTAGGCTCCTGTCCTGTGCCCTGTTTCCTCCCTCTTCTGATGTCCATCCCGTTTGCCTTTCTGAATGAGGATATGTGGGAGTTTCTTGTCTTTGTCATCTGTGTGAGTTTAAAGATCACAGCTATGTGTATATATTTAAATACATTTTTACTTAAGAGCCTGTCTGAAGATCATATTGTAACTGTGCCCTTATTATGTAGCTTTATTTTGGTCATATCTTTGTTTTTATATTTATCAAGACTGAAAAAATTTAATATAGCAAGTAAACATTTGTGGCTTCACTATTAGCTGGGATGTGTAAATGTGTATTTTATAATTGGAATGCTTGGAAACATTTCTTTCCTGAATATTCTAGTTTAAAAAATAACTTGTTTTAAATGTGAAAATTCTATTACAAGTGTGTTGTTTGTTACAACTTTAATACCACCTAAACTTTAGGTGTTATTTGTATTTAACTAAATGTTATTTTTGTATTTTTTAGCATGAAAATACTGATAATATACATATACAGATATTCAGAAATTAAAATCTTAAAACTTACATATATCCAGTAATATTTATTTGTGTTTCACAGTTACTTGTTTTGTTAAAACATAATTTATGAATTCAGCCCACAGTTTCTGATGAGATAGAAATTTACTCTAGATCATTCTGCAAAAGGAAGGAGGAGAGAAAGAGAAATAGAAAACAGAAGTAAGGTCTTCCTTTTCACCGAAAGAAAATAGGATCTCACTGTAGGGACTTGGCTGGCCACACGTCGGGAAGCATGGAGACGGGCAGTCCCTATGTTATGTGACAGCATCTGCATGCCAGATAGATGATTCTCTCCCCCGTTCTCTCCCACAGACACCTGTTTCAGGTAGTTGAGAGCTGTCAGTTGAAAGAGTACAAGCACTTACTGAGGCACCTTACAGACATGCCCATTCTTCACCAGGTTTTTTGCTTCCTGGGTCCTCTCTTTTGTCAGGTCTACAGTACCTTGTCACATTCTAAGACTATGCCTGCTACAGCAACTGCCTGACCTCAGTCTTGTTTTGAGTTTTCCCTGTAAGCAACACTTCCCAAAGATAGTGACAACCTAGCTTTAGTCTAGCAATTAATTATTGAACTTGTTGGATCATAAAGACCTACAGCAGACACAGTAGAGTAATAAACACTTTATTTTACTTTTATTTTTTCCTTTTTGAGATACAAAATGTGCACATTGAGTTTACACAAACACGCGATGGCAGATTTCAGTGTACATGTACTGTACTACTCTTAATTCCTACACTGGTGATAGCAGGGCAGCTTTCAACATCCTATCTCTACACCAGAATAGATACCTGATTTATTGTTGCAGACAGTTGCAAATTTTCTCCTCCTGTGTCCACCTGGTTCTTGTGATATTTCTATGAAACAGGGAAGATGTGAGCATCTATAGTACTGTTGTGGCAACTCTACAGTTTTGGCTTATCATTAAAAGGAATGTGAATCCTTTGAGTTATATGATGAGTATAATCATAATGCAATTCAGGTAAACTGTCCAATGTTTGCATTCATTTTCTATATAATCTTATGTAAAATTTCCAATATGATGGAATCACTGGTGTTTTCAAAGAATATTTTGCTTGATCTTCATTCATTTGGGCAGGATTCTCTGTCCCTGAATGGCTTATGATAAACATGCTGTGAGAACATTAGGGTTTGGGGGGCGGCTAGAATTGCCCTTTACTGCTGTTAGGCTTACTTGTTAATAAGCATCACTAGGTTTTGCAGGACAAACATCCGGACCCTTTTCAAGTCTGTAAACATCCTTGGTTTGTATAACACTTTGAATTTCTACTTCATGACACAATACAAAACAGTCTACAGGTAAGATCGAACAGGTCCAAAGTTACATGGATTATGTAGAGCCTTGGCTTAAATATGGAAAATTAACAAATACTAAAATAATTTCGTTAGGTATATGCTAACATCTGATAATAAACTAATTTTTAAATGTTCTTTAAAAATGCCGAATACGTTAATATCTTTAACAGCAAGTGGACAAGCCATAGAAATTAAGACTGTGGTTTTGGCCTTTTTTTATTTATAGTAATCTTTGATTCTTTTATCACTCTTATATGAATCTAATTAAAATAAAGTTTATTGGCTTTCTGGAAGTTAAATGCAGATGTACATATTTTAGAAAACCATTTTAAATCCAGGACTGAATACATACAAATGAGTGAAAAACCCATTGGTATTTTAAAATCACTGCTCTGTGAAAGCCTCAGTAATACCTGGCTAAGGATCAAAGCTCTTCCAGACTCCGTGCCTTTTGAATATTCTCAAGAGTATGAAACAAGTTAGCACATTCCATGACCCCAGTGATGTTGTGGAAAGATGCAGATTTTTAAGTGGAAAACCTAAATCTTTGGGAGGGGGTTGTTTTATATTAAAACAAAGCTGATTGTGTAATGTGCCTCAGTGTAAAGCTGAGCAGTCTATGCTAGAAGTGGTAGCTCCATCTTGTGTGTAGAGTAGTTCACATTTGCCTCTTCAGTCAAGGATTTGCTGACACGTTAGATGACGTTTTCGAAGAGCTGCATGGAGCGCATTATGTTTTCATCCTGTAAGGGTGAAACAGAAGGAATTTATTTGCGGTGTCTATAATGGAAAGTCCTGCTGTACCCCTAAGGATGGCCTTTGCTCTTCAGGAGCTGCTCTGTGATGGCGAGTGTATCTGCTCTTCATCCTACATACAAATAATTTATTTTATACTTTCTTGAATATGCCTTTAGATACTTCACTTACTACTTGGTACTAGACCAAAGTTATTTCTCAAATGATGTGAAAATGGAAACAGTGAGTGTGATGGCTGAGCTTGGTTGTCACCTGCACCTGGGATCTACTAAAAAGCTTCTGGGCAGTCCTGTGATGGATCTTCTTGACTGAATTACTTGAGGCATTACTTGAAGACCCACCCTAAATCTGGGTGGCATCAGGAAATGGATGAAAGAAACTTTGATTTTTGCCTGCTTGCTGGCAAGTTCACCTATCCTGTTATTACAGTATTCCTTCACTAGTATTAGAACCACCCTCTTCAGGATTTCAACATAGATTTCAGGTCAGCAGCTCTCCAGGAATCTTTTAGGACTCTAGTGCCATATAGGGACAATAAATAGACATGTAGCCTAGTGGTCTAAAGAATTACAGATTCTCAATCTCTCCAATATGAGTCAGCCATTGTTGAATTACTGAACCATGATCTTTAAGAAATTATCCAAAGAAAACAAATGAGAACTTTGGCATTTCAGGTAGATTGTAAGCAAGAGCACAAAGTATCCATGTTCTGGGACAGAGAAGAATCAATATGTTTACAGTCATTTTACCTCTTTAGATGTCAGCTATTGCTAAATCTATGTGCCCTGCAGGAGTCTTGAAAACTGAATAGTTTCAGAATGCTAGAGATTGCCTAGGAGAAAGCATTGCATAGTGGTTGTGTTCATCTTAGCCTGTTTCTTAGACATGAGCTACAGTGACAGTTTAGGCTACTGAGGAACAGTCCTGCACTGTAGGCGAACTGTATTAGTGGTGAGTCACAACTAAAGCAATGGTGCTTCCACCGCTTACATCACAACTAAGGGGGCTAACAACCCCACTTTCAATCTCTCAGAGATGTTGACTTTGAGAGGTGAATTGAGAAGTGAGTAGGCATTAGGAAACTTGAAAATGAACAGTTGAAGGAAGGTGGAAAACAATTGAAACATCAGAAAATGTTTCGCTGTGCTTATTAATTTGTAATTATGGCTCTACTCATGCATTGAGTTGAATCAGTCTAGGTGAGCTAAATCTAGATTTACAGGTAATCCATATCTACTAGATTTCTCCAGAATATTTTGCTCTTTTATAACTGGAGACAATTATTGGATTCAGATAAAATATTTCTTTTTTCCACATATATTAAATCTGTGATACTTTGCTGAGGACCTAAGTTTGATCTGAGAAAATCACGATGGGAAGGAAAGAACCCACTCTTGCAAGTTGTCCTCTACCCTCCACATGTGTGCTGTGGTATGTTCCTTCTTCTCAATCTACAAACATACACACTCAAAATTTTAAACAAAAGACCAATATAAGCTTCCATAGTTCTTTGCACTGGATTTCTGATTCTATGCTGACACAAATGTAACATGTTTTAGAAAAACTATCTGGGAAAGAGGAAAGCCTTATTTTTTCCTTATGTATGTCCACGTGTATGTCTGTGTGTAGGTCTGTGGGCACAAGCATGTATGTGCCTGCAGGGTCTGGAGGAGGGTGTCAGATCCCATAGTGCTGGAGTGACAGGCCCTTGTAAGTTTCCTGACCTGAGCGCTGGGAACCAAACTATAAGATGAGGAGCAAGCGCTCCTAGCCACCTCTCCAGCTTCAGAATCAGTGATTTAAATCTATGTGCTTTTGTTTGGTTGTCAGTAATGAGTCCCTTCTAAAGGTATCCAGAGACAAAGGCAGCGCACGAGTAATTTTCACCTCAGTATTGGCATGCTAACAATCGCGTGTGTGCATAAGTATGTTTGTGTTCAAGCGACAAGACTGTGTCATTGTTAGCTTATGCCCTTGATTTATATCTTGCTTAGCTCACATTGGCTAATAGGCTGTGTTCCTTTGTAGCTGATGCTAACAAAGGAATAGTGCTTTTCCTTACTTACTTTTTGGCAACTTTCAATGAACTCATCTATGGTAACAACACCATCTTTATTTTTGTCCATCTTCTGTTGAGAAAGAAAAGAACAAAGCATTGTATTGACATGCCCTTTGATAGCCTCCCCATACCCAGTAGATTCAAAGAGATCAGAATATAGCCTATCATTTTTGTGTTACATAGGGTAATTACATGCTAGGAGGAACTAGTGACTTCCTACAATGGCCAAATTGTTGTAGGTTGTGATTTTTCTCTATGTAGTGTGAAGCATGAATCACTTAAACTGTTTTCTAAATATGACAGGACTCTATATCGGAAGAGGAGTATTGAACATTTGTTATCTTTAAGGCTCTTGTGGAAGCTGTATGACAACACTTTGTGAAATAAAAGAATGGCTTATTCAGGGTATTGTCACTCTTACAACTGTTTGTCATAATAAATTTAAAAAAAAGAAATTATAAAATAATGAGGCTATTTGTCCCTGTGAATAAATATTCTCCTTTACAGTTTTTATTGTTGTTGTTTGGATTTGTTGTTGTTGCTGTTTTCGTTTTGGTTTTGGTTTTAGTTAGTTTTTTTTTTTTGATCAAGGTTTGTTTGTTTGTTTGTTTTTTCCAAGTATCAGGAAATCATTTTATAACTGCCCTCCTGCCCTCAAATCTTTCATTCCCACCTGGAAAAAGGTCTCCACATGCTGTCGGGGAGCATCTTCTTTAAGGACAGGATATGTGCATTTTCCCATCATGTCATATATTGCTTTCATTATATCCAGCATTTCCTGAAATGGAAAGGCACTCATGTGAGGCTGTACACCAAGTGTGAAGAAACTTATCTAACATGAATTAGGAGGTTTTGTTCATAGTGTTTTATTTGCTTCTTTCTTAAATTCTTGATGAGGTGCTTTTTCCTTGGCCTGCAGCCAACAAACAGTCTTTTGCCCCAAAGCAGTGGCATCTAAATGTAACAATTTTGAGGGCTCCAATTTGAAATGAATCAGATTCCTATGTATCTCATTTAGCTGGGAAAGAAATAGTCTGGCTTAATGCTTTGATTTTCAAAAACTATATAGACTTTGTTTTATTGATACATTACAGATTTGATTGCCCATTTCTATTTAATACAAATATTTTATATTTAGAACTAAAATTAACTACTAATTACAGCCAATTATTAAGAGTCTTTGGAGTAGTTAGTCACTTTTTTTCTATTTTAACTAAAGAAGTCACACAAGAATACAAATTCCAATATTTTGACTAGGAAACACCTTAACATTCTGTTAGCTTTTAAAGTAAAGTCTAGCTTTTGCCATTCCATTTTAATCTTATAAAAGGAAAAAAAAATCTAACCACTTAAATGTTCAGATCTAATATTTGACATGAAACATCCCAGATTAGGCAAATGACACAACACAGTTCTATTTGTATTTGCCTTTGAGGTTATGGATTAGATGATAAAGCAGTTTGTAAAAATAAGTGAAAAATTAAAAGATGTTTTAAACAGGTAATTTGTAAAATAAAATGTACGCAAACTTGATGAGTTCTATTATAAACATAGAAAGAGTCAGAACATTAACACTATCTTCAGCTCTCAGCACTGAGGCAGAAAAAAAATGCTTTGAAAGGGAAGGACTGATTCTTAATGTTCTCTGTAATGCCTCAATATTCTTGAGGTACTTAGGCAATGAATACTCATGCTATATCAAATATTCAGAAAGTGCATCCATTCATGAGTCTTAAATTTAGTACTCCTTGATAACATATAATATGACTGCAGGTACACTCTTCCAATGACTAATCAAGCAGTGGTGTCTGATAAGATCCATTCATGTCTTCCCTCCTGAGTACTTTTTCTCAAATGAGACCCTTTGTTGAAACCTCTACTCTGGAGAAGCTATTAATGCAGGCTAACAGGCAGGTACAACCTAAACCAAGGGAAGGTTACCTTGGTTCATTCCTTCTCTTTTGCTCTTTAAAATTGTCATAATAAACCAACATTTTAATTTGTTAAGGTTTTCATTGATAGCTTGCGTCCAGTTGTGTTTTAGAGCTCGCCATTGTCCTCATCCACCCCAACAAGAGAAATACCTGCCAACCACTGAGTGATGTAGCATTGTTGGCTGTTGATTTTTCCGGAACCCTTGCTCTACAAACTATGTGTTCACCCAACATGAGAAGGCCTCTGTCACTCCCAAAGAGCCCCACTTTCCCCATATCACTAGCAGAAAAAAAAGGATATAACCTTTATGTGTTACGTTTTCTTTGGAGATTTACTACAAAGGAATTTTATTCATTCCAAATTTTTTAAATTAGAATGTGTCTCATCTCTACCAGCATCACATAAAATATTTTTGACTTCCTAAAATGTGTTTTTAAAGTAATCATTAAAATTGTTTAATATTTTGAAGTTAACCAAAATTGGCTCAGAGGATAACTAAATTAGTATGCCATCTCTTACTTCTTTAGTGATGTAGCCATCTTTGTTTATGTCATACAAATTAAATGCCCAGTTGAGTTTTTCTTGTACTGTCCCTCGAAGCAAAATGGAAAGACCTTTGATGAAATCCTAAAGAGCAATAAAAAATAGAATTTAGAACTTGGTAAAAATTCCCTCTTAAGTGGCTATAGTAAAATTAACAACTCTCTGAATTATGAACATATTTTTTAAAATTACTAATGCGTTTTTAGTCTTCAATTCCTTGGGGTTATTTTTGAGTATAAACTGTGCCCTAGCCTTTGACATTTTCATCTAATTAGAAACTGAGTTTAATTAACCATGGTACTGGAAATGGTACTTTTATGCATGATTTCACATGCAGAGTGCACACACGCATGTGCACACACACACACACACACACACACGGTTCTTCTTCTTCTTCTTCTTCTTCTTCTTCTTCTTCTTCTTCTTCTTCTTCTTCTTCTTCTTCTTCTTTTTAAAGAGATGCAGAGTATCCCTAAACAGAAAAGCTTATACTCTTTAATTAGATGTCAAGTTATAATAGACATATTATAACTGTGGAAAAACTGGATCCACACCGCATGCATCCAAACTAGAAATGCTTTGTCTCTAATTTCAGATCTGCAAAAACAAGGACAGTATTTACCTCAAAGATTTTATGATGATTGAAGGAATTAGGATACTTTTAACAGTCCCTGGAGAGGGTATTGGCTATGAAAGTCTGTTTTTATTTCTGTGGAACCCTCAGCTAATGTTTAAATGGATTTGATTGCAATAAAAAGGAACCAGGTTGATCAGAGAAAATTCATGCATATTTGTCATTATAAAAAGTAAGGTTAATATTACAGTGTGATTAAACTCAGGAGTAACAATCTCTTAGGAATGAAAAAGTGGGGTAAATCTAAAAGCTGCCCTTTGGATGAACTTGTATTCTGTCTTCTTTTCTGCATTCCATCATTCCACCCATAACTGTTTTTCTATCCAAGTTTTTAAATAGTGTTTTTTTTCTTTTTTCAGCAGTGGTGGGAAGTTAGCATACATGTAGTTTATTAATTATAAATTTATATATGGTGTCTGGTATAAAGTCTTGTTCCTAAAATAGCATTAGCTATTTCTATTCCATGAAAATTTTGTGACTCTGTATGCTATATTTATGTATATACAACCCCCTTTCTTTATATAAATGATAGCTTAATATGCTGTCCCCATTTTATTTTTCTCAGTTGGTTAAAAAAACAGAAGTTTGAAAGGGATTCCCTATCAGACAGTGAGGAGTCTTATCATTTGCCTACTGAGTAAAAGTGATACTCCATTGTGATATGTTTACATTTGTTCATCTATGCAGCAATCAGGAAGTCCAGGAGTCCCTGGCTCTAGTGATAAACATGGCCTGGACATGTCACCTCTTTGGCCAACACCATCAGATCTGTGGCTTGAAATATTTACTGAACCTAGGCCAAGTCTAAAAGTGATTCAGAGGTCCTTGGACACTTATAAGGACTGATGACAAGATGAGAGTTGTTCTTCCTTGCATGACAGGGACAGTTAGTCACAAAGTCCTAGGGCTTTTGATAGCATCTTGCAAGCATAGTAGGCCACTCTTAGTGTGCCATAGCTGGCCTTTTCATTTGCTGGAACCAATAAATATTACACCGTTTCCACCAGTTATTCTATAATTTCTAATGTTATCAGAGAAAGTAGTCTGGCTTTCATGTATACTTTCCTCTTAAGTTCTAAGCATCTTGAACAACTTGCATTGATTAAAGGAGCAGGAACTAAGACTCTCTACCTCAACTTCCCAAGTTGTTTTCTGCTAGATGTTTGCAAGCCCTCAATTTGATGATACTACTTAACTGGTGTTTTTGTCTTGCACTTATTAGTCTTGCCCAAGGGGACACTGTTCTGACAGGATCCTCTCTGTCAAGAAATTCAGTTACTACATTAAAAAAGCTTCCTCTGTTGATTTCTGCTAGAGGCTTTTAGAGCACACTTTGATGATATTTTGATTTTAGTTCTCTCTCCTGTCTAGCTGTTTCTCTCTCTCTCTCTGAATTATATTTGGTTTACTCTGTATGTGATAAACTCATGCATGAATAACCAAAAATATGGCTATTGTAGATTCTTCTCTAGACCACTGAGAGCAAGGTCTGACTTGGTAATTAGCTGATTTTGCTCAATAGTGACCATTCTTTCATCTGACAGCTCTTAATTCAGTGTCTCAGGACTGGTTGCTATTTCCAAAGCATTAGTCATTCTGACTTCTACCACTCAAAGACCACCCTGGTTGAGGATGGCCCTTTTGGAGGTAGCTGCAACCAAGTCCAGATGGGAAATGTTAAATGGCTCACTAAAGGTCCGGAAGGTGTCAGTTTTAGCACAGAAAGACATTAACATGTTTGTGTGTGCTGTGAGTTGTTCTTGCTTGCATGGTTTTATAGAAACATTAAAGTATTGATTTTTTTTCTAACATGACCTCCATAACTAGGTCAAATTTCCACAGTACTTATACTCCTTAAAATATTTAAAAGATGAAATTTAGGAACTGACTAAAATTACATTTTATTGAAACCAAAGATACCAGTACATATACAATTATATCTGCATATCTACATAGTTTATATATACATATATATATATAATTTCACAAGATTATAGCCTGAATTTATCCTATAGAAGACATGGTTTAATTATTCTGACTGAAATAAATTAATGTTTTTTAAAATAATTTTATGTTTTTTTAATTCAACTTTGATAATGACTTTTAAGGATTTGATAAATGTTAAACAATATTCATAAGTATGTATACAGTAATACAATTAAAATATAATACATAATCATATAAAAATATAGAGAACTGTACTGAAAAATACTGTAAGTACACCTAACACTAAAACCTGCTAATATTAAATATTTCCTCACGTATATCTGAGCATATATTTATAATAAAAACCATACTTATGATCTTAAATACAATATTGATAGTGAATATTTATAACTTATACATATGTTAAATACTTAGGTATTCATAAAATGGTGAACAATATCTCATTGTTTCATTTATATTAGAATTTTGATATTTATTAATCATATCATATATTATTTGGTATGTTTAATTTAGTATTCCAAGCATTTTGCCACATCATTGAAAAATCTATCACAACATCATTAGTAACTGTATAATTGGGTCATAAAAATATATCATATTTACTAAAAAGGAAAGATTTTATGTTTTGTCATAATGTAGTCACATGGTTTCTGAATATTTTGCAACACAATAAAATCACATTTAAACATTTTAAAAATGATTTCTTTCTTAATGATATACTTATTTATTTTATGTTTAGGGGTATTCTTTCTTCATGTACACTTGCATGCCAGAAGAAGGTATCAGATCATAGTATAGATGGTTGGAAGCCACCATATGACTGCCTGGATTGAACTCAGAACCTCTGAGAGAGCAGACAGTGCTCTTAACAACTGAGCCATTTCTCCATCCTCAAAATGATGTTTTTACTCTGTGTATGTGTTGTTTTGACACCATATATGTTGGGGCAGCACTTACAGACAGTAGTGAGCCCCTGAGTGGGTGTTGAAAATTGAATCCCTGGGCCTCTGGAAGAACAATCAGTGCCCTTAACTGCTGAGTCATCTTTCTGGTCCCCAAGATTCACATTTTAAATGGCAATCCGTCAGAGACACACAGAGAGATACAAACATGCATTAATGGAAATGTAATTTTATGTAACCACACACCAGAACTTGAAGTAATCACAATGATATTCTCTTCCCACTTCTCTCTCACTGTTTTTCTAAAATGTTACGGACACTGAGCTCGAATTTGAGTATCTGCATGGCTTCAACTTAAAGTTTGTAGCATTGTGTAGTATGGATATAAACCAACTCGTTTCATTATTTCCTATTGTTGAATATGTAAATTAATTAGTTTACTTGTTAGAAGTGATTCTGCAATAAATGTTTTTCTTTGTTTCTCAGAATTCAGACTTATTTTCATAAAGAAGAAGAACTAGTGGACAAGTAGCCCTAAGACACAGAAATTAAATGCAGTGATGACGAGAGACTGTTGATTTGAGGGGCCATCTGGTTCGGTAGTTTCCAGCTGCCTCCTGCAGCTGAAGGAGTGTTGTATTATCGCTCTGCTTTATACATGGGTGCTCAGGGGTATGACTGAGTCACACCACAAAGCTTGGAACAGCAGTGTTGGAAACTGAACCAGACTTCTGACTCAAATTCCAGCTTCCCTTTTTTCTTGGACTGGAGCTGACCCTGTGGTCATGTAGATTATCAAGGTAGAAACAGGCACCTCACATCTATTGCTGACTCTGTAGGAGAAAACTGTGGAGTAAAGTGAAGGAGAGGCTCCATCCCATTTCAGTTTCTTACTAGTGGCACTGTAGAACATTTAGAGGTGTCAGGAATTCATAATTATTTACATGAATAAATAAATAGATAAATACATTAGAGTAATGGTCTTCTAAAAAGTTAGAAGTCAGGTTGTATATATATACATGCGATATAAATGCTACTGGAAGATAGGAGTAGGTAAAAAGGGCTCTCTAGGAGATATATGTCCCAGGTTCCAACCTCAGACTGAGAGCCACACATACTGATTTTAAGTCCTGGATACTGAACAGATTGTAACCAAGAACCTCAACCTTACTAACACTGAGAAAATTTTCTGTACTTCTTTGATGTATAGTTTAGTATCCTTAATAGACTTAATGGAGGTTAAGTCAAAGGGACAAAGAGCCAATAGAAAAAATTTCTTGTTGATTACAACAGAACAGCATGAACAACAGTATAGTGTCACACCAGTGTTGGATGCAAGATATAAAAGAAATGCTCATGAGTCCATACTGCTATAAATAATCGTTTGGTTTATTTGTCAATGCTTGAAGAAGGAAATACAGATTGTCCAGGTGGAATTTTAACTTTCAAATAAGTTACACCCATTGATGCCCTTACATTTATTTGATTCACAATGACTTCTTTCTAAAGAGTATCATTTTTGCAAATAGGGAGACACTGCACTAGGAAACCTAACAGCTGCCATTTGAGGCAGGCAGACAAGGTCAGTGTCAACAGTCATAAATAATTTTGATGGTCTGTACTCACTCTATGTGATAAAATGGCCCTCTCCCTCTGCACTCTTTATTTCCCGAACCCGTAACCCCAATTTAATCATGATAGACCCATCATACAAACCTGAACTGAAGGACGTTTAACCAAAAACCCAAGAAATACTTCCTCAAAATTGTCAAGATGGTAACAAACAAGGGAAGACTAAGAAGCTGGCAGTACTAACAGGGTCTAAGACATTATGTTTAAATGAAATATGGAGAGGGCTAACTGAAATTCTATCCTGAATGGGGTAACTGGTTGAGAAAAAGGACATGCAGTGAAACCCAAAGAAATCTCAATATTCCATGAAAGTTAGTTGATAATAATGTTATTGACATTAATTGTTTTAGTGGAGCAAGCATGTTAACCAATGGTGTGAAGCTACATGCCACATGAGGTCCCTCTGCTCTCTAAATTTGTAAGTGTTAAGCACATCTAATGCTAAATAGTTATAAAGTGATTAAAAAAAGAAGAGATTGACCTTCAGATCATGGGAACAGTTACAGATATTTATTGCATGTATATTTCTCCTGTCCTTTAGTGCTCTTTTATCACAGGACATGCTTTTGGAGGCAACAGGCATCTGGGCCAGGAGGTGCTGAACCCCTGATGGTAATAAAGGCATAACCTAGAGTGATAGGGTAACAAAGAAAGTTAGACAACGTGCAGCAAGACCCTAGTCCTTGGGAATCTACAGAGTGATTGCTTCAAGTCCTTGTAATGAGAACTGGTAGGGTCTCCAGGATTTGGTCATGAACTTAAGGGATACAACTTGCACCAGGGCAAGCATTTTTTCCTATTTTGTTCTCTTCTGCCTCTAGCATGTTTGGCACATGGTAGGCTCATTGGATATTTGTTGAATGAATGAATAAAGTTTGAGCAATATCTAAGAATGCTTTCAGTGAGAACAGAAGCCCCTGGGCTGATCAGAACACAGTAATAGAATCCTGTACACAGAAAAAAAATGTGCATGTGTATGTAACCCAAAGAGGAATAAATTTGATAATAATGGAATTCTACAGCAATTAGAAACATTGCTTAAAATAATTCCTCCTGACATTTCAAAGGAAATAGCTATGTCATTTAACAAAGTGACACATACTAGAAAGTTTTTCCATTATCTTAACTGATATTTGTACAAAAATATTTTTGTCAGCACTGTGAATAACAGAGCTATTAGTTTGGGGTAATGCCTCCACTGCCTAACTCCAGGGGGGTTCAGCTCACATCATTTTCCACGTGAATTGAGTTGTCTGCAAATAGCATTTTCTTTCAGCTCTAACTCGTCAATTACCTGTAGTAGCAGTTGTACTTATTTCAGAATTATACTGACAGAAAAAACACTTTACCTTACCCTCAATACCGGGAGCAATCTGGGAAATTTCCAGCCATGTGAGTTACTTGAAGGTGATAATGTTTGGGAGAATGGATTGCAAGTAATGGGCTACCCGACTTGCAAAATAAAAAGTATTTGGTTCATTCTGGGAAACTTTTCTGGCTGCTGATTAAGACCATGGATTTTAGAGACTTGGCTAGAGATGAGTAGGATTCCCCCCCCCCCCCGATTCCCTCTCACTTTGAACAAGTCTGCCTTCTAGTGTGCTGGTTCCTTGTCTCTAACACACAAAACAAAAAGTCTTTCATTTTTCCATTTTCTTTATTTAAAAACAGTGGACATAAAATACATATTGGGAAGTGTTAGAGATGAGGAAGGATAGTAAAATAATAACGTTCATTTTGCTAAATCCTGGTGTCAAAAGGCTGGAGAGGTTGTGGAGAAAGGGGAGAGGTTGTGGAGAAAGGGGAGAGGTTGTGGAGAAAGGGGAACTCTCCTCCATTGCTTGTGGGAATGCAAATTTTGTACAATCACTCTGGAGATCAATTTGGCGCTTTCTTAGACAATTAGGAATAGTGATTCCTCAAGACCCAGCTATACAACTCTTAGGCATATATCCAAAATATGCACAAGTACACAACAAGGACATTCGCTCAACTATGTTCGTAGCAGCTTTATTCGTAATAGCCAGAACCTGGAAACAACCCAGATTGTCTCTCAACTGGAGAATGGATACGAAAATTGTGGTACTTTTACACAATGGAATACTACTCAGCAATTAAAAACGAGGAAATCATGAAATTCTCAGACAAATGGTAGAACATGGAAACAATCATCCTGAGCGGGGTATTCCAAAAGCAGAAAGACACACATGGTATATACTCACTTATATAGATCTATAAGATAGGATAAACATACTGAAATTTATGCACCTAAAGAAGATAAACAAGAAAGTGGACATGGGGTAAGATGATCAATCCTCACTTAGAAAGACAAATGGGATGGACAATGGATGTAGGAGAAAACAAGAAACAGGACAGGAGCCTACCACAGAAGGCCTCTGAAAGGCTACCTAGCAGTGTATCAAAGCAGATATTAAGCCTCATAACCAAACCTTTGGCAGAGTGCAGGGAATTATATGAAAGAAGGGGGAGTTAGTATGACTGGGAGAGGACAGGAGCTCCACAAGGACAAAATATATCAGGGCACAGAAATCTTTTATGAGACTGTTGCTCTAACCAAGGACCATGTATGGATATAACCTAGAACCCCTGCTCAGATATAGCCCATGGTAGCTCAGTATCCAAGTGGGTACCCTAGGAATGGGAACAGGGACTATTTCTGACATGAACTCAATGCCTGGCTCTTCAACACCCACTCCTCTCAAGGGAGGAGCACCCTTGCTAGGCCACAGAGGAGGACATTGGAGCCAGTCCTGAAGAGACCTGATAAGCTAGGGTCAGATGGAAGGGGAAGAGGTCCTCCCCTATCAGTAGACTAGGAAAGGGAGAGGGAGGAGATGAGGGAGGGATGGGGAGATTGGGAGGGAATGAGGGAGGGGGCTGCAGCTGGGATACAAAAGTACATAACCTGTGATTAATAAAAATTTTTATAACCATTAGCTTTTTGAAACTTCACTTATTATTTAATTACAATACATTTAAATTAGAAAAAAAATCCTGGTGTCAAATCCTGAACTAAACTAACATGAAATATCTATCTCTTTGTATCTATGGGTCTATCTATCTATCTATCTATCTATCTATCTATCTATCTATCTATCTATCTATCTACCTACCTACCTATCTATTGATCTATCTATCTATCTATCTATCTATCTATCTATCTATCTATCTATCTATCTATCTATCTATTTACAGATCTATATGTCATCATCACCTCTCTCGTATATCCTCTCTCCTCTATTTATTATCTAGCTATCTTTCTACATACCAGCATCATCTATGACCTCAATCAAAGGATATTGAAAGCTTCCCAGTGACTGCATAATAAAAGCTAATTTGTCATTTATATACAGTGAAATAAAGTGCAAGGGTTTCTGATTCATCAAGAATCCAGGTTTCTTCCACTACGATGCAAGATGTTCTGAAATACCCGATTTTGCAGTTTCCACAGATGAGAATGGATGAAAAATTATTCCTACAACTTTCTGTCCATAAAACCTCAGTTAAACTCCACTTCAGTGCAAGAGGAGCCCAGAACAACCTAAGCATGTGCTCACTGAGTACATGGAAACCAAGAGCCAATAGCTGTTGTGTTTAACCTTATCATATTTTATTGAACAGATATAATGCATTTGATTGGTAGCTTCCTATAGACTTTGTTGAAGACATTAATATATGCATGTACTAGCTGGGCACAGTGGCTTACATCTGTAATCCCAGCACTAGGGGAGGCAGAGACAGGCAGATCTCTGGGAATTTGAGGCTAGCTTGCTCTACAAAGCAAGCCCAGGACAGGCAAGACTACAAAGATAAACACTGTCTCTGAAAACAAATATATTCATTATATATGTTATATATTATATATAATTATATGTAAACAAATATATATACAAAATATGTATATATACATACATATATATATTATGTATGTAGTAAATACATAGACATTAGCTATTAACTATCTATTCATTTATGTTGTTTTATTTCTAAAGTATGAAGTCTCTTGAAGACAAAATCTAGCCAGCTATGGAAATTTCAAGTGGAAAATATATATGTGATTGGAGAACTATGTGTGTACCAACCACCTTTTGAGGCCTGAATTTGAATCTTGAGTGTTTTATATTCTAACTGTGTAACTATGGCAGGATATTTAACTTTTTGATTCCCTTTTTTTTCAGTTGCTAAAAGGAGATAACTATAGTACCATAGTTAAAGATCCATATTGTATAATTAACTCAACATAATGCCTAAAGTAATGAAAGCTAAACAATCCTGGGTTGGTATTATCACTGAGTTAGCAATTGTTACTAATATTTTGAGTACTCAATCAGTAAATGCTTATTACAATGAGATAAAAATCTGTCATAATATCACAGAGTAGCAATCTAGGCTTTTTTCCTGAATATGTTTAAAGATTTTAGATTACATTGTAATCCAGTGGAATATGGTGACAAATGCCAAAATTACCATTATTAGAAAATTACTGAGGTAATAAATATTACAACTAAAATCTAACAAATACTGAGCATTTATTTGGTGCCAGGCTCAGAGCCAAACCCAACACTCCCATTATGGTTTTTCCATGAAGATGTCGATCCCTGTCTCACTGCTGGTGTTGTAGTGACAGGAATATTAAGGTCTAGAAGGTTGAAACACTAAATCCGGGGCTGCACAGTCACTTGGTATCAAGGAGATTGGACTCAGTCATAATCAAAAACAATTCCCTTCAGACTTGCCCACTTTTTAATTTTTTTTATTTTTGGAGATTGTATTTTAATTACAACATTTCTCTCTCCCAACCCTCCCATATGTCCTTCCCTGCTCTCTTTCATAATCATGACCTCCATTTCCAGTGATTTCTTTATTTCATGTATTTGTATATGCATATATATTCCTAAATATAGCCTGTTGCATTTATTTTTTAAATGTAATTTATTTATTTTTATATCAATCACAGGTTAGGTACTTTGCATCCCAGGCATAGCCCCCTCCCCATTCCTTCCCACTGTCCCCATACCTCCCTCATCTCCTCCCTGCCTCCCATTTTGTCCTTCATCTTTAAGCAAACACTGGAAACCGTTTTTCTTGATCTCGAAATCAGGATGGACTCTGCTGTTTTTTCCAGGAGGCTCTTGCTATTAAAAATCTGTTTCTTCCCACATCTCCCCTCATCTCAAAAGCTGTAACTGCAGTTCAGTTTTTCATCATCTCCTGTCTGGACTCAAAATAAATAGCTTCTAATTGCCCTCCCCATTTTGGGAACATAACTCAAGCACATGAACAGTCCTGTTGAAAGCTCCTCAGGGGTCCTTATCTCCTCCAACACAGACCTCAGCCTCCGTAGTTGGCAGCCTGCCTGAGATGTGACCTCTGCTTCCTTTCCTAACCCTCTCTCCTGGCTCACATTCTTGCATTCTGTCTTTCAGAAGATCTACAGATGGTTTTTCTTTATTCCCAGGGTGATATTCTCCACTCAGGCTCTACCTCATGCTTCCCATCTCAACCTATATACCCTTTATCAGTTTTTGCTAGTTTCTACAGACATAATACATGAAAACCACCAGATAGGCTTTGCTGCTACAGTTCCTTCTTCCTCTGGTTCATTTTCCTAGCTAGTCTCATTTCATCATCTCACGTACTTTTTCAGATACTTATTAGAATTTCTGTTCATGTGTGTCAGCTACATCCTCCTCTACTCCCCCACCCCTCAAAATAGAAAACATATCTCCTAAATGTCACCATTCACACTCCTTAGTATCTCCTTCCTATCTGTCTATATATCACTATGATTTATAGACATGATGAACTTACAAAATAAGATAATACTTTATCAAGACCAAATACCCTCACTCAGAATATAAGCAAATCTGTGAACAAAATATCCTCACAGTTTCCTTAATAAAAATAAAACTCAGAGACAGCTATTCCAAGTTCATATTCCATTTATTCTTCAAAAATTAACAATTAAATGCTACCTGTGACCTGCTAGGTACTTGATGAATCTTATAGAAAACATCATTCTCTCTACTCTTAGAAAGTATCTATCTAGCTATCTATCTGGCTATTTAGCTAGCTATCTGTCCATCATCATCTATCTATCATCTTTTCCATCTCTGTGTGTTTATATGTGTGAATATAAGAGAGGAGAAATAAAAACATCTTTTTAAATATTCTTATATTACATATTTCATGAATATTACTACAAGTTTTTACTGTTGGTCACTTGAAAGTTTTAATTTCATTGCAAATCCCTGAGGCTGGAGAAGGCAGGATTTTGTTTTTGTTTTTCTGTATTAAATATCTTGCCTTATCTACATTTACTAGGCTCCTCCAGCAGAGTTTAAGTATATTGCATCTATATTTCCTAGGCAAGCCATACTGACTCCATGGTAAGTGCCATTAAATGTTAGTATATCATTTGCCTTCTTGGGTTGTCCTTATGCTGAGGAAAGCCTGCACAAACAGCTAGCATATATTTGATAGTGTACCAAATGTGTGTTGTGATTTGTCCAGCATTGCAAAGATGAGATCAGCTACATAGCGACTTAGTAAGGGCAAGGAGGTATTCTTCAACTTTTCTAAAGTGAGCAAATATCAAACTCTTTCTTGCTAAAAAGACTAAAATTTCTTTCAGAGTGTCTTACATCAAATGGGTCAGAACAGGAGTGGAAGGCTTACCTCAAAGCTCACAGCTCCGTTGTGGTCTGTATCAAAAGCATTGAACAGAAAATGTGCATATGTTGTGGAATCTGAAACATTGAAAAGGGGATATCATTTAGTAAGTATTTCTATAGCCCACCCCTTTTCCTTTAAAATGTTTTGATCTCTGCTACCCACTCTTTTTCTGTAGTGAACTGCAACTTAAAACTCATAGGAATGAGCTACATTCTGAGGCCATTGGTGACAGACATATTCTGAACCTCTGGCTAGGATTAATCTCAACACATGAGATCGTACTGAAATTAATACTGTCCCCATAGGTGGATGTCAAGATTATAGAGACATGTCTGTACATTGTTTGGTGCTTGGAAAAATTTTTATGTCCATAAGTAATGAGAACCCAAATAATGAGACACACAAGAGTATCATTAATGTTTCTGTCATTACCAATATTATCGTTCTTATGCTCAGAGATGTATTTAGAGAGGTTGTATGTAGAGAGGTTGGGAAACTTACCCAAAGTCACCTAGTCACTAAGATGTAGACCTGAGGCATGAAGGTTCTGAGGCAGTCCTATAGCCAGTTAATTTGACTGGTGGCTTGGGGACAGTGGTGATTTAGGAAGCTTCTGGTGGTTAACACATAGAAGATTGTGTAAAACCTGAGATTCTGCCACTATCCTGCCTATGTCATAGGTGGGATTCAGTGCTCTGAGTAACAAGGACAAAAATGGATAATTCAGTGTCCTCACTGTATCTGATGCAGTCTAAGGTCATGTCACTGAAGGTCTCTGAAATATAAGTCTTCCCCTGTATTTGTTTCTCTTGTCTACTCTTTCTCTTCCTTTTGCTTTTCCTGTGTCTAACTAATCTGTGAGCTTTCTTCAGCTTTCATTTTAAAAGCATTTCTTTTTGTTTTCCTTTCTTAATGCCCAGCTTTATTCTTTAAATACTTTTGTGCTCAATTCTTGATCAAATTTACATGATTATGTTAAATGCTTCCTCTCCTGGGCTTTAGCCTTTAATCTTCACTCTACAAAAATGTAACCTTTCAGCCTTTTCCTTCTAGCCCTTTATCTGTTGCCTTAAAAGCTCATTAATTTCTATTTTGTGATTTCTGGTTTTTATTTTTACTGGGATTTCTTACAATTTCTATTTTTTTTTACATTGTGAACTGTTTTTTAAAGCTATCATGGAACTGAAGCCTAGTAGCATGAATAAGGAATTACCTTTTCCCATGGAAAACAAATATCCCCGCTCCTCCTCTTTCCAAGTCTCTCCATTCTGTCAGGGGAAGTCCAAACTTCTCTCTGCACTCTAGAGATTATGAGCTATTTAGTAATGTTTCCCCCCAATATTTCATCAGTGTCATTGGTTGTTAACATAAAGGTCATGCATCTCAAAGATGACTGCTCATTTCATGGTAGTTCCTCTCATCCCTCATGGCTAAATATAGTATGATGCATCAATGACTTTAACCATGTGAATTTTACCTATTTCTCTCTGTGTGTTTCTTTGTGTCTGTATTTTCTACATCTGTCTCTCTCTGTCTCTGTCTGTGTGTGTGTTTGTGCACGTGTGTTTGTGTGTGTGGGGGTTCCTGCCTGTATGGGTAGGTGTATTTGCACATGCATGCATGAATGTACACAAGCTGTCGATATTGGGTGTCTCCGTCGATCAGTTTTTGCCTTAGTTTTGATGACAGGGTTTCTCACCAAACATGGAAGTCGCCATTTTATATAGGCAGGCTGGCTATGAGCGTCTGGGAAGCGTCTGCCTACTGGAGTCCCAAAGGCACACCAGCACACCTGGCCTTTATATGAGTACAGGGAATCTGAGCTCAGTTCTTTATACTTTGGCAATTAACTGAGCCATCTTCCCAGCCCCATTAACATTATTTTCAGTCAGCTAACCAGGCACCCAAATTGGGTCCATACAGTGTGTGAAACTGACAGTATCTAGATTGATACTTGTATGGTATTGATAATTTCTAGGAAGAAGTTATTTTGGATGTGAGACCAGGGATTTAGTTGCAATTGACTTAGTTCAATTGTTGGAAAATTTTATTACACAATAATGAAGAATTGGCAGCCTATTCAGCTTTGGAAAGTTGTTTTGCCCTTAATAATACTTTTTACATACTTCTTAAACTCTTTATAATTCCAAGGAGATATGAGCTTGTGGGTGCCATATTATTTTCAGGGGAAGAAAAAAATAGGTTTTGCATAGTTTATAATGAGCTTAATTAAGCGAGTCTCTTGTCACTGTGTTTAGATAATTAAGGTAAATATCTTTAACTTAGCTAGCAAAACTCACAATGAATAATGGCTCATAACAGACAGTGCTTGCACTTTTTAATTTAAAAAAACAAGACAATATAGGCATGTGATAATTATTCTTCTCAAATGGTGTCCCGTAATTTCAATGTTTGACACATGGCAATGAAACTCCCGATGTTTATGCTGATGTGGGTCAGGGAACTTCTTGTTTTTCAATGCACCTTGACAATTCTCTTGAAAGTTTAGCCAAATTTTCAGCCTAATTTTTTCATGCAGAGAAATCTTGCTAATAAAATAAAATCAGAGTGCATGACTTTGAATCTCAGCATTTTCAAAGACTGACAGTATGACCATGTATCAATCAATACGTCTGTGACTCAGTTTCTTCATCCATAAATAATAGTGATACTAGCCTATATTTCATGGAACCAGCATGAAGTTTAAATGAGATATTATATGTACAAAGTATTTATAATATACACAGAAACCTATTAGATGTTCAGTGACTATTAGTTGTCATTATTTTTTATTGTTCTAATGCTTGGATTTCAACTAATAGCTTGACCCAATCTCTTAAGCCATAACAATATCTAAATCTTTAGGAGTTAAATTAATTCGATGGAGTTTTTTATTCTCATCTAAATTCTACTCCATCTGGACTCAGTGCTATGTATAGAAGTAGTCCAACATATTCAAACACAGGATCTGTATGTGTGAATAGTAGTCTCTGTCAGTGAGTCCTCTAAGACTAGGTGTGGAATTCGGTGATAGAGAATATATTTTCCCTGTGAAAGACTGTTCTTTGTTCAAGCACCTCATTCCCTCAAAAATAACAGCAATCTCGGGGTCATTTTGATTTGCATCTCCCTGGTGGCTAAGGACATTGAGCATATCTTTAAGTGTTTCTCTGCCATTCTATATTCCTCTACAGAGAATTCTCTGTTTAGCTCCATACCCCATTTTTAAATTGAATTACTTGGTTTCCTGTCTTTTAACTTCTTTGGTTCTTTATGTATTCTGGATATCAGCCCTCTGTCAGATGTAGGATTGGTGAAGTTCCTTTTCCAGTCTGTAGGTTGTCGTTTTGTTTTGATGACAGTGTCTTTTGCTTTACAGAAGCTTTTCAGTTTCATGAGGTCCCATGTATTGATGCTCTTAGTGCCTGTGCTGTTGGTGTTCTGTTCAGGAAGTTGTCTCCTGTGCCAATGACTTCTAGGCTCTTCCCTACTTTTTCTACTGATTTAATGTGTCTGTTTTTATGTTGAGGTCTTTGATCCACTTGGACTTTAGTTTTGTGCAGGGTGATAAATATGGATCTATTTTCATTTTTCTGCATGTAGGTAGACATCCACTTGGACCAGCACCATTTGTTGAAGATGCTGTCTTTTTTCCATTGAATGGTTTTGGCTTCTTTGTCAAAAATCAAGTACCCATGGGTGTGTGGGTTTATTTGTGGGTCTTCTCTTCAGTTCCATTGATCCACCAGTCTGTTTCTATGCCAGTAGCATGCCGTTTTTATTACTATTGCTCTGTAATACAGCTTGAGATCAGGGATGGAGATATCTCCAGACGATCTGTTGTACAGGCTAGTTTTGGTAAATATATCCTTAAGTTCAAAATCTCAAGTGACAACACCTTCTGGAGAGGTTGTGTAGACAGGAGAACCCTCCTCCACTGCTGATGGGAATGTAAACTTGTACAATCACTTTGGAAATCAATCTGGCGCTTTCTCAGACAATTAGGAATAATGTTTCCTAAAGATCCATCTATACCACTTCTAGGCATATACCCAAAAGATGCTTAAGTACACAACAAGGACGTTTGCTCAACCATTTTCATAGCAACTTTATTCGTAATAGCCAGAACCTGGAAACAACCCAGATGTCTCTCAACTGAGGATTGAATACAAAAATTGTGGTTCATTCACACAATGGAATACTATTCAGTAATTAAAAACAAGGAAATCATGAACTTTGCAGGCAAATGGTGGGATCTAGAAAAGATCATCCTGAATGAGGTATCCCAGAAGCAGAAAGACACACACAGTACATACTCACTTATAAGTGTATACTAGACCTATAAGATAGGATAAACACACTAAAATCTGTATACCTAAAGAAGAAGGAGGTCCAGGGGTAAGACGATCAATCCTCACTTAGAAAGACAAATGGGATGGACACTGGAAGTAGGAGAAAACAAGAAACAGGACAGGAGCCTACCATGGAGGGCCTCTGAAAGACCCTACCTTACAGTGTATCAAAGCAGATGCTGAGAACTTGGGCAGAGTGCAGGGAATCATATGAAAGAAGGGGGAGTTGGTAAGATATGGAGAGGACAGGAGCTCCACAAGGACCAAATATATCTGAGCACAGGGGTCTTTTCTGAGACTGATACTCCAACCAAGGACAATGCATGGATATATCTTAGAACCCCTGCTCAGATGTAGCGCATGGCAGCTCAGTATCCAAGTAGGTACCCTAGTAAGGGGAACCTGGACTATCTCTGACATGAACTCCATGGCTGCCCTTTGACCTCCCCACCCCTGAGGGAGGAACAGCCTTAATAGGCCACAGAGGAGGATGTTGTAGCCAGTCTTGAAGAGACCTGATAAGCTAAGGTCAGATGGAAGGGGAGAAGGACCTCCTCTATCAGTGGATTTAGAAAGAGGCAGGGAGGAGATGAAGGAGGGAGGGTAGGATTGGGAGGGGGGCTACAGCTGGGATACAAAGTAAATAAACTGTAATTAATATGAAAAATACAAATTTAATAAAAAAATAATAACAATCAACAACCTACCAGTTCTCAATTCTCCCTGTTAACTATACTGAAAATTGTTATATAACAGTTTGGAATGAAAAATACATGTATTATGTAGCAATTTGTATAATGTTTATTATTTAATTTAATCTTTATATCCAGAGAAGGCAAGTACATGCTTCAAGTGCTTTTTATACGGTGGCTGTCCAGTGGATATTTTTGGACATGTTCTTCTGACTTGAGCTTATTCACTCACCCCTTTAATATCTGCTAATTGAGGATTTAGCACAGTCAAAGTAAGTGGAAAGTTCCTGTAACACAAGCAGAGTTGGTCTAGAAACCTTCATTTTCCCCAAGATATTATAATGCTTTATGTGCTAAGAGTGACATACTTAATTCTTTTACTGTATAGAGTGAAACCCAGGAACACACACTTGCACTATCAAGTCTTTCCCCATCTCATTGCTTTAAGCTAAGCATACTTTTTCTTCCTTCAAGAAACTCTCCTCAGTATGAGTATGTTGACATACATTCAGAACACTAAAAACCCTGTTTGGTAAACTGTCTCCCTAAGCCATGGGAGAGACAGGAAGCTGACACAATGCACATTGTGCAGGGATGTCTAGATATAAGAAAAAGTATTTTGTGTGTGTGTGTGTGTGTGTGTGTGTGTGTGTGTGCAGGACATGGTAAGATGTGGGGATTTATTGCTACTTCATTGTTATTTTTCATAACTTGAGAAACCTGTTGTTATCCGACTATCAACCAGAATAAAAGATGATTCCATTGAAGACGAAGACAGTTACAATATGACTCTGCTTGCCATCGGAGATTGTGTTCTTCCTGCAACCATTTTTCCTTTGCAGGCATCACTGTGAGATGTAATTTGCATGCATCATATTAATTTTTAAATGGTAAGTCATCATTCTTAGAAACATCTCATTCTTTTCAGTGATGTACCTTTAGATTTATGCATTCAATTAACATGAATAATCAAAGAGCTTTTAAGAGACAGAAAGTGATTTTTCTGCCTCAAATCCCTTCACATTTGTGAGAAGATCCTTTGCAAGGTAGATTTCTCTGTCTAAGTAGACATCCTCTAATGCCAAAATATTCTTTTTCAAATAAAATTAGCATTTTAATGTGGAGTACAACCTAAGCTGTAGTATGTAATAACTTTGATTAAAAAATAAATAATGCAAAGATTTCCATTCATTTTTAATCTTTCATATTTTTACCTGTTCTTACATTGATAGACAAAGAGACAGTACACAAAGTCTTTGAAAATGTTAAAGTAATTTAGCTTTATGTCATATAAATGCAATCAGATAGACAGATGGTACCAAATATTCTCTCTCTCTCCCTCTCTTGCTCTCTTTCATTTTAATTTTGGAGATCAAATTCAGGGCCTTAGATATGCTAGGCAAGCCCTCTTTCTTTGATCTATACCTCAATTTATTCTTTCATTAATGGGCTCATTACAACACTACAGCCATGGCATGCATTGCATCATAGTTAGCTTCAGCTGTCAACATGAACCCTGGGAAGAGGGTTGAATTGCTCACGTCAGCTTGGCCTGACTGGGAGGTATTTTCTTTTCTTTTTTCTTTTCCCATGAGAGAGGTTTATTAAGTGGATATGGAGAGAGGGAGAGCAGGGAGAGGGGGCCTTGATGGGGGAAAGAGAGAGAGAGGAGAGGAGGAAAAAGGGGGGGTGCCCCAAAAGAGAGAGAGAGGGAGAGAGTAAGAGAGCAGGAAAGCAAGAGCATAAGAGTAAGAGAGTGGGAGGTATTTTCTTAACTGCTATTTGATACAGGAGGATCCTGTCCACTGTGGGCAGTACAATCCCTAGGAAGATGGGCCTAGATGTATATAAAAAGATATTTGAGCAAGCCAGTAAGCAGTGCTCCTTTCTGGTTTCTGCTTTAACCTTCTGCCTTGAGTTCCTGACCTGAATTTCCTCAATGATGAAATATGACCTGGAAGTGTAAGAAGAAAATAAACTCTCTCTCTCTCTCTCTCTCTCTCTCTCTCTCTCTCTGTCAGAGTGTTTTATCACAGCAAGAGAAACCAAACAGGAAAAGGAAGTTATAGCAAATAGCTGCTGGTGCCTCACAGAGCATGCTTCTTCTCAGCACTGAAGTCACGAAGAGCAGAAAAGTTGTTGTTGTAGCATATCTATATACATCTAAGAAAGCATCTGTTTGGTTTATTGGCATTTTAATTCTTTAAAAAGAACACCTTTACTCAAACTTCAGTTATGATAACAAATGCACAGAGTTGTCTTAAAATCACTGAAATACCCAAAAGTAAATGGATTATATGTCAAAATAAAGAAAACACATTTTTATATGAAACAATTAACATTTAAGAGTTGGGTACACTTCAGAGGGAGTTTTATAATTATTATACTAGCCACCACCTAAGATGTATCTTCACCCTTTTATTTCCTCAGTCCTTCATTAGTTCATACATTGCTTTCATGCAACAAGCATGTATCAAGTTTTGTTATTCACTGTGAACACAACAGTGAACAAAATGGTGGAAAACTTTCTCTTCTTTGGAGTTGACATTCTGATGGTGTGAAAAGATAGTAAACAATTATAAGTGTGCACTGGAAGGAATTTAATCCTAGTCCCAGGGTTTTATGTGCTCAATTAGGGCCCAGAAGCAGCAATGTGATGTTACTGCTGTTTTGGTTAAATATCAAAGAGGGCACATGGCTAGAATGGAAAGAGAAATAGACTGTGGAAGCCAAAGGTGGAAGGAGGAAAGGAGAGAGGGAAGAAGGGAGGGAAATAGGGAGGGAAGAAAGGAGGAAGGGAGAGAGAGAGAGAGAGAGAGAGAGAGAGAGAGAGAGAGAGAGAGAGAGAAGAGAAGAGAAGAGAAGAGAAGAGAAGAGAAGAGAAGAGAAGAGAAGAGAAGAGAAGAGAAGAGAAGAGAAGAGAAGAGAAGAGAAAAGAGAAGAGAGAATATGTATTGGGGTGGGGGCATGTCAGTGACCATAATGGTAGTGCATGTTGTGACACATACTTTGCATTTTGAAAGCTTTCAGGAGGAACTGTGACCCAGTCTGGCCTGTATTTTAATAGGAAAGTTGACCATGTTCAGGGGAAAATGTATCAGCTGGAGAGGCCAATTTGGATACTCTGAGCTTACTTTGGCAGGCAATTGCTTTGTTGTTTTGTTTTAAGTGATGAGTGTCTTAGAGTGTCTTAGTGTATAAATGGTAAAGTCTACTCTGGCCACAAGCACAGGAAACCACAGTAATTGCCTGCTGTGTAGAAGAAGTTTCAAAGCTAAAGTGAAGCGCTAGGTATTCTCCTTACCTCTCCCTGTAAAATTTCCCTGGAATATATTTTATGCCCTTGTTAGGTTCTATTCTATGAGTATTCCTGGAGATTTGAATCCTATGTGTTCTAAGCACACTGTATTAAGAAAGCTATTAAAGTTCTCTCTTTGCAAGAGCCTTCTTTGCATGTAAAGTTCAAGCCTTTGTTACACTGAAAAACAAACTCCTCTACCTTATCTGCTGCATACTGTTTTTCCGCTTTCTTCACACCTCTTTCCTTTCCCTGCCAAGTTGTCTTCAAATATTTTCCCTATTGACTGTCATTTTTCTGCATACATCCCATTTACCCTCTTGGGTTTTGTAGTTGGGCCTCTGTCTACACCTGACATCCCCTATGAAGGTTGTTCAGGTCAAGCTCAACAATGATCTCCATGTCCTCCATAGTGTCATATTCTGAGGATGAATTGATATCCTTGTCTTCCTGGAATTCCTGGAGGATCTGAAGTTAATGTCAGCAATTCTTCATGGATTTATTTCCTTCCAGTGCTTTGACTCCCATGCTTGACTCACAAGGCTGTCCACGTTGTATCAACATACTGTTCCAAGTAATCTTGATGTAAGCCAGCTCACTATATCATTATTAATAAGTTCCAAATCTTTGTCATTTTCTCTGACTTCTCTTTTGATCTTCAGATTTTTACTGATTTTTCATTACTTAATTTTTATTAATTGATTTTTTTATTGGTTCTAAATGTTCATAAACTACTCAGATATAATTTGTTCAAAGTTGAGATCATTATATCCCAATTCTTCTTGTAGCAAATTACCTGCTGTTTATGAGAGTTCTGGACATTATTATCGGCCTTCGCTCTCTTTTTCTACCATACAAGCCATAATATCCTGTGAGCTTCCCACAAATGTTCATCTTTGTTACTACGCTCTCTCTTTATTGACATTCCATTTTTCTAGACTGAGAGATCTTTGATGCCTTCTAAAGGTGAAAGACATCACTCTGAACAGGAAAGCTCCTGAGAAGATGATGAGGCTGGGAATGAGCTTATACTATATTTCAGAACTGAATTTGCCTTTTAATGTTGATTTGCATATGTATAAAAAAGAAAAACCACAGGTAATGGGCTGAGTGGAGAAGGATGAGGCATTCCAGAACTAGGTATACATTGGCTTTGCCTGCATTATCCCCAGGGTTAGCTCAGATCAATTTACTGGAATAGCCCCTTTTTAATTGTCTATGATTCAGCAGAACATCTAATTAGGTACAGCTGATTCCCATAGTACTCTTCTTAACTCTACATCTACCGAGTCATACTTTATATCGACTCTGATTAATATTGTCCCTCTGCTAACAAGATTATAGGATATATATTTGGAGAGGGGCACATCCTTTTGCTCTGGCTGAGCACACACTGGTCTCAGTGACAAGTTAGAGAAGACACAATACTACATGCATCTCTTCACTCACCTCTATCATGGAGGCAGCCCGATCAGAATACCCTGAGTTTTATTGTACCTAAAATTATATCTTGATTTTTACTCATTTTTTTCAGGTGACAGGTTATAGTAAGAAGTTACTGGAAGGAAAAGGAAATAGCAGAAAGTAGACTAGCTAGAGCTATACAAAAAACTAGGTTATAACCCAGATCTGCCACTGAGTTAATGTGTGACCCTGATCGAATCATTTAACTTCGCTAAGCCCCAGATTTCACATTTGTAAATTGAAGGTAATTGCATTTGCCCTAATTTTGAGAGCTGAGAAAATCAAATGAGTACCACAATGAACATGATAGAGCCTTAAACCATTTTGAGGACCCCTGATAAAAGTCAAAAAGCAGTGTGCATGTGAGAGCAGTCATCATGCAGGGCACATGGGATTACTCGTATTAAACTGAGAAATAGCCTTTTAGAGATTCAATGATGTGAATGTAGCTTAGTTTTATAATATACTCACAATTCTATGAGCTTCTATGCTGTGCATTAATTATTTTACATGAATATTAAAAATGTAGAGCCACACAATGAAAGATTTAACCAAATTCAAGATTGCGTGCATAACTCTAAGTCTGAGAATATGTACACAAGTCCACATTTGTACCTACCTCCCTGTGGAAAGAACTGAGAGTAAATCTCCTTGAAGGTTTCTTCATTAACAACACCACTGGGGCATTCCTAGAGAAAGCAGCAAAAAGTAGTATGAGCAAAGTCTTCACAAAAACGATTTTGTACATTTTGAATAGAACTGAAGGCTGTGCAAAGATGCACCAAGTACGTTAACCATCATTTACACACACACACACACACACACACACACACAGGATTTTTGGAGAAAGTGTTCTTTTCTCTCTAATTCGAAGAATATAAAACTGAAGGTTTAAATATCTTTTTCTATGGCACACTGCCTTCATTTGCTTTCTATTGCTGTAATAATGATCGTTACCAAAAGCAACTTTGGGAGGAAATGGTTAATTTTACCTTACAGCTTACAGTCCATCACTGAAGAGCCTCAGGGAAGGAACTTAAGGGCAGGAACCCAAGTAGAAGAAATGGAGAAGTTCTATGAGCTTGTGTGGCCTTATTTCTTATAGCATCCTGGATGACCAGCTCAGTGGTGGCAATTTCCTCAGTGAACTGGGCCCCCTCACATCAATCACTCATCAAGAATACACCACAGACTTGCCCACAAAACAAACCAATGGAGGTGATTCCTTAAATGAGGTTTCTCTTTCCCAGATAGGTCTTGACTATGTCATCTTAACAAACAAAACAAACAATAAAACCTACGAGTACAAAAACTAGCCAGGAAAGCACCAAAACTTTTCTGACATTAAATGGATTAGATTGTGTAAAAAGCACGCATGTTTGTTATCAATGAGGTAACAGGACATTGCATTATCTTGCTTTTTTTTTCTTTTTTCTTTTTTTCTTTTTTTTTTTTTTTGGCATGCCAGTGAGATACTGCAATACACTCCAACAGTCAATATTGGATCTTTGTTTTATGATTTGCAGTGCCAATCTTTTTTTAAAAATTCATATAGTATTGGTTTCCGTTTACTATATGTCTAAGGTAGCCCCCCCCAAAGCTTCAAACAGGAATGTGATTCTTAATATTAAGTTGCTGTTCTAGTGCACAGAGGGCTATGGCCATTTAAAAATGATCTTGTGAAGGAAAGGACCTCTGAACTGTTGGAGAAGATGGTTTTCAAAGCAACAGAGATGATCTAATTTTAATACAACTCCATCTTTTTACTCTTTGATGGGCTGCTGAGATCCAATGGATGCAGACCCAGGAATAGCATAGCTTTGTTGATCTGTAAGGGACACTAGGCAATGCTAATTCTCTAAATGTAAAGTTTGCATTTCTGTAAACGTAAAATTTCAGAAGAGTCTGATATTGTCTCAGAACCACAAAGGACTAAGCTAGCAAAGCACAGACTGGGAAGAGAAGGAGCTCTGTTCATTCTGCAGAGGGACAGAGAAGTAGGCTCAGGGGTCAGTGTAGTACTACCATGTGAGAACTGAGTGATGAGCATTCCACAGCAGCCCAACATCAGATCACACGTGGATGCTGACTGTTCACTTTAGGAAGGGAATCAGTGAGCTTCCATCAGTCATCCTCAGATGATTCTCATAGCTCCATATTACGAACTAATTTTTGCTCCAATTGTCACAACTCATTTGCACTCTGAAATTCCTCTACAGCCAGTTCCTTCACTAAGGGAAACCTAGGGCCATGCTGAAATCCTAACAGCCAGATATTAGACATGAACACATGCTCTGTGTACTTCAAAATTTACTCTATTCTTGTCTTCTTGGAAAATATATTTTATATGATATAACAATAACAGTAACAGGAGGTGGTGCTGGAGGGTGCAAAGGGAGAGTGGATATAAATACAGTACACATATATGAAATTAAAAAATAAAATTAAAAACTACTTATTACCAAAACCAACCAATGATCCTTTTAAGCCTTAAAATCATTTTTCACTTTAATACTAAGCTTGTTTTCCGACTGTGGGCTTTGTTTATTCCAGTAAGCCAGTTAGTTCTTCACCTGAAATGAGCTTCTTTGGGAGCATTTTCTATTTTCTCATTGTTCCCATAAGAGATAAGACCTTTGCTGTGCAAACAATTTAGACTGATAGCTTTGAAGTGAGTTTGTGTTTATAGAACCTGTCAACATATTAATCAGTTTGTGACAAGTAGCCAGAATATCTCAATTCTTGTACAGGGATGGACCAGAAAGTACTTGGCTATCCAAAGAGGCAGAAGGGAAGATGTAAGTGGGCTTGGGACTTTTCCAGTTTATTAAATTATTTTTAAATGAGAGAAGCTCTATGGAAACAATGACTGCAAATCTAAGAATATTGAATCAAAGAAAGGAGAAACAAACAAGTAAACATTAAAAATAAAAACTCAAGCAAACAAACAGGCAAAACAAACCATGTTTTATAATCTGCTATTTCTTTGACCAGGGACCTGAATAAGGTCTAGCCTCATTTTGGATGGTTCAGTGAATGTGTTTATGAGTAAAATTTACACTTATATTGGTGACTTTTTCTAAAGGAATTCATTGTCTTCAATGCTGGTGAGATTCACTCTGTCTCGTTAAAGGATTGGAAAGTGCAAGACTTACAGTCTTTCTGTTATATATATATATATATATATATATATATATAAATTTTATTTTCAATTTACTATGACAATTACATTTTTGTTGAGCTAACATTATAATTAATAACATATGCTACTAAAATAGTATATTAATTTTGGCAAATTTATTGATAAAGTATTAACATTTACCATACACTTCTTTTTAAATTTATTTTTTTATTTATTACAGTTTATTCACTTTGTATCCCAGCTGTAGCTCTTACCCTCATCCCCTCCCAATCCTGCCCTCCCTCTTCTCCCATGCCCCTCCTCCAATCCATTCATAGGGGAGGTCCTCCTCCCCTTCCATCTGACTCTAGCCTATCAGGTCTCATCAGGACTGTCTGCATTGTCTTCCTCTGTGGCCTGGTAAAGCTGCCTTTCCCCTTCATCGGGAGGTGCTCAAAGAGCCAGCCACTGAGTTCACGTCAGAGATTGCAGAGCCTACCAGAGAGGGCCTCTGAAAAACTACCCAGTAGGTTATCAAAGCAGATGCTGAGACTTGGAACCAAGCTTTGGGCAGAGTGCAGGGAATCTTATGAACGAAGGGGGAGACAGCAAGACCTGGAGGGTACGGGAGCACCACAAGGAGAGGACCAGAACCACCAGGTGTCTTTTCTGAGACCGATACTTCAATCAAAGACCATTCAGGGAGATAACCTAGAGCCTCTGCAAAGATGTAGCCCATGGCAGCTCAGCGTCCAAGTGGGTTCCCTAGTAAGGAGAACAGGGACTATTTCTGACAAGTCTTACTCTCTTGAGGGGATTCCCTAGTCGACTGCCTTAGACTTCATCTGCAACATGTGTGCATCTCTGGCTCATAAGGATGTCCTTTGAGCTGCAAATATTTTCCTAATTGCACATCCTACTGGCCTCCCACTTCAAAATTTGTACTGGCCCAGCCTACAAGGTCTTTTAGCTGTCTGTCAGTCAGTCAGTAAGTCTGTCTGTCTCCTCTTTCCCTTCTTTTTCTTCTTCTCCTCTTCCTCTCTGCTTCTTTTTCTCTCTCCCACTCTTCCCCCTCTTCCTTCATTCTTTCTTCCTTGCTGTCTTTTTTTTTGCCTATGTGACTATATGGATGCTATATAAAAGAGTGAAAATCAACACCTACAACTTAGAAAAGAAAATAAAGCAGCGCATCAACACCTAATCACTTAAAAGTTTTGATTAATTAACTTCTGTTGGCAGTAGTGGTTCTATTATAAGAGAAAATGAACACTTGTGGTTGGACCTTCTTGCACATGTAGATTGTGATTTATTAGCTACTATGAACCATCTGTTTGTGGTCACAAAGGGAAAGAAAATGTTTGGCGGCCTGCCATCAGGTGGACAATTTTTGCACTGTCAGATTTGGAAAACTTTCCCACAGTTAAAGTGATGCCGGCAGAAGCAGAGGGTCAAATATACAGGGCTGTCTATCTTCTGTAAGCTTGTCAGCTGCTTTTTGTTTTGAGGAATATTTGATAAATATATTTTATAATATGAACAGATTGTTAGAAATAGACTGTCTTATAAACATTTATTTTACTCATATGTTTTTGTCTGGTGAAGCTATTTTTCAGAAAAATCAAATGCTTCATTGGTTTTGAGGATAGTAGGTCTCACCAGGTAATTTTTTCATATACATTTCATATTTATTACATTAATTTTCAATTCTAAAATTACACATTTATGCAAATTCTAGAATCTTGGTCCATAGTAAGAAACAAGACAATGCTCTTTTCCTTATAGAGGATCAAGACTTATATTCCATTAAAATTATTTTAAACCCAGAGACATATTAGTGCTGCTAACACAACTGTTGTGCTTTTACAGAAATATCTGCCCCTTGTGTCTGAATACCATCCCCTTGCAGCCACCCACTTTCTCTGGCTTTTACAGTCTTTCCTTCCCCCTTTCCACAATTTTCATAGTGCAATATAGGTGTCCCATTTAATGGGAGTTGCTCACTCAATAATTGCTTATTCTCTGCACCTAGATCAATTTTAAGTCTTTGTTTGCTTTTGTCTACTGAGAAAACACAGTTGGAAAGAAGCACTAATCTATGTGTATAACAATAAGTTAACAGTAGTGGGCTTAATGTGCCATTAGCAGATTAATAGTAGTAGGTTTTCCCCTAGCGCCTATGACCTACCTAGCCACAGGCTTTTGGTCCTGTTACAATGCCAGCTATGGATTGCATTTTGTGAAGAATTTCCTAAATTCAATCAGAAAAAGGGTGGTTGCTTCTGTAACATTCATACTATTATTTCATCTAAAAAAAACCCCACCATTTCCTCATAGTTTTCCACTTCCTCCGGTTTTTTATAAACTTTCTATCCCCCTGTCCATAATTACCAGAGTGCAATATGTCCATCAGTCCATATCTTGTCAGGCAGGTTATTATTGCAGCTCATAGGGTTCACAGCTGGGCTATATTGATGATTACTTTTATCTTCCAATAGCACACATAGCAACTTCCAGTACTATGAGAGCTAGCCAGTATAGTTTAACTTTCTAGGTCAATGCCAGTTTGATTTATTCATTTTCTATAACTTAAGTATATGATGTCTTCTCAAATATTGTCTTATGTCAAGTTATGGATAGTAACCAGTAGCACTGATAACTAACCTGTAATATTTGGGGAGTCTATGGAACTTCTCTGGCTAACAACAACAACAGAGGTAAACTATTTCTGACACTGGACTTTCTATTTGTTGATCTGTGGTATCTACTGGGGTCATTGTTATCCCTTTATAGGGTAACTTCATTTAAGTTATATATATTATATATATATGTTATATATATCGTAAGTTTATTTAAGTTATATAACATTTGTACATAACACACTGTAGGAAGCTTCTGCATTGGTAGTATTTTACATGACTTGTCCAGAAAGTCTGTAGGGTTAATTATCCCTTCCTTTACTCTTTTATCTAGCTTCCAACTCTGTTTCACACTTTCTCTTCTAATATCTATCCTTACTTCTTTACATAGCTGTTTATATCTTTTGTCTTCTGATAATATATCATAGCACTTTACTAATTTCTTGACCCTCTGAGGTTATACCAAATGAGGTGTACATATAAAATGATTCCAAAATAATATAGAAAAATGAGAGTAAACATGCAACTATTGTTTTTCTGAGATGAGTTCCCTTATTCAAAATGGTTATTTCCAGTCCATTGACTCAAATCATTTCTATCATGCTGGGAATGGAATATAGGTTTTCATGTATGCATAGTGTACACTTTACCAATTGAGCTACACCTTCAGCCCTCAACAAGTGTTACTGTGTGTCTTCAGTTTTTAAAGATTTGCTTAGCTTACCTTATGTGTAGAGATTTTTTGCCTGCATGCATGTATGTGCGCAATTTGCATGCCTATTGCCTTTGGAGATCAGAAAGGGGCACTGAATAGTATGGGACTGGAGTTACAGCTGATTGTGAGCCACCATGTGGGGGTTAGGAATCAAAAATGGGTCTTCTGCAAGAGCAACAAGGGCTCTTATCCACTAAGCCAATTCTCCATTCCCACTAAATGCTCTTTAAAATTCTGTCTTGGCTCCTATTGTTCTGAGCATCCAGATACAGAAGTGAGTTCTGATTGACTGCATTTTAATTCCTGTATAATATAAAGTCTAATAGAACCAAACCTATACTTCTTTGATTCCATCAATTGGTTTCCATTCCTGTTTTACATTTGAATCATTTTATACCCACCCCCCTTTAGGTCTTTAATCATGGTCTCTGAAAGATTAGCTGGAGAAATATCCTCTTTTGGAAAAGCATATAATGTCTATTTGACAACAAGATTTCTCACATCATGTCTGTGATAGGGAAAGCCACACAAAAAAAGAACACAATTTCAATAAAAAATTGGAGACATTGATTATTGATTACACACACACAAATACACACAGAGAGAAGGGGGATTGTGATTTTTATAGAAATTATTGCCTTTAATTCAGTAAAGACCATTCTCTCTTCTTCCTCACTGTTTAGTTCCTGTCATGAGTAGCTGGGAATTAAACACACTGTTGCAAAGGCTTGACAGTTAGGCTCAGTAGTTTTGTAAGTGGTGCTCCGTCAAAGGTTAAGATGGTAGAGGTTTCCAAGTGTCTTATTCTAAAGTGTGAGGACAACTGTGTTTCCACCATTGCTCTTCAAATCCCTTACCATAATTATGGTCAGAATGCAATAAGCATGGAATGTTATTTTCTTGTATGTAGCTGCTGTAATTTTGTCAATTGGTGATGAGATCTTTGCCCTTTGGAAGAGTGTACCCATGCTACTGATGGCCACTTTGGTTATATCAACAACAACACTATATACAATAGGATGAATTTTAGTTGTGAAATGCATATTTTGCTACCAGAATATTACTGCCAATAAATATTGTCTTTTTATAATGACAATGTTCTGATGAGCATATGATGACTTCCTATGTTCCAGGCATTGTCTTGAATACTTGACATGGATTGTTCTATTTGGATAGATAGATAGCAGATGACCAATACTGGCATAAAAGGAAAGTAACCCATTCATCATAATTAGAAAATAGCAGATCAGAGTCTACTGATTATAGATCCAGGAAACTTTGATGTTCAAGGGCAATTTTCAAGATAATCCAATTTTACACTTCTGCTTTATAGTGTGGAGATGAAGGTCAGTAAGTTTACAGTCATTGCGCTTAACTACGAAATGGGCTGCTAAGTCCTATCAATACTCTAGCTTGACTCATTCACTGATGCCACAAATGCAGTTCCATCCATGAGATTTATTGGTGTTTTCTGCCAGAGCATATTTAGGACAAGCTAGTACAATTATAATAGTTTTGGGCTTCCAAATCAGTATAAAACTTAAGTGTAAATCCTGTTCTGCTATTTAGAAGCTGTATAAGTTGAGACAATTTTATCTTTCTTTCGCATTGTTTCTCTCTATAAACTGGAGATAACATTGGCCTCAGAGAGCTGGTATAAAACTTAATTAAAAGAGTACATAATGACATCTCAGCCTACCTTGCACATTGTGAGTTGTTCATTAAATATTAACCAGACTTTGGTAAGCAGATCTCCATCATAGAGAGGAAGACTGTAACATCAGTGCAACCTACCAAGGTTAAATTGTATCTGTTCAAATGTTTGAACCAAGAATAGCATTGGTCTAATGAAATGCAACAATTATATTAAGTAGATAAGAGTTAGGCCTCCTACTCTTGTATTGTAAATAAAGTTTGTTCTATCTAATAACATCAGCATTGGCTCTCAAATACAGGAAGATGCTCTAATTGTAAATGATAGCTGAGGAAAACAAAAGTCAAGATTCTAGAAATAAATGTCAATACAAATTTAGGAAACTTTCATTCATTAATTTAAATGAAATATTTTCCAAATGATATTTGCATAAGCGTTGTGGGATAATAATATTTATTATTGATGTACCTTTTAGTTAAATAGTGGTTATTTCTAAACCAGCTGTATTACCCAAATCACTACACAGAGACTGGGATTTATTTAATGAACCAAGAGCACAATGCTGGGCAATAGTTATTCCATCCTAAACCTCTAAAGCCTGCATACTTTTCTACCATCCAGATTTTACCCATTTTACTTGCTTTTAGTCATATCTTAGGTCCAATTCCAAGTCCTGTCCTGCTGACCACTGCTGGTACTCTCTTACTGGCTTCCTTTTCTTCCCCTCTGGACCAGGATGTCCTACCCTATTCTCTCCTTTGCTCCGCATTGGCTGGCTGTTTTATTGAAAATACAAAGAACAAATGGTGGCATGTTTACACAAACTTGAGACACATGAGGCTTAGAATAAACATCACAATGCAATGTCCTGATTGAAGCCACATAGTGGGATAGAGAAATCAGCATTTGAATGAACAAGGGTACATTCCAGAAGAACATTATACCAACACATAAGTGAAAGTGTGTTAAAAATGCCATCGTGAAAAGTGTAGAAATGGTACTTTGAAAGCAGACACATGTATTCACAGGAAATTACTAAGAAAATTACTTTGTGAGATGTGTCATGAGTTTTTATATTTTTACCTCATAAAGACACCTTTCAGGAGTTGCGATAAATTTGTCATAGCTCTGAGGAAATGCACTAGAAATATTACAATAGAATATAAATAGAACATATAACAATAAATCATAATTGTAACATCTATCCCAAAATTATTTCCTCACTCTTCTAGCTGAGTTATCTTCTCTTGAATAGTTTTCTCCTATCAAATGTCATTTCTTCAGATTTAAAATTTTAATTAAACATTTATAGAGAGAACCAATGAGACAATTCAGCAAGTAAAGATATTTACTACCAACCCTGACAACCTGCGTTTGATCTGTAGGACTCATAGGGTGCAAGGAGAGAACTGACACCTGCAAGTTTTCCTTTTCAGATACACTGCCACAATGCACCCCCACACATCATATACACCCACACCTAGACACACAAATGGATAATACATAAATGTAATACTTGTTTTAAATAATAACAGCAATTATATTAAAAACATTTTAAAAAATCTTTTAGTAATCAAAACCAAAATATTACATAGAAGTAGGGGGGAAGTCCTCTATAAATATATGTGCAGCACTAACTGGACACAGTAGTTTGCAATGAATGGATACACAAAGTTAGGAAGAGGTATAGGAGATCTTACAGGAATTAGAAAATGCGGATATGGATAAGACTAAAATACACTGTATTTATATATGAAATTCTCAGAATAAATATATTATATTAAAAATAAAAGTCTTTATGAAATAAATATTCATTGTACTATCTTTATAATAGTTTAAATATTGCACACTTAATGTATACATTTTATTAACTCACAATTAACTGGCACAATTGAAGATTGAAATATACAACAGCCATTGTGCGATGCTTAGACTGAAAATTGTGGTTTTTCTACTACCAGAATTGCATGCTGCTGATGTTTTTAAACTACTATAATAATGTACTATTATTCTTTATTATCCTAGCTGATAAATAGAATAGACTGACCCATCTCTGGGTTGGAGCAAAGGCAGAATGTAGTCAGAACTATAAAAAGAAAACAAATGAAGTGGACTTAGGCTTTCAGATAAGATCCACAAAAATGCAAACATTACACAACCGTTGGAAGAAGGAAGAAGTCTTTCACATAGCAAGAGTAGGTGGCAGGTATGCTGGGCTTTCGTGGAGGAAGTCACCTCCTTAAGTAACACAATTGTTAGACAGTCTATTACAGTGAGGTGTATGCAGATCCAAAAGCAGAGAACAGTGAGCTCCTGCACACAGTGAACGTAATTCAACTATGACTCAGGAGATGCAACTGGAAGTAACAATTGAATCAAAGAACTTTCAATGGCCTGGGGCATTTTATCAAGACCTCCTGGTTTTCACGGGCAATGCATGTTCATGAATATATCAGAGGACAGAAGCTGTGTTAACAAATAGTTTATTCCTTACACTGCAGCCAGCAAGTGTGCTATTTGTGGCCCTATTCTACAGAGACTAGAAGAGGATGAGGACTCACAGAAGGCTGTCACTCAGCATTCTCAGGGCCAGCTGTGATGGCAACACTTACTCAGTTTGCAAAGGCTATGAATATCACTCTATATGCTGAGCTGTGTCCTATATTTATCTATTTTTGCTGCCACCATGGTCATTATGTAGATTTTATTAATTGATGAAACCATTTTCAGAATGGCATGGCATCAACCTAGTGATGCTGAAACAAAGCTAACCGAACCAAAATACTAAAGAGGAAGAATTGGAGTGTTTCCATCAGAAAGAATAAAATACTCTGAGTCTGGTGTTCACACACATGATTCTAGCAAGGTATGTTTGGGTAGTTTAGCAACAGTCTGTTTCCTCACAATTGAACTTTCATCTTCTAGCACATCAGCTAGTTCTGAATCCTTCATAATTTCATTAGACCTATCATCAATGAATTTCTAATGTGAGCTTATACACATTCCTCACTGGCTAATGGCAATATTATTGAATGGTTTTCCAGTACTTGCAGGAACAAAATCAAAATTAAAACAAAAAACCTAACCTAAGCTATAATTTTCTGACCATTTTATTGCATCTCTTGACAGAATGTGAAGACAAAAATGAGTTCATGTTTTGAAATGAGTTTAGTGACATATTTTCAACTGTGATTATCAATATAGATGAATGTATACAGTTGAATTGTTTTGGGTATAGTTTTTGAAATATCTGCTCATAAGTATAACCAAAGAAGAGCTGAGGGAGGATAGAGTCTGTGAAGGATGGATAAAACTAACTTTTAATGATTGCCCACGGTTTGCTGGGCACTGAGCCAGGCAGTTCAGGAGATAACATGTTCTCATTAGATCCTCATAGCAAGTAGAGGAAGCCCATATTTTCCCACAGGTTTGTAAAAAATGAACTCAGGATAGGTGAAGGAACTTTGCCAAGGTCAGACAGAGGTTTAATCAGGGGGCCTGGGATTTCAACTGGAGTTGGACTACAGACATTTACATTTAACGAAGCTCCTTCCAAAAACATTAATGTAACTATGAAAGAGAGAGAGAGAGAGAGAGAGAGAGAGAGAGAGAGAGAGAGAGAGAGAGAGAGAGAGAGAGAGAGAGGGAAAAACATAGTATTTTATCACAATGTCTTTGAACTCCATAAATTCATTAAAACAAAAAATCACTAGTTATTTATTAAACAAATATTCTTATACCAAACACATATCTGAACCCCAGGCCTGCAAGGACAAATCAACAGGTATGTCCATACATACCTGCCAAGAGCTTCCCGGTATTGGAATGAGAACCATCAATCACATATCTACATAAACCAGTTACATAGTTAAAACTTGGAGAAACCTGCACAAAAATTCAAGAAACTAACATACTGAAACTTATTGGACAGAAGAGCATGAAAAAGCCTACTGTTTGTGTATGCGTATGCTCATGTGTGAGAGTGAATACATGTCAAGTGTGCATGTATGTGCATGAGTGCACATGTACTCCTGCTTTGCTTTTACTGTTTTCTCTCATTACCAGCTGCAGCCTGCAATTTCCTGGAGCAGCCTTGAGACTATGAAGCTTGGCTGCAAGTCAAATTGCTGTTTATTCTGAATATGGTAATGACTCAAGAAATTTCTATCTTCCTTTTGCCTTTGCCTGGCGGTTCTTCTCTGAAGATTCTTCTCTGAAAAGGACAGACAGCTAGCAGGAGGGTCAGAAGACTGCATTACATAGAAAGTCATTCTGTTGGAAATGTACTGTGCCCAGGCTCCAAATGAGGACCACCAGCACCTCACCCACTTTTCCATCTTACTTCTGTGCTTTGGAGGCTTAGTAGATGGTGCTGGGCCTTGTCCATCACAGCCAGCAGCCATGGAACCCTTCAAAAGGTTCCCTGTTGGAAATTTCTCTCTGGTTTAATATCATATAGAGGCACAAGGGGGCAGTAGTGCCCTCTGTGTTAACTGGAATCACAATTTCTGCTCCTTGTTTTTCAGGGTTTTCCTTTCTCTAAACTTGGTGCATATCCAGCTACATTTCTTTCAAGAAAGCTATTTCTTCCTTAATAAACGGGTCAGTGAGCCTTGCTCCTAAATTGAATACCTAGAGGACCTGTTTCAGCAATAAGAGCTCAGAGACATTATTCCATCCATTCTAGACCATTAAAGGGGAGCAGCTCAGCCTAAATTTATCACTATTTTCTGATAGAGCATCTATTGCTTTTAATGGCAACAACAACAACAATAATAATGATGACAATGATAATAGTTGTAGGTCACAGGAAGCAAGAAGGCTAGCAAACTGACACAGCAACAACAGAAACAAATTACAACTTTTGAGTGTGAAAATTCTATGAATGTGGAGTCATGCTGTGGAAGTCCACTTTATTGTTTTATAAGGGAGAGATTTCAACCTTTGAAATGAGCATATATATCATGTGGTTATTTATTAATGAGACTTAAGTAAAGACAAATTATACACAAGCTATAGCCACGTAGCTTTGGAGAACAATGCATCCACAGTCAAGAAGCAGAGTATAAGTGAATGGATGCTGCTGCTGTGTTCTTTTGTTATCTACATTGAAGTGGGTCTTCATACCTCAAGTAATACAATCAAGATAATCCCCCATAGGCATGCTCAGATGCCCATCTCCCAGGTGAGTCTCAACTCTAGATTCTGACAAGGTGACATTTAACACTAGCTATCAAAAATATGTCCATATAGTGGGAATAAAACCCAAGAAACTCACTCACTGAGCCACACTCCCAGCTCTCTTCAGTGTGGAATTTAGAAATATATTCTATTTGAGAGGGTATAGAAATAAGGTAGGTCCTTCATGTGGAGATTAGTGTCTACTTGAGACAGTCAACCAAAGCTGTAAAAATAAACATTCAGACACTGTGATGATCAGTGCTGTAAGAGAGCAGAAAAGGCAAATGGTGGGACCTGGAAACGATCATCCTGAGTGAGGTATCCCAAAAGCAGAAACAAACACATGGCATATACTCATTTATATAGACCTATAAGATAGAATAAACATGCTGAAATCTGTACACTTAAAGAAGATACACAAGAAAGAGGACCTGGGGTAAGATTATCAGCCCTCATTTAGAAAGACAAATGGGATGGAAAGGCTTTTTCCAGAAAAAGCCTGGAAAGGATCCAGAGAAATTCCAAAGCAAGTGACTTCTATTTATTTGTTTTTATTTATTTATTTATTTATTTATATTTTATGGTTTTTCTAGACAGAGTTTCTCAGTGTAGCCTTGGCTGTCCTGGACTTGCTTTGTAGACCAGGCTGATCTTGAAGTCATAGCAATCAGCCTGCCTCTGCCTCCCTGAGTGCTGGGATTAAAGGAATGAACCTGGCTGGCTAGCAAGTTACTTCTAAATAGAGATCTGTACATAATAAAGAAGTTCAACAAGAGATAGAGGGCAGGATGACCTCACACAGAGCACACAGAAAACCTGTCATGTGATGAACTAAGGAGATGGTCAATGTGTCCAACTGTGATGATCTCAAAGTTAGGTAAATAAAGGCCAGCCATTTCTAAAGTAAAGTATAAACTTAGCTATCAATATTTGTTGGATCTCCATCTATGAATTAAACCAAATATAGAAATGACATATTAATAAAGAATTCTGATGGTTGCATAAAGCAAACTCAATAAGAGTCCCAATCACATTAGAAACACAGACTCATTCATTCATTACAGCTAAACTTCTACTTCTTTCACTGTATTTAAAAACTGTATCATTATTTAGTATTGCCTCTGGATTTCTATAGACAGGACCAATAAGAGCACAAGGCAAGCTCATCCTTTTCCCTTGCCTCTCATCAACTGTCATGTTGTGGCTGAGGGAGAATTCATCGCAGCTGGATAAAAGCTTCAGAAAATCTCTTCTTCTCATCTCCATAGTTTGGATAAAAGAGAAAAGGAAAGCAACAACAGAGAGAACAAAAAACATTTTAAACAATATAGATAACTCAGACTTATTAATCTCTGTATAGGAATTACTGTTGAATCTTGTTTTTCACTTTTATTAATGATGATTAGTTTTGTGATATATACAGGAATGAGTTGATTTTGGTTGGTCTGTTTCCTACTGAAAGCCTTACTGAGTCTCCTTGATGCTTTTTAATTTTTTTTATTTCATATTAATCACAGGTTATGTACTTTGTATCCCAGCCGTAGAACCCTCGCTCATTCACTCCCAATCCCCCCATCCCTCTCTCATCTCCTCTCTGCGCCTTTCCAAGTCCACTGATAAGAGGGGACGTCCTCTCCTTTCATCTGACCCTGGTTTATCAGGTGTCTTCAGGACTGGTTGCCATGTCCTCTTCTGTGGCCTAGCAAGGCTGCTCCTCCCTCGAGGGTGGGGGGAGCCGAAGAGTCAGCCACTGAGATCATGTCAGAAATAGGCTCTGTTCCCCTTACTAGGGTACCCACTTGGATACTGAGCTACCATGGACTATATCTGAGCATGGGGTTCTAGGTTATATCTATACATGGTCCTTGGTTGGAGCAAGTGTCATAAAAGACCCCTGTGCCATGATATATTTAGTCCTTGTGGAGCTCCTGTCCTCTACAGGTCTTACTTACTCCCCCTTCTTTCATATGATTCCCTGCACTCTGCTGAAGGTTTGGTTATGAGTCTTAATATCTGCTTTGATACATTGCAAGGTAGAGTCTTTCAGAGGCCCTCTGTGGTAGGCTCCTGTCCTGTTACTTGTTTTCTCCTTAATCCAAAGTCCATCCCATTTGTCTTTCTAAATGAGGGCTGATAATCTTACCCCAGGTCCTCTTTCTTGTGTATCTTCTTTAAGTGTACAGATTTCAGCATGTTTATTCTATCTTATAGGTCTATATAAATGAGTATATGCCATGTGTTTGTTTCTGCTTTTGGGATACCTCACTCAGGATGATCGTTTCCAGGTCCCACCATTTGCCTGCAAATTTCATGATTTCCTCGTTGTTAATTGCTGAGTAGTATTCCATTGTGTAAAAGTACCCTGTTCGTAGCAGCTTTATTCGTACTAGCCAGAACCTGGAAACAACCCAGATGTCCCTCAGTTGAGGAATGGATACAGAAATTGTGGTACTTTCCCTGATGCTTACTAAGAGTTAAACATATTATTGGAAATTAAACTGTGTTGAGGAATAACACACAACTTATAAAATTACTCCAATTCTTTGTTTTAGTCTTTAACTGCTCAATTTTCAGGGCTGTTGAAAGGACATATCTAAATTTACTACTTCAGAAATTTTTTGAAATGTATACATATGAAAAAGGAGTTTAGTGCTTTTGGAATCACAGGGGCCAGCAGGACTGCAGGCTATGAAAGGCAGGTAACTCACTGAATTAATATGTTTACCCCAGGAACTGAAGTGGTATAACTCCTTTACTTTTATTAGCTACAATAGTTTAAATGTAATATATGTATTGATTTATTTAATACATAAAAGTTGACTTCCTCCAAATATCTAGCAAGACTAGGCATATAAAAGAACTATAAAATAACACAAATTCTAACACTTTCACTTTACATCTGCACGTTTTCATTTTAAGAATGGATGTATATTCAAGACATTTATTTGCAAATATGGCAAAAATATTATTTCAATCAGCAAGAGATACATTTGGAACTCACTTTAGATGAGTGTGTGATATCATTTCTTTCTCTAGGGAGGCATGCAGCCGAAGGTTTAACCTTCTTTACACATGAGGAATAGAAAAACAATAGCTTTCTTGTAGTTGCTCACAGATATTTTCATATTTTTATTTTTTGGCTTATCAGTTGTTAATCTCACTGCTTCCAGAAAAGGACAAGCATTTAAATTTAAATCATCATAGCATTACATTCAGATTCTTGTTATCTTTCTTGGAAGATGAGAAATTCAGGGGTGGTATGGTTCTTATATAACCTCTCAACATGGTGCAAACATCTTTTGCTTTTCTATTCCCCAGCATCTCTAGTAAGATGAAAAACAATTTCTCTGATAGTTAAAATGCTCAGCTGAAAGTGGACACTTTTTTTTCAAATAAGACTTGGAGCAATGGTATTTTATGTATTATTTCTCACCACACTTCAATTTCCACAACTGATGTGACTCTCTAAGGACCATTTCCCTAGTCCTACATTTAGAAAATGATATTTTTTGGCAGGATGCCATGAATATATTTCCCCCCTATGTTTTGCCATTGTGTCTGATAATGTTCATCTTAACAACTTCAACATTAGTAATAAACAATATTGTGGGTTAATTTAACAAATAGGACCACAACATTACATGTATTACTATCTTCCCATCTTGGGATAATTACAGACTAATGAATGAACACAGACATCTTTTGTTAGAATCAATAAAGACAAATGCATAGACTTTCTTTGGAAGGATGTGAAGGTGATATATGATACCTTGAATGTTTCTGTGTCCCTGATTGTATATATCGAAATATAATCACCAATGTGAGGGCTCTTTAAAGGTCTTTGGGGTCATAAAGGAAGAGCCCATATAGAAAGTGTTGGTTCCTTTGTGCAAGAGTCATGGGGCTCTTCCCCACCTCTTTTATGAAGACATAGCCAAATTGTAGAACCAGAGATCTGAATCTGCTGGTGCTTGGGACTTGGGATAATCATTTTCAGAATGGGGAAAAATGAACCACTGTTGTGTGATGCTTATTTTTATGTCAATTTGACATAAGCTATAGTCATTGTTGAAGAGGGAACCTCAATGGAGAAAGTGCTCCCACCACCTTGGCCTGTGGGCAAGCCTGTTGTGCACTTTCTTCACTGATGATTCATATAGGAGCGTACAAGTTACCCTGGGTATTGCCACCTTAAGCTGGTAGTCTTGTGTGCTAAAAGAAAGCAGGCTGTGAAAGCATGGAAAACAAGCTAGTAAATAGTACTCCTTCATAGCTTCTACCTCATTTCCTTCCTCCTACCTTGAGTTCCCATCCTGACTACCTTCAAAAATGGACTGTGATGTGCACAACTAAGCTAAATAAAACCTTTCCAATTCAAGGCTTCTAGATATAGTGTATTATCACAGCAATAGAAACCCAATCTAAGACAGTTGTTACCTAGTCTTTGCTGGTTTATTGAAGTGGGGATTGTGGGCTACAGGAAAAGCTGAAGCACATTAGTTCAGTTTCTGACACATTAGTATTTGAAATATCTAAGGATATCACTGTGAATATGGAGTGAAAACAATCAAGAACAGCAATGGGTAAGAGACTAGGGAATAGGAGTGTGCCTTCCAAGGAAGGGAAAATAGAATGCTGTGCTATAAAGGGACAAAGGCACTATTAGAATAGGAAGCTTAAATGGGGAAGAGGATGGGAGTAAAGGTAGAGGAGGAAATGTGGGGGAGGAATAACTAACACTTAAGGCCTTTTTTCAAGTCTTATCTAAATATACTCAAGTAGAAGCTTCCTAAAATATATACATATACAAAAGTAGCATAAATGGACTTACCACATGATGGGGAAGACACTATCCCAACATGACCTTGTTGCTACCAAATAAAACCCCTGGTAAATAGGAATTGGTTATACCTTTTTGGATTTTTAACAAAGGATATGTGTCATGTCTGCTCATACAACCACAAACATTACAGGTTATTGACAGTGCTATTGGTCACTGAAGACAACTGAACTGGAAGACCCTATTGCTGAAGCACCACGTACTAAAGCTATTGAACAAGAAAAAAAAATGAGCTAGCACTCAACCAGAAACCTCACTCCAAATGACTACTTGGAGTGATTGAGGATACTATCATGCTACTGGAAGAAAAATTAAAATTAATCATCGATCTGACTCAGCAAGAAATCCTGAGAGCCAAAACAACAACCTGCTTACAAGATGTGTCTAACTAATGTGATAGAAGCACACATGTTCTAGGAGTAACCAACCACTTCCTGTTTAAACTTCTTGCCTACTCCATGAGATAGAACCCATCCTTGTTAATTAAGACAGGAACCTGACACTAAGTATGTCATGGGCCCTAGAAGAATAGCTACTACTATTACTTTGCTAAATGAATACAACAATAGAACGACCCTTAATGATATATTACTATGCTCATAGATCAGTGCATCACTCAGCCCTTTAAAGAAGTTTCACCTTTCAGTAGATTGTTACTATTACAGAGATCCACAACTGGGAAATATGTAGAGAGCGAGAGAGTTTAGAGTACTCAGCCCTGAACAGGATGTCTTTATTTCACCCCTTCCCTCAAGACTTGGGGACCTATGTGTAAAGGTAAGGCATAATGGAAGATCCAGAATTTGCAGTTAGAGGGACAAAGAAAGAATCAGGGACATAAGGATGGAGAGAAGGATCAGATGGATGCCACGGGATTAGATTCGTTATTCAGGCTTATTCCGAAGCGTCTCCATTACTCAGGCTGCTATAATTGGTCCAAGTCTGACTGTATCCTGGTACTTGGCTGGCGCTATTAGGTCTGAAAAAGAGAGTAAAGAGAAGCGCCCTGCACTTTCTGATGAAATTCTGGTCCAGGTGTGTCTTCAGCCACATGTATTTCTATCTCCTTTAGGCACGAGAGGCAACTGTCCTTTTAAAATTCCACTAAAATACTAAGACTTGGATTTTTCTTTTTTCACATGGTTCAAAATGGTGCTATTTTTCTGCATTATTTTTTAAATCTTTTTACAAGAATAAGTAGAATAAACACAGTGTTTTATTTCTCTTGGTAGGTTTTGCTGCGTAGGACAGAAGAAAGTAAATGAATCCCCATTTTTCTTAGTTATTATTTTGTATTTGGATCTCAGATACTAAATGGACAAAATGGGTATCATTTTGTTTCATGTAATTTGTCATCATAACCTGAAGGTTTGTCTATAGAGCTAATTCAATGATCAAGATGTCATTGAAATTGTGCAAAATAAACGTTAAATAAAACCAAAATAATAGAGTATACAAAAACCTAAGCTCATATTTCTGACATTTAAAATCTCAAGAAAACTTAATTTCACAATTAATCTTACTTACTCAAATCAAGTCTGATCACTGATTTTCTATGAGGCCTGTGCAGTAAACTAAAAGAGAAAAGTAAACAATATGAGCTGTCTTCCCATTTAAATTTACTGCTTACATTATATGAAAAAATATTCTTGAGAAATAAAAATTTGTGGAACTTTGAATTTTAGTTTTATTATTAATTAGGTTTATTCCTTGCTTATTTTCTTGATTAGTGCTACCAGTCTTGGGAACAGATTTATGATCCAAAGTAATTCTCAGACCCAACCCTATGTGACTTCACATTGCCTTTCCAGTCCTTCTCTTTCTCCATTCCCTGGCCTCTCCTCTTAGACCAGTTTGCGTCCCTTCTCACTTCTTCCTTCTCTTCTTTGTTTCCTTTGCAGCTCCACTTCTGTAAGGTTACTCCATCACTGTTTCCAGTCCTAATGATAGCTTTATGACCTGGACTGCTTCTCAAACAGCAATGCAGAAAACACTTGGGAAACTGAAGTTTACGTTCCCAGATAGAGAGAAAGCGCAATTCAAAACCAATTACCTAAGACTATGTTTGCTGGTACATCTGGCAATTATTCCGATCATTGCATGTTATTTGGTAACACATGCAATTCTCGTGGTGCTCTGTTTGTAAATTGGCTTGAGACAACTCCAGAGCACACTTGGGACACTGTATTTTGCATTTGCTTATTGTGTCTCATAATAATTTGATAAAATGCCAATATTGTGGTTAGTTTTCTCAATGATACAATGTAATTGACAATATTTACTTTTTTCATTACAGTTTTCTCCATTTTTTCTTACTTGTATAATGAGTATGAGTTGATTTCATTGTTAGATAAAATAAAGTTTATTATAATGAGGGGAATTGTTATCATCATCAAAATAACTTACCATTCTGTTCATTTGTCAGATTTTAAAGAAGTATAACAAGTCCAAAGTATACAATGGTTTCTAGTAGCTGATCATAGATGATTTCTTCTTGTTTTTGACTTCTGGGTATACTGGATGAGTTTGCAAAAGAACTACTATTTATTGGTGAGGGAACTATTAGACTAGAAATTAGGGGGTCTAAACTATCTCTTTATTCTTCCCTGTTACCCTCGTTTTTAAACTCTATTTTATTTGGGGTGTTTAGGCTTCTACCCCTTTTCCACATACCCTTTAACCCTAGGTAAAAGAGAGAAACTGGGGAGGGTTTTTTTTTTTTTTTTACTTCTCCTGGTATGTTTAGGGTTGATTGGTTCTTTGGGGCTATACCAATCTCTGTCAACAACAAACACAGTCTCCTCCACCTATGTCCTCTAAGCCGCTACTCCATAGGTCTCCATCCCACCACACTTTCCATCTCTGGTCTCTCCAAACTGTCACACCTTCTTTTTCTGGGCTCTCCTATTTATGTTCCTCAGAGTCCTAGACCTAGTGCTTCTTTTTGTGTTGCACTAGGCAAGGCCATTATTAGCTGGCAAAGACCCCTCTGCACAGCAGACAATTGTCAGCTGTGGACAAACTAAAGCACAAACAGAAATCCCACACTTAGGATTTAAAAAAAAAACAAACAAAGTATTTACATAACACAACTGAGCTTTTAAAGAAACCAAAACTTCCATTACACTTCCTTTAGCTCTTTTGTGGTCTTGAGTAACCATAATATCATAAAATTTTTAGAATTATAGGCTTGATTAAACATCCTTCATCTACTACATAAGATGATCACAAGGAGGCATAAAAGGGTAAGTTGATAGAGGCTTTTGGTCTGCACAGTTTAAAGGACAATTATGTATAGTTATTGTTACTGTTTCCATGGTCCTTGTCAAGAGTCCCACTTATTATGAAAATGGTCTGAAAGACCTTCTGAAATATTGACTTATAGATAGTCAATGATTTACCAAAATTGGAAATGACCAAATTATAATACTTCTTTGTCTCTGTCTCTACATTATATCCCAACAGGCAGTTTTGACATGCCATATTAATAAACTGATTTATATCTAGAAATTTCTTTTCAAGCTCCCTTATCTTCTAACCAATTTGCTGTTAACAGTTTATTTTTTAGACAGCTTTATGTGGGTGAAAATGGCTTATTTGGACATTTAGGTCTTGCTGTCTGAGAATGCCCTATAAGAGAATTAAATGCTGTGTTATATTTCTGATGCCCCTTTAAAGATTTTCTTTTCTGCCTGCAATTTAATTTTCCTTTTAGAGTTTTCCTTCTGATCTTTTTATATTGACTTTATTGTGTAGCATGGTTAAAGAAGTGCTCAATGAAAAGGCACTTTAGAATTAGACAAGATAAGCACTTAACCGTACATAAAGGGATATTTCTAAGTACATTAACTTTAAATGCAAAGCTATTATCTAATGATTAATTCACAATCTTATTTCCAGTTCCTGCTGAATCAAAAATAGTCAATCACAATTTAAAACAGTTTATTGATTATTGACGACACAAGTTAAGCTATTAATAATTAGATGAAGTTTACAATAGTAAAATTAAATTATTTACCTTTGTGAATAATATAATTTATTTTTAATTGGAATTCTCATTTGGAATATATGTTTTTATTTAAAAGCAAACATATTTTGTAAAAGAATTGTCTGAATACTCATATATATTTGTAAATGGCAAGGTATAGCTATTTGATGATACTTATAAGCAGTTTATTCTGAATATTGAGTTTCTTCTCTCAAGTTTAAAGGGAGGTTAAAGGGATGCTATTGCATCATTTTTTTCTGAAGTATTTTATTTTTTCCTCAAATTCTTTTCATTTCATATTGCAGTTGCTCATTTTTTTTTTGCCTATGTATGGCTCATTGGATTTTAAACTCTGTGTCAGACAAGATATTTTTATGCATCCCATTCATTCTAGATTCTGATACTCCTTGCAGAACTTAAGAAGTAACAGTCAGGTAAATAATCTCTAATTAGTTAATAAAGAAACTATAAGTGGTATGAGGTTGAGGCGTTAATATGCACAATAAAGAAGGAAGGTGTGATTTACGTAACTATGAACACATTATATCAATTAAATCCCTGAATGCTTCTGAAAATTGTCAAAGATGTTTTTCAGAACACTTCATGATTGCTGGTATTCTGCTTAATGATGAATACATTGGATACTAATCCACAACTATTTCTCCTATCAAATGAGCATAATTCTATGTAATATTATCATTGTAGTGATCTGTAGAAGAGTAGAGAAGACACAGGGCGAAATACTCTAAGGTAGATAGAGTTGTGAAAATGTATCACCAGCCCTGGCAGAACAGAGCATGCAGGAACACAACATCTCAAAGTGAGCACCAAGGGAGAGCAGAATTCAAACAGCTTGAGCTCACAAAGAAGGCTGAATAATACCACCATCAAAGGCTACAAATCACCTTCAAATTTAATAATAGTTCTGATTGTTATTAAAAATCCAGGAATAGCGCATTGTCACCAAGGAGAGGAGAAAGACATTTCAAAGATAATTAATTAAGTAGCTAAATTCAAGCAGAAAAAAAAAAACAGTAAACATGTATTTTCCTGACATATAAGAATTCTGAAGATTTAAACCAAGATTTCTATAGTGAAGAAATAATTTTGAAACTTTACTAATTGTATGACAAAAGATTAAGCTTCAATAAAAAGTTACAGACAAATAAGCCATGAATGAAGCCTTTTCTGCATGGCATGACACTGTATAGGATATCTTTAAAGCTTCCCCAAATAATCTGAGCATTTTCTTACTAAATTCAGAACTTAAACAATTTATGAAAGCCCTTCTGCATGAATTACAGAAGCTTTCTGCCTAACCAGTTGATATTTCTCTCTTTAGCATAGCTGTAAGTATGCTGCTCAAATAGAAAATCCAAGAGGAAAGAAGTCTCCTTTCTCTAAAATCCTAAGTTTCCAGTAGCAAGTGTTTGTTTATGTTAAAGCTCAATTGTTATGATGCTCTTCTCCTAGCTTAAGAATAGTCATATTTATCAGTTATATTTTGTTAAATCACTGAGGTTTTCTATAATCAAAACAAAACAAAACAAAACTCAGAGATGCAGAATTTTTACATTTGAATTTGTCAAAGAGGAAAAAGGCAAAGAGATACAATTAAAATAAACATCATTACAGACGCAAATATAGAAGAGATTACAGACCAAAGTAAAACAATAAAACACTTCATAGCAATGTAAGAAAAAAACATTCATGATTTAAAATGGAGGCTATTTAGAAGGAACACACTGCAAACATTAAAGGCAATTTTGTGTGTGTGTGTTTTTTTTTTTTCCTAAATTCACCTCCAAGGTCATTTTTCTCCCATAGCTTCACTAGCCTTGGCCAAATGATGTGCTTTGAGCAACCATGAAATGGCTCCAATCAGGTGTAACACACCCGCAATCCCAACGCCAGGGAAGCAGAGTCCAGAGGAAACAGGAATTACAGATTACCATGCTTCACGTTCACCCCTGCCTCGGGAAGCATGCTACTACAATCAGTTGAAAACAACTAGTAAATTGTAATGGCCTCCTTCTGCTGATCTTTTCCTGTCCTGTGAAGACAAACAAGCTGGCTGGTCAGTTGCCAACCACAGGACATTTATGAGACTCAGGTTAAGATCACCCAGGGT
>CM053765.1:78240530-78263598 GCA_028658305.1 Pachyuromys duprasi | reverse complement strand
ATTTTAATTTTGTTTACTCATTTCTTAACTTTATTCTTAGAAATTTGATCAAAACCTGAATCACAGCTTTAGTATTTTTGACTAGTGACTCAAGCTAGTATGTCAATTTTCTTAAACTTGAAATCCCTATAAATTTTTGTCCAGAGTCTCTTTCTGCTTGTTTTTAAAGAAGCACAGAGAGAGCACAAGTAACAGCTCATGCTGGCAAGAATGTAGGGCTAAGTGTAGCACTCATGCATTGCTGTTGGAAGTGAAGACTCATATCGCCACTACAGAAATCAGTGTGGCAGTTCCTCAGGAAGATGAAAATCAGTCTACCTCAAGAGCCAGATATACCACTCTTGGGCATATCACCAAAGGCTACTCTATCTTACCACAGAGACAGACACTTGCTCAACCACGCTCATTGCTGCTCTATTCATAATAGCTAGAAATTGGAAACAATGTAAATGTCCCTCAACAGAAGAATAAAGAAAATGAGTTACGATTATACAATGAAGTATTGATCAGATGTTAAAAAAAGAAGACAAAAATGACATCATAAAATTTACAGGCAAATGGATGGAACTATAAAGCATCATCCTGAGTGATGTATCCCAGACTCAGAAAAACAGATATGGTATGTATTTGCTTATGTGCAAATATTTGCTGTGAGGTTACAAGGGTAGGTATAGAACAAGAGGCTAGCAGGAGCAAATAGATCCCATTAGAAAATGTAAATAGAGTAGAAAGTTCTGGATGGCAGGGGTGAGTTGTATCAGAAGGATCAAGTGGGGAAGAAAGGAGGGTGTGTGGGGGAATATAGGAAGAGTTAGATAATACTAAGCTTTTGTCATTGTACCTTTTGTGTATCGAATAATTTTAGCTCTCATTCATGGCTTATTGTTTCCACTGTTGAATTTTTTCTCTTCCTCTTTTATTTTTCGCAAAACAATTCAAATTGAAGATAGGGCCCAGCATCTGTAGAAGAAATCTCTTATGTATTGTACAGATGCAATACCTGTCAATTAAAAAAAAAATCTATGGCTATAGCTGGGGCAAGAAATAGGTGGAACTTCCAGCAGGAGAATGGATTCTGGGTTAGAGCCAGGCACTCAGGATTCGGCCAACAAGATGTAAGCAGAATGGATGCATGGAGCCTGAGCTTAGGTAACCAGCTACATGGCAAACTGTAAGTTAGTATAATGGGTTATTTTAAGTTATGAGCTAGTCAGAGAAGAGACTAGCTCTATGGCCTAGGTATTTGTAAATAATAATTGTGTCTCATGACTCATTATTCCTGTAGCTAAAGGACAGGGGTGGAAAAACCACAAGCAACATAATGGCATCCTACTATAACAAACATCACAGGAGAAAACGGAATCTACCTTTTAATTAGTGTACTTCAAGTAAGAATAAGACATGTACATGTGCATATGTCCCTGTGGATGACTGATGTCTTGAGTGCCTTCATATACACGAATTACTAAAATCTATAATGTTAGTTTAATGCAGTAATATTTACCAGTCATTGACATGTGTGTTTTGTCATTTTGTCAAAACGAGCATATGCATTTAAAGTGTTTAGAGTAAAGATTAGGGAAATATGTGAAGTGTTTTTATTTTTTCCCATTGATTTTAAGAATTTTTTTAATGTAATTTATTTATTTATTTTTATATCAATCACAGGTTAGGTACTTTGCATCCCAGGCATAGCCCCCTCCCTCATTCCCTCCCACTCTCCCCATCCCTCCCTCATCTCCTCCCCGCCCCCTCTAAGTCCACCGACAGGGAGGACCTCCTCCCCTTCCATCTGACCCCAGATCATCTTGTCTCCTCAGGGCTGGCTGCAATGTCCGCTCCTGGGATCTAGCCAGGCTGTTACTCCCTGGCGTGTATGGGGGAGGGTCAAAGAGCCAGCCATCAAGTTCATGACTGAAACAGTCCCTGTTCCCCTTACTAGGGTCTTCAGTTGGACATCGAGCTACCATGGGCCACATCTGAATGGAGGTTTTAGGCCATATCCATACATGGTCCTTGGTTGGAGAAACTGTCTTGTATAAGACCCCTGTGCCCTGCTTAGTTTGGTCTTTGTGGAGCTCTTGCTGTCCCCAAAGAATTTTTTCTTTTCAGACAAGATTTACCAATTTAGTATTTATAACATACTTTTTCATTCAAAAGAATGAAAATCTACTTTTAACATGTTTGTTAATTTATTTTTAATCAATCAATCAATTAATTATTTTTATTACAATGTATTCTCTTTGTATCCCAGCTGTAGCCCCTCCTAGTCTCCTCCTAGTCCCACCCACCCTCCTTCTTCTCCCCCTATGTTCCTTCCCTAGTCCACTAATAGAGGAGGTCCTCCTCCCCTTCTATCTGACCTTAGCCTATCAAGTCTCATCATGGCTAGCTGCATCATCTTCTTTTGTGGCCTGCCAAGGCTGCACCCACCAGGTAGAGATGATCAGAGAGCAGGCCACTGAGTTCATATCAGAGACAGCCTCTGATTCCCTTACTAAGGTACCCTATGTTTGTTAATTTAATATTCATTCTGACTCAGAAATTTCACAGCTTTAAGTAACATCGTCCATGTCACCCAGCAAAACAGAGACAAAGGGTCTCTTGTCTTCTTTTCCCTTCTCTTCTCTTCCCTTCCCTTCCCTTATCCTCCTCTCCCCATTCCCTTCCCTCCCCTTGCCCTTTTCTTCCTTTTCCTTCTCTGTCCCACCCCTTCTCATTTCCTTTCCGTTTTCCTCTCTCCTCCTCTGCTCTCCTCTCCTCTGCTCTCCTCTCTTCTCCTCTCCTCTCCTCTTCTTACCTTTCTTTTCTTTCCTTCCCTTTTTTGGTGCATCTTCTTTTATGGAGGCTACAGAAGGCTGTAAAGTTAGAGGAAAAGGATTCAAAGGCCAGCAACAAGTTAGAGGTAGCCCCTGCTCTTGCAGTTAGAGGTCCCACATGAAGACCAAGCTGTGCAACTGTTACATATGTGTGGAGGTTTAGAACCGTCCTTTGGATGCTCTCTGGTTGGTGGGTCAGTCTGTTTGAGCCCCTATGGGTCCAGTTGATTTTGTAGGTTTTCTTGTGGTCCTAGACCTCTTAGGCTCTTTCCTTCCCCTCTTCCGTAAGATTCCATGAGTTCTGCCTAATGGTTGGCTGTGGGTCACTACATCTGTTTTCATCAGCTGCTTGGTGAAACCAGTAAGATGACTGTTAGCTTATCCAGTAGTCTATAGAGGTGACCCACCTGAAACTCCCAACAACAGGGGATATGGAGCCTGAAGTGGCCACCTCCTGTAGCCAGGCAGGACTTCCAATGGAAGGAATGGAACACTAACCCACCCACAAAACCTTTGACCCAGCCAATCAATGGCTGGTTTAGTTTGAGTCACATGCTATGACAGAGCACTGCACACTGACACTTCCAATAATATTCTGCTATTCTTGCACACAGGAGGCTAGCCAAAGGGTTTCTAAACTTTATTTTGGGTCATAACACTTCATAGGTGTCCTGGGTGAGTAAATTAAATATGCAATGCTTTGGCCTTTACGCTGAGTACTGAACATTGAGGTATGAAGGCAAATAATATATTTTTATTTTTACTATTATCGTTAACTAAAATAACGATCTATATATGGAAGATTTTAGGTAGCAGAGTAAACAATAAATACATTCTCAAATATTTTAGGGCCCCCAATAGAAATAGTTTCAACTGACTATAAGCTGCACAAAGCATGTACAGTGACTACTTATAGGTGGCCATAATGTAGACTGCATAATCAGTTGACTTTGTTAATATTGAATTTCTCAATAAATATGTTTTGTAATAAACGTCTGTACTCTAAGAATATCGTGCATTGTGCAAACGCTACATTTTCAAATAAAACACAACCTCATATTTTCCATTTCCCTAAAGTCATGAGATGAGCTCTGTTGCTGTGATAGTGAAGACGTGAGGACAAGCCCTCGAGCCCTAGCTGACTTTTGGTTGTATAATAATATTTATCATTGCCAACTTTTACAATAAATATAAAAATTCAATTTCAGTGCTACAAGCTGGGAAGGGCTCAAGTGTCACTGAGTTTCTCTCAAAGGCTATTTTCTGGTTTTGTCTACATTTGTATTCTTCACATTCAATGGAGGAAAATAATAACATTTTTCTGTGTGCTAGTGAGGCTACTGTGGAAGTATGTGGATGCAAGATCATAAAATATGTTTCACACACTACAAAGAGAAAACAAAATGATTTATTGCTTTTTAAACCAATTGGTCAATTGGTCTTCCATCATGGTAACCAAAATGGGCCTGGGAATATGAAATGGTGACTTCAGACTGGGTATTCTATAATAAGGGGGTCCACTGTGAGAATTCTTTCTTTCATTTCATGGTAAAACAAATTCATTACCTACATTGACTTGGTAGCCACATTAAACCTGATCTCATTCTACTTTAAGTAGAGATGGGAATCCATCCACTGTCCCTTTTGAGTACAGCTGTAAACAACTAATAGAATTAATTTATTCACAATACTGATAGTATTGCCATTGTTCTATTCTGAGCCTTCATTTTTTTTCTGCTTCATATATTCCCTCTTATTACCTATAAAATTTCTATCCTATTGGTGATCTGACTCAAAATGACTATAAACTTTATTGTTAACCTAGATATCATTGCTTATCTATAAAAGCTGTTGCCTTCTTCATGACTAATCACCATCATGGCTGTCATGCCAGTGTCTAGTCATTGGCAAATGATTCTTACTCTGGCATCCCCATATTGTTAGTTATGTAACAGACTCAGAACATAGGAGTAAGACCCCAGTTCTTCGTTCATCTTCTTCCCTTCTTGCTTCTTCAATATGATAGAAAAAAATAATTGTTTCTTTTCCTCATCTTTCTTTTTACTTTTCCAACCCAATACTTTTCAGACTGTAATGACTCTACCAACTGCGTCCACACATAAGAAAACTAGAACTACAAATGCTCAGGCCAACACCACACTTAAAAATCAGAAAATGCATGGCTCTGGAAAATGGCCCTATCACCTTTACTCTCTGTCTGTTGATTTGTTATAGTCATATCTTATTTTGGCTACTTTAAATAATATTATAAGTTAATATACATTTGTCACATGGTACTTTGTTGTGTGCATAAGTAACGGCCATAAGTGTTAAAAGGAAAAATACCAAAATTACTAGTAGTGAGGCTAGAGATGAGTAAAAACTGAAGAAGGAAGATAAGATGGGGGATCATATTGTAGAAAGCTGCTTGTGGATAAAACAGGGTCTTAACATATGAGTGGCAAAAGCACTTCACTACTGAGCCTATTAAAATCCACATCTGAACAACTAATTATTGTTATGTTCAACTTAAAAAAATTATATGAGAAATTTTAGATTTATAATTTTCTCTTGATCACCGATCCTAGTGTTTTTACATTTTTTCACCATTACTCATTTAACTATGTATATAGAAGCATATGTTCTGAGAATTCCATTTGTAAATAATTAGTTTTACTTCAGTAACTAATGCAGAGGCACCAAGGTAATAAAGGGCAGAAGTGGGTTTTGAACCAAGGACCTTGGTTCAAAACTCTAGCATATTCTTCCATGAATAAAAGACCAAGTCACACTACCAAGTTATATAGAAGTAAAATCACAAAACTGGTTCATATCAAACTAGTGCATATATTCAACATGAGGAACAATTCTCCTTTCCTGAAATGTAGCTGAAACGTATGCTCCCTTCAAATTGGGAGCATAAGCAAAATCCCACTACATGTAGAACACATCCACATCCCTGTGATTTGCATGGTTTTGTGAGTATAGGGGCCTGTGGCTTTAGTTAATTTCTCACCACATTTTTTGGAAAAACTATTAAACTTTCATTTGCATAATGACCCTCTCAGCATTTGAAATTCATTAAGACCATACCTGTCATTCATAATTAATGTTAGTCTTTTTATTTTATTAGCTCATGTCAGTCCAAACAATTTTGGGGGCAACAATTCAAATGTTAACACAACAATGAAGTTCCCATAATCACCATATAGTTGGCAAATCCAGCCTACACTGAGTTGTAAAACTCATGAGTCAGGAATAATTTTTATGATCTTGAGTCTTGAAACTTGAAAAAAATATAGAAGGTGCAACAGAAACACATGTGGCCAGTGAAGTCTAAAGTATTTTCTATGAATCACTTTGTAGAATATATTTACTGATCCCCGTCCTGAAATATCTCTATGTATATTTTATATAAAAATGCAAAATTGCAAATATGGTTAATAGGTTTTAGGACAGTTAAGAGTACATATTTAGAAGCTGGAGGGGAAAAACACATTTATATCTCCTAGAAAATATAGTCTGCTATCCACTGCTCATTATCTGTGATATAAAACACAACCATTACTTAAGAGAGGAACAACCATTCCTGGCAGTAAAGCCTGATGGAAATACCTCTCAGCATTGCTGAAAAGAGAATAGCAAGGAAAGGAATGATTTTCCTATTGAAATGCATGGCATAGGTGTAAGAGCAGCTTTCTGAGAGACATGTTATATAACAATTTAAAATATATCCTGATGATGTCACATAAAATACAAGTCCAAATAGGAAATTTACAGGAACTTGGAGTACAGATCAGCTGTTTGGTTGGCTATCTATAAATCTGGCTTGAGGCACAGCTACATTGTGGACTTTGCGTGGAGAGACGGGTGCCCTTTTCTGTTCTTTTAAGGATAATGTTGAAGGTGTGAGTCAACTCCCTGCTGTTCACAGGGAAGTCCTCTGTTCTATGCTGTCAGCTGAGTTCACACCCATCTTATGTTCTCTGTGTGTGGGACAGCATGTAATAAGGCAGGTGACAATGCAAAGTCCTTCAGGCAAGACTAAACCTGTGAAGGAAAACACTTGATGCAGTGAAGGCAGTGTCTCTTCTGTTTGAGGCCATGCTTGTGCTCACATACTATTAACATAGTATTAACAGAGGACACAGCAGGGATGGCAAGCCAGCAATGAAATTACATCAGTAGGCAGTAGGGTATGATATAGTTAGCAACTAGATGCATTTTCTTTTTTTCAAAAAGATGGTCAATAGATTCATTAATTCTTCTCTTTCAAATGAAGGTAATTATTTACACTTAAGTAATTATGTTCACAAGCATGTATTGACTAAATTAATTAAAGTGAGATAGTTAAGGAGGGCCATTAGTTGGAAGCACACATACCCACCTCCAACTCTGCTTCCAAAATATTTTGCCAGGAGTTCTATTCAGATAAAAAGTTAAATCAACTGTCAACTCTTTATCTGCAACACTTGATTTCTGACTTATCACCTCTCAACCACAGCATAGATGGTCAGTGCCTTAGGGCAAGGGAACTGACATTCTTTCTTTGTGATATTTTTCTTTTTTTTTATGTTTGAAAGGGGATTTCTTAAATTAAATTTTTATATTAATAAGTTTATTCACTTTGTATCCCAACAGAACCCCCCCCCCCCAATTCCCTCTCAATGCTACCCTACCTCTCTCACCTCCTCCTATTCCCCTTTCCAAGTCCACTGATAGGGGAGGTCCTCCTCCCCTTCCATCTGACCCTAGCTTATCAGATCTCATCAGGACTGGCTGCATTGTCCTCCTCTGTGGCCTGGCAAGGCTGCTCCCCCTTCAGGATATTGGTGCTCAGTGAGCCAGCCAGACATTGAGTTCATGTCAGAGACAATCCCTATTCCCCTTACTAGGAAAACCACTTAGATACTGAGCTGCCATGAGCTTCATCTGTACAGGGGTTCTAGGTTATTTCCATGAATGGTCCTTGATTAGAGTATCAGTCTCAAAAAGACCCCTGTGCTCAGACATTTTGGTTCTGTGCTTTCCTTGTGGAACTCCTGTCTTCTCCAGATCCCACTATCTCCCCCTTCTTTCATATGATTCCCTGAACTCTTCCCAAAGTTTGGTTAAGAGTCTCAGCATTTGCTGGGTAGAGCCTTTCAGAGGCCCTATGTGGTAGGCTCCTGTCCTTTTTCCTGTTTTCTCCTTCCAATGTCCATCCCATTTGTCTTTCTGGGTGAGGACTGATCATCTTACCTAGGGATCTCTTATTTTTAATATTATAATTACATTTCTCATTTTCCTTCCTCTCTCCAATGCACTCCACACAAAAAAATTTCTTTAACCTTTTAGAACTCATGACCTTATTTGTTGTTACAAGAATATATGCATATATATGTATATATTCCTAAACATGACTGGATGCTCAGTCTTTATAATGTTTACTTGTGTGTGTTTTCTAATTTACAGTACCTAGCTTGTGGATGGGATGAAGACACATCTGTTAAACAGGACCATGTACACAGTGTACCATAGTAGACCTAAAACAAACTTGAGTGTACTATTGTTATTGGCACTGTTTATTGTGGAAAAGACACTGATTTACTTGCCTGACAACTCCAGTGCCAGCAACCATCCATACTCTCCAATTATTTGGAACTGAGAGCCCGAGTTAGCTTTCTCTGTTTAACAAAATGCCTGCCATAAACATCTTGAAAGAGGGCCAGCTTTGTTTTGGCTAAGGATTTCAGTCTGCAGTGAAGAGGAGGAGCAGAGCTACCTCATTCACAGAGCTTAGAAGCAGAGGAAGACAATGCCTCTCTTATGGGGTTTGTATGTTTGTGGGCAATGTCTGCTGCTTTTGTTCATTCCGGAAACAGCCTATGGGTTGGTGCTGCCCACACCCAGAACAGATTTTCCTAGCCTTGTTAATTTTTTCTAGAGACATCCCACAAATAGACTCATAGGAGTGCTTCTGAATCCATGCAAGGCGATAATAGAGAGCATTAGTCATCATGGAGCTACAGTGATAGGCAAGGGCCTGGAAATTTTACTAGTGTAAGGAAATTCAAGAGGTAGAGCCTGGATCACCTCCCCTCTCCTCTCCCCTCCCTTCCCCTCCGCTTTCCTCTCTTTGCCTCTCCTCTCCTTTCCTCCCCTCTCCTCTTCAACACCTTCTCTCTTCCCCTCCCCTCCCCATCTTTTTTATTTCCTCCCTAATGCTCCTGTCCATCCACTCTTCCGCTCCCTCCATTTTCTCTTCCCTTCCTTTCCTTCCCTCTCTTCCCTTCTCTTCCCTTCCTTGCCCTCTCCTCCCCTCTTCTCCCCCTTCCCATCTACTCTCCTCTTTTCTCCTCCCCCCTCGTCTTCCTTCATTTACTCTTTTGCCTTGACTTCTGGCATAAATTAAATTAATTCCCTCTGATCTGGATGTATGAATTCTATCTTCTCTAGCTGCCAGTAACTTACCAGAATGAGCTTCAAGCATAGTGATTGACAGTAAGAGGGGGCAATATCCTACTTTCCTGTTATCAGCCATACATGATAAGTGTATTTTCTTGCAATTTTGTGTGAAACTTATCTCATCAGACATTTGAAAGCATGAAAACTTGCCAAGTTTTGCTTGCTTCCCAGGTGGGGCAAGCATTGGTTGTCCTGTGTTTACACTGTTATTACCTTCCTCCTCTGCAGTACGCTGGCTTTCAGCCCTCACTCTCAAATCAGACATGGAGAGGCTCGTGCCTGCTGTAGTGCTGGCAGGTGTTCTGCATGGGCCAGGCATGCAGAAGCAGTCAGAGAATCCTACTTCTCCCAGCAGTGCAGTTTGGTACGAGAACTTGTGTGCACTTGGCCTGACTCACTCAGACCACAGTGAGTCCAGAGAGGACCATAGTAACTGGAGCAGCACGGCAGCTCGGGCCGCTTAGCTCCTGGCAGAGGCAGTTTGTCACTTGTATTTCATTTTTTCTCATGGTTGCTGTCACTGGGGGAGAAAGACCACAAAAGCAAACCATTGTTCAAGTAGAAAGTCATTTTGTAGAAAAAGCGAGATTCTTGTACTCATCTTTTTGTTTTGTTTTTTATTTTATTGTACCCTTTGGCATCTTTTCATAGATCTGATTTGATTTCTGCTTTCATTTTAAGTCTTCTCTGTGACTTCAGGTCAGAGACAATCTCAGTGTCATTGTGATTTGATGGGCTTATTTATCCGAGTCAATGGGCAAAACCCCAAGAAAGTGAGAGGGCAGTAGATATGTAAGCTGAGGGGAATGGAAGAGAATATAAGGTTGAATGAGAGGGAAAGTGGTGGGGTCAGAGAGAGGGCCCAGAGAGAGGAAGTAGGACTAAAGAGAGAAATATGTAGACCTACTGAAGCAAAGGCTTGGTTCCTGTACAAAAGAAATTATACTTCAATCTGGAATTGTGACCATCTTCCCAACTCCTCAAGGAGCTGTTGATATTCTGTTTCACTATTTCACGTGATCACAGATGCTGTGCAGATCCAGTCATGCTTATTTTACATCTGTGGACTCCAAGGGCATGAATGTATTTGAGCTTGAAGAAGAGAATGGGTGGAAAATAAGCAAGATGAATCAATATTCTTTTCCATAGACATAGCATTTTTAAATAAATTTCAGATAGTAGATATCGAATGGTCTCATGCAATGCACCTGTGTGCCAGTTCACTTCTGGAGCATTGATTCTTCTAAGAATCAGGACACTGGATGTCAGCACAGATAACTGATGTATGTTATCTATGATGTATGTTAACTCATCACAGTTGGAGAGAATGCTGGGTATTTACCTACTGCTCTTAATGCCATCAGGGAAATTAATGATAGCCGAAAGAATGATGAAACAGGGTCTTTCCTCCAGGTAAGTTAAGGAGCTAATAGAACCCCAGTCTACTTAATTCACTTCTTACCTGATTATAAAGGCTCTCTCCTCTATGCCCTTTAATGAAAATATGCAACTATTTGGTAGATATTAGTGTTTACACTTAAAGAAGTAGAACTCATATTTATTTGAATTAGCTTTCATTTGGTAAGAATGATATAGATTCTTGGCTTATACAAGTCAGTGTATATCTTAGAGGCATGCTGAGAATATACATAAGCAGCTCAAGCTAATTATAATGACTCTGATTAAGTTGATAATACAGGAAGCCTAGAAATTTCAGTTTCAGTTTCAATGCAGGTGGGTGTGCATGTGTTCATATGGGCTTCTATATGTTTACTGAGGAGATGCATTACAAAACTGTTTCAAGTCATTCTGCAAAGAAACGTCAATAGACTACTAAGGGACTTATGTTTTTAAAAGAGGAACCAATGCTGTCAACTTTAGGTGCAGAAAGCTGACTTGTCACAAGGTACTTCAGAGACTTAAGGGAGAGGAGACATGGAGGTCAAGCTGTGTTTTGAAACAGGTGATGGCTTGAACTACAATTTTGTACCTTATGGTGGGTAGGAGAGAATGATGAGACATATATGACTTGTCTCCCAAAACAACTCACAAGGTTGTAAAAGGATATCCAAACACATGATCAAAAGATGGAGAACAAAGAGAAGTGGCCAAGAGGAGGTGACGGATGAATACCCATGGAGTTTGCAGAGAAACGGAGACCTAGGATCAAGAATGATCACGGGAGAAAACAGAGCTTCAAAGACAAAACACTAGACTGAAAATAAAATTAGTGTGTTGCTTTCACTTGATTGGTTGGTGCCAAAAGCCAGACTGGAGACTTGTATGAGTGAGCCACGAAAACCTGAAAGAACACTGAGAAAAGAAACACAGAGCTCAGATAACAAATTCAGTATTTCACATGGGCGTACGTGTGTGTGTGTGTGTGTGTGTGTGTGTGTGTGTGTGTGTGTGTGTGGTGAATTTTGTGTAGGAAGAGTCTAACCCATTTGAAAGACATGGCAAAGGAGAAGCTGATTACTGAGGGGGCAGAGACCAGAGCACTGAATAATACCAAACAGGAGAAAAGGAGTTAGGAACAGGAGGATAAAGACAATGAAATGAATTAAACACCTCCGTGTGCTCACTGAGTAGTCATTGTGTATCCCCTTCCTTAGGGTGTAAGAGCCAAGTTTACACATTCTCTCCAAGGAGCATGCCCTTAGGGGAAGACGCTGTCTTCCCAAGTTACAGAGGATAAACTAAGATCAACTGAATCAACATGTGTGTTCCTTTCACTATGAGAGATCAATTTTGGATGGAAAATAGACCAAGTTTGACTCAAATGTTCACTTAGTGAATCTCTGCTGATGGCTCTTCTGAGATTATTTTGTTCTATGTTAAAAAATGCATTCTTAAATTTGGTACTTTGAATAAAATGCAAGATGCCTGGGAGTAGAGGAACATCTGGAAACAATGAGCTACAAGCCTCATAATGATTAGGGTGCAAGACAGTAGAAAATAAGAGGATATTGTCTAATGTTGAGTGTCTTGCCTCTGAAATAGCTTATCTACAATTTCCTGTTTGGAGAGAGACACATATTTTTCCTATTTAACCACTTCCATTTGTGTTTTCTGATATTTCATTCATAAGTATGTACATGCAGAGGATGTTATGGAAGAAAACCAGTTTCGTTTTGTATAGAGGAAGTAATCTGCTAGGAAGGAAATCAAAGCACATCTGGCATCCACGTGGGACTGGGATGTGTGGAAATTATTAGGAGGTACTCCTGAGACATTGAGAGCATTTGTAAGCTAACAGAAGAACACAATGGAAGGCAACAATAAAAACATAATCAAAATATAGAGGGACTGAATGTGACCAGGGGGGCTTGTAACATTTCTGTTTTGTAGTAAGAGCTAAAAGAGGAGAAAAATCTGTGCTGAGAATTGATCTACTTTTCAGGTGGACAATGGAACCCAGCACCAACTGTAAGCTAAGGGGTCAAGTGAATCAATGGAAGCAGCAAGGACAGTGTTTGGTAAGGAACTCGAGTTAATATTGAGCATGAATGGGGGTGGGGAGGTTACTCACTGGGTAGGGGTGCTCACTGTGCTAGCATGAATATGCACCTGGATCACACGTAAAAAGACTCAGAGTAGATGTGTCTTCATCTTTAACACTGGAGCTGTGGAAGTCTTATAACTGAAGCATCTACTGATACATAACTGATAAAGGATGATAACTGATATATCTGCATAACCCCTACATCTGAGGCTCAGGGATCATTGTGAAGAGGGAGCAGAGAGAATGTACGAGCTGGAAAACCAAGATATCTGCTTTAAGATGTCGTCTTCTGTATATGACAGGAAAAAATACCCATACCCATGAGATCGCAATAATTTTTATATGTATAAATGTAACATGAACGGTTTTTTAAAAAGGTTGTGAATTTAAGAGGAAGTTAGAAGGACATGGGAACTTCTTGAGGGGAAAAAAGGTAAAAGAATGATCTAAATACAGCATATCAGTGTAAAATTATAAAAATAAATGTTTAAAAAAGAAAAAATCGAAGTATGTAATTTTCAGGAAAATAAAACAAAATAAAATAAAAATAAAGGTAAACATTGATGCACTTGGGAAGGCTCTTGAATGTCAGGCATCTATTCAAATTTACTTGACTTACATTGATTTTACAACCCAATAAACACAGTTAGTTGGAAAAACAAAATGAGGAAGAAGTTACTTTGGTACATGTTTGCAGAGGTCTGTGTTCATCTTTGTCTATTGCCTCATTGCTTGTGGTGAGCCAGAGCAAAACCATCCATGACGGTCAAAAAGCAGAGCGCATACAAGTGGGATAAAGCCTTCTTTCTGCTCCCCGTTTAATCCTTCTTGGCTGACCACCTTGTTGGATGCTGCCACACACATTCACAGTAGTCCTTTGCATTGAAGCCAACTTTGAAAATGCAATCTGGATCACAGGAGAATTGTGTTTTACTGGGTTCTTAGTAACTTTTCAGCCCAATCAAGCTGATTATCCAGATGAACCATCATAGCTGTGCTATACTCACGAATGCCTTTGTATTCAAAGAAGTACTGCAAAATAATTACAGGTAACATACACCTAGAGAAGATAAGCAAGAAGGAGGACCAAGGATGGGATGATCAATCCTAGCTTAGATGGTCAAACGGGATGGACATTGAATGTAGGAGAAAACAAGCAACAGGACAGGAGCCTACCACAGAGGACCTCTGAAAGACTCTAACTAACAATGAATCAAAGCTGATATTAAGACTCACAACCAAGCCATCGCCAGAGTGAAGAGAATAATATGAAAAAAGGGGGAGTTAGTAAGATTTTGTGAGGACAAGAGCTCCACAAAGACCAAATAGATCAGGACACAGGGGTCTTCTATGAGACTGTTTCTCCAATCAAGGACCATGTATGGATACAAACTATAACCCCTGCTCGAATGTGGCCCATGGTAGCTCAGTACCCAACTGGGTACCCTAGTAAGGGGAACAGGGACTATTTCTGTCATGAACTCAATGGCTAACTCTTTGACCCTACCTTTACCCCTCCTCCCACCCCACCCCTGATGGAAGAATAGCCTAGCTAGATCCCAGAAGAAGATATTGCAGCCAGCCCTGAAGAGACATGATAAGCTAGGGTCAGATGGTAGGGGGTGAGGTCCTCCCCTATCAGTGGACTTGGAGGGAGGCAGGGAGAAGATGAGGGAGAGATGGGGAGAGTGGGAGGGAATGAAGGAGGGGGCTACGGCTGGGATACAAAATATATAACCTGTGACTAATATAAAAATAAATAAATTACTTAAAAAAGATGTGCCATTAAAATAGATGATCTTTCACAGGCTAAATCTTGAATCACTGTGAAATGAAACTAGGTTGCTGTAATTTTCTTCTTTCTTTTTTTTTTAGGTGGCAGGACTTGATGTAGATTTTGTTCTATGTACAGAATTTAATGTTGGATATATTAAAATGACACATCTGGCATTGTTTGGGGAGGTTAGATTTACCGGAACTGTATTCATACTGTGAGTTGTGTTCTGATGGTTAAATGGAAAGCTTGTCAAGCATTTTATTTTACTAGTGGATGTAGACTTTTTTTTTAAGGTGAATAAAATATATATGGTACAGATGTAAAGTTTTCTATGTAAATAACTTCTGTACAAATTTCTGTACAATATGATTCTCATCTGGCTTAACTGATCAGGATTCAGGTCAATAAAGTTTTTTTTATTATTTCATAAAACAATTATAAGCATAGTCAACTACTTTTCATTCACATGTTATAAGCCATTCCTGATACTCTAGAAAAAAGGAATTATAGCAACCTTTGGATCTGTTGATATTTAGATGATGACTGAAGTTTCACAACAGAAATCTAGCAGGGAAACTCAGTGACTTGAAAAATGAAAGAATCCTTGATCCCACTACCTGCCATGAATCTCGTAGAGAAATTTCATTCCAAGTGGCATCTTTAACTTAGCTGCTAGTCAGTCCTACAAATATCCTTACTGCCATGAGGCAGGGTCTTTCCCTGACCTAAAAGCTCATCTATTTGGCTAGATTGGCTGGCCAATGAATTATTGGGAACCCATCTATCTCTGTCCCACAGTGGTGGGGTTATAGGCATATGCAACCAAACTCAGCTTGTTTACTTGAACATAGGGCATTTGAATTCTAGTTATCACACTTGCAGAACATGCACTCTTATCCACTCTGTCAACTCCTCAAATTTGAAAACCTCAGGGTATAACCAGCAAAATATTGGTCAACTTTTTATTAAGTAGTGGCAGTGTTCAGTGAAACATATTTGCCCTTATCAACATTAAAGGTAGAAAGAGATTAACCTTGGAATAGAAAGACATTCTCCTCTAAAATCATAGAATGATCTTAGGTTCCTCATTACTTCTTAAATTTTAGTATTGAGACACAGGTTGATTTTATAGTCATATAATATGGTCATGTCTTTAAACCCACATTGTTCTGACAGCTGTAGAAAGCAAAGAGTGTTAGGGGAATGCTGTTAGAACCATTGTCAGAAAACACAGAAGAAGCCAGAGTCTTTTCCATGATACCTGAAATTTCACTGTATCCTTTCCAAGAAAGTAGAAAGAATGTTTTTGGAAGTAATTGCCATGTCTTCAGAACTGTGACTGACAAAAGAGCTACAGACACCAGGGACAGTTCCTCACAAGAAAACCTTAAAAAGGAGCAGTTTGGGGGCAGGATGAAAGCCCCTCAGTTGTCAGGGGATGTGAAATCAAGTTTCCTCATCCCCCATGGTTGTCTGGCTGCAAGGCCTGATTCACTGTTATTATGATATCCTTGCACAGTAAGCTGGGGCAATACTTTCACAGGAAAATGACTGGCCCCCGAATGCAGAGCTGAAGGCCCTGTAGCGCTTCTCTCATCTTGAGGATTTATTAACACAGTAAGTTTGCATCTAGGGTAGGGCCAAGTTTGTCCTTTCAATCCAACTAGAGATTTTTTTTTGAAACTTTCAAGCAAAATCAAAAGAAACATTAAGACTTTACAAAACTTTTGGGACATTTTAGAGGTTGGCATCAACAAAAACAATAAAAACCCATTGTTTTTTAAATCACATAATTTTGAAAATTTGTAGATAATATAATTTTATTTTCTGTAATGTAATTTTTAATTCAAATAGATTGTAAGATACTTGGTTTCATATAATTGACCAATGCATTGCTACAGTCAATTGTAATTTTTGTGGTAAGCCCTCCTAAATCCACTCTTCATTTTATAGTATAGTATTTTGTAATAGAGTCTCATGATGAAACACAGAAGGACTTCAGCCATTTTGCTTCAGCATTCTATGTGCTAAGATTTAGGGGTTTCGTGCCATGCCTGACTCCTCTTTAATATATTTTTAGGAACAATTTAAATTACCATTAATGAAAGTCACTTGTATATATAATAGATCTCAAGAAATAATTTTTTCTCATCTAACGGCAATTGTAAATAATTTAACCAACTATGCCCCTTTCTTCCTTTACTGACGTATTTCAGCCTTTGATGACCACAGTTAGACTCAGTACCTTAAAAGCTTCGTCTTTATTAAAACCAAGGACACACTGTTTGGGCTTAGTTAGCCACGATTTTCCTTTCTTGGTAAACTGGACTTGGGTTGGCCTAGAGGGCATAGAGATGTGACTGGGGAGATACATCTTTGCAGAAACAAAAGGTAATACTTTGATGTTCAGTTAAATTTTGTAGAATGTTTTGATTCAGAATCATTCAAAGGAATTTTAAGGGAGAAGAAAAAGAGTCCCTATTTTATTCATGCCAAAAATTAGCAAATAGCTTAAGTCAGCTGCATTTTCTGCTGAGAAAATACTGTTACAAAAGAACAGTAAACTTCTAAGAGGAAGAATGATAAAAATAAAATTGAAAACATACATACAAGTAACGTTACAACCACTGCTCATTTTATAGTGCTCGACTTACACAATAGAAATTTATTTCCTCAAAATTCCAAAGCACAGAATCTGAGTTCAAGGTCCCAACAGGATTGGTTTACTCTGAGCCCTCTGACTTTGACTTGCCAATTGCTTGCCACCTCTTCATAAGGCTGCACACCTGTACTTGCACATACCTAGTATCTCTCTCATATGAACATGTCATGTGTTAGGCTTATCTCATCCTAATTTGTTCTTTTTAACTTAATTCTGTGAAACATTTTTTTCCAAACATTGTTGTATTCTAAGACACTGGGTAAAGACACTGATATATGAATGGGAAAGGACAGATCAGCATATAGCACTTATTCTGAGTACAGGTCACAAGAGAATTTCAACTAGCTTTTAGGCATTCCAACTGTTTCAACTATACAGCCAGACTGTGAGTAAACAAGCCATTTTGGAAATTGGCCATCCACAGATATGCCCCAGTAGAATCCTGATACTTCATAATCTGAAGGCCAGCCTCTGGATACCAATCTCACTGCGTCCTTCTTCCTCTTGTTTAAAGTAAGATGATTGATACACAGCAACAGTCAATGCAAACAAGAAGTCCATATGACAGACAAAATGTGTCTTCTTCCTCATGGATATTCTCACATTTTAAGAAAAGTGTGTTTCAAGTTCTCCTATTGGATTCTAAAGTGTATTATGTGCCATATTAATAAATTATCTCTCTTTATAATCCTACCCCCCACACATAAAAGAATTTTGATTTATGAATGTTGGTCACAAGAAGGAATTACAATTATAAACTTAAAAAATGGGAGTGATTAAAAGTGGTGAATAATGTGTTCATGGACTTTTAAATATTATAACTAACCTGGAAAGAGAAAATGCTCCAAAGGAGATAGGCACAAGAAACCTTGTATATAGCTTCTTTTGTTACCACAAGCTTTTTCTCTACAGTGGTAAGCTATGCTGGCAATAATTTAGTAGGGATAGAGTGAAGGATAAATTAATACCGGGTAGGGGGTGATGGTCTACAGCAACAAAAAGCCTTGTTTTTATTTGAAATACTAAAAATTTCCAACTCTGCTTTAAGATGGGAGCTAAGCTTTTCTTGTGGTGTCATGTGGTCATTTGAATGAAAATGGCCCCCATAGGCTCATATGCTTGAATGCTTGGTCCTGAGCTAAAGGAATTGTCTGGGAAGGTTTAGCAGGTGTGGCGTGGTTGGAGGAAGTGTGTCACTTGCGAGTGGGCTTTGCAGAGCGTACGCCAGGCCCACTGTCATAGTCTCTGCCTATAACTTGCAGACCAGATGAGAGCTCTCAGCTACTGTTCCAGGACCATGCCTCCTGCCATGTTCTTCAATGATGATCGTGAACTAAGGCTTTGAAATTGTAAGCAATCTTCCAATTAAATGCTCTTTTATGCATTACTTTTGCCATGGTGTTTCATGGCAGAAATGGAACAATAACTAACCCAGACAAATAGCATAATTTCCAAAGACCTTCTACCTGCTGTGCTTTCAGATCACAAAGTCAAAGAAAGTGACTGCCCTTGTAACATTTTGCTATATTTGTATTTTAGCTGCAGTTACATTCCTATGTATGCATGATTCACATTTTGGTATTACCATGGCTACATCTGTTTTCCTAAAAAAAATTCAGAAGCTTGAACTACAGCAATATAGTTCCAGCTGGTCTAACAGCTTCCACTCTCATTTCTCTTACTCTGTTGGAATGATATTTCTAAAGTGTCACAGTGACCTTATCTTGCTTGCTTGATGATCTCACCCAGGCTCATGGATATCAATTCACTCTAGATACTGATGTCACAATATTTATTGAACAGCAAAAACTTTTCCATGAACCCTAGACATGTGCACTGGTGTTATTACCTACCCCATATCTTCACTTGGAGCCTAAAAAGATGTCTTACACCCCCAAACAAGATGGGTTTCTTGATTTTTTGTCAATTTGGTTCTTCCTTTTTTTTCAATAAGTACATACCTTAAACAGAAAGGCCAACACCATATTTTAATTGGAACTAAGGTATTAAGAGGCTAATAGTGTCCCCAGAAATCAAGATATAAACCCAGAGAGCCACCTCCAGATCCATGTTTTACTCTCTGTTGAGCTGCCCTGTTGCCTTTTAAACTCCAGATAGCAGGTGCATGGTAGATACTGATTGCTCATATAAGGTCAACTGTGTTGGTTAGAACAGAGGATTATAGTTCTATCCAGTTAACATATAGAAGAACTTTATATTCTTTCTCTTTCAGGTCAAAATATTTTTATTATCTATTCTCTAATTGTAATATATTCCTTGGGTTCTTGTTGAAATTCTAGGCTGGGATTTAAGACTGAAACACTAAACTGTTATAATTTCATCTTAGTTACTAATTAACTATGTTCTTAGAAATTTTCTATGGTATTAAAGATATAATTCCTACATTAAAATCATATTGGAAATACTCCATAATCTATAACAATAAAACAGAAAATATAGACAAACAGTACGTTATTGACTCTACTTCTGGAGTGTAAAGGTCGTATCTATTGGTTGACTCTACTTTCCCAGTGTTTAATGGAGTTATAACTTCAGAAGATACTCAGTAAATATGTGTGATCTTCCAGTTGAGGGTTACATTATGTGGTAAGAGGCTTTGGAATTTTAGAGGCAATTTGATGTAGCAGAAAAGATCCTGAGTTGTGATACAGAAGAAAGATGTAGATAAAAGAGAGAGATGAAAATGTGATACAGAAGAGAGATGAAGCTACTTAACTTAAACTTCAAAGATCCTAACACGGGTTTGGCCTTTTAATTTGCCTCTAATATAAAGAAAGTGTAGGCTTTACTTGATAGTGATGGTACCGAGAGAACACTGACAGCAAAATTACCTTCACTAGGAAACGGGATATCTGCACAGTTTAGATTTTGCTATATGTTTTTAATGTAAGGGCTCAGGCACACAGCATGCTCATGAGACATCTCAATCTCACATCTTAGTTCCCATATCCCTTCATCAATATTGTGAGGTGGTTAACAGGAATTTCATCCACAAAAAAGTAGAGTGTAAGGGAAATTCTTCAAGGTAAAAATATCTAGGGTGAGAGCTGAGATGGGAATTCAGGATTAAGTATCTGGTTATCTTAGTTTTCTCTGCATTGGACCATGTTCCTAAGCTTCTAGGACTGCGGATGCACATTAAAAGGCAGTGCCTAAGCCTAGCCAGAAACAGTCTCACTCCTTAAACACCAAGTTCTTCCATCTCCAGGAGCGAGTGCTATGATCAGTCAGAGAATAGTCTAGTACATAAAATACTAATTAAGTTTTGAAAAGGGCAATTAACTACACGCTCCCATTCTGTTTTCAATAAACATAATCTGCCCGACCAATCAATAGCACTTATCATACCATACAAAATATCCTCACTAATAAGCTTGTTTTCCATTAGGGAACTAATATGTGGTTTTATATAGAGTTTCAGAAAAAAAAAGCATAATTCACATTTGCTTCATTGCAGAGATTACATGGTGCCTTGTTTCTGACTCTGACAAGCAGCAAATTGTTCTCATAGTATGAATGCTTGTATATATTTGCTTGGGATATATTTAATCTCCTCTTAATTTCATGAAGAGCATGACCTCCAACCCTCATCTCACCTGCAATCATGGTGGAGGACTTACAAGGATTGCAAATTAAGTACAGACCACACTCTGTAACAGTAAGCCATAACAATTAAACCTTTTCCTGGAATTTACTCATTGCAAATAATGTGTGGCTATTGGTTTTATCACATAGATCTTATATTGGAGTATGTTTACAGGAAGAGGATCTAACTTAGTTTTTAAGGTGCACAATTTGCTCTATGTGCTTTCTTGGGCTAGACACTGAATTGGTGCTTGGATTATGTTCCTCTTCCTTATACTAGGTGACTTGGCAAACAGAAGGTTCTCTCTGTGATACAAACAGGATGGAGTGACTTAGAAAACTGGGCAGACTAAAAGCTAGGTAACTGCCTAGAGTTGCCGGATACGTTTAGGAACCACTGCGTATGGAGGGGATTAAAAGAAATAATAAAATATGAGGAAAATATCATTGGTATATTTATGTAACAACATGGGAAAGAAAGACCTCTAAATATGTGACTTTTAACCAGGTAAACATCAGTAATTCTAAATTGCAGTAATTCTCTTAAACCAAGTTTTGGGAAAATTCAGTTTTCTTCTTTCTTAATATAGAATTTATAATATGCATTTTATTGGCTGCTTTTTGTAGGTTTCATTTAGATATACTTGAAAATCAAAATGAAATATATTTTAAATAGCTGAAGATATCTGGTGACATATAGACTCTTTTTTCTTTTTTTATTAATTATACTTTATTCACTTTGTATCCCCCCATAAACCCCTCCCTTCTCCGTTCTCAATCCCTCTCCCTTCTCCACACATGCCCCTCCCGAAGTCCACTGATAGGAAAGATCTTCCTTTCCTTCCTTCTGATCCCAGCCTATCAGCTCTCATCAGGAATGGTTGCATTGTCTTCTGTGGCCTGATAAGGCTGCACCCCGGGTGAGATGATCAAAGAGCAGGCCAATCAGTTCATGTCAGAGGCAGTCCCTGTTCCTATTATTATGGAATGCACTTGGATACTGAACTGCCACGGGCTACATCTGTACAGGGGTTCTAGGTTTTCTCCATGCATGGTACTTGGTTGGAGTATCAGTCTCAGGAAAGACCCCTGTGCTCAGATTTTTGGTTCTGTTGCTCACCTTGTGGAGCTACGGTCCTCTCCCGATCTTACTATTTCACACATCTTTCTTAAGATTCCATGTACTCTGCCCAACAGTTGGCCATAAGTCTCAGCATCTGCTTTGATATTCTGCAGGGCAGAGCCTTTCAGGGGCCTCTGTGACAGGTGCCTAGTTTGTTTCCTGTTTTCTTCTTCTGATGTCAATCTGCTTTGCCTTTCTGGCTGGGGATTGACCATTTTAGCCAGAGGCCTCCCTCTTCATCATTTTCTTTAGGTATGCAGATTTTAGTAGGTTTATCCTATTCTCTATGTCTCCATGAGTGAGTATATACCATGTGTGTTTTTCTGCTTTTGGGATAGAAGATGATTACTCAAGATCATCTTTTCCAGTTTCCACCATTTACCTGCAAATTTCATGATATCCTTGTATTTTTATTGCTGAATAATATTCAATTGTGTAGATGTACCACAATTTCTGTGTCCATTCCTCAGTTGAGGGGCATCTGGGTTGTTTCCAGCTTCTGGCTATTACAAATAAAGCTGCTATAAACATGGTTGAGCAAATCTCCTTATTGTGTACTTGAGCCTCTTTTGTATATATGCCTAGGAGTGGTATAGCTGGATCTTGAGGAAGCACTATTCCTACTTATCTGAGGAAGTGCAAGATTGATTTTCAGAGTGGTTGTACAAGCCATTTCCACCAGCAGTGGAGGAGCGTTCCCTTTTCTCCACAACCTCTCCAGTGTGTGTTATCACTTGAGTTTTTTATTTTGGCCATTCTGATGGGTATAAGGTAAAATCTCAGGGTCACTTTCATTTGCCTTTCCCTGATTGCTAATGACATTGAGCAGAGTGTTCCTCTGTTGAACAAGAGCTCCACAATGACTAAACTGAGCAGGGCACAGGGGTCTTGTATGAGACGGTTTCTACAACCAAGGACTACGAGTGGATGTGTCTTGGAACCCCTGTGCAGATGGGACCCAGGATAGCTTGGTGTAGGACTGGAGGGCCTAGTGAGGGAAGCAGGGACTGTTTCAGTCTTGAACTTGATGGCTGACTCTTTGACCCTCCCCCATACAAGCTGGGGAGTGACACACTGGCTGGATCCCAGTGGAGGACATTGCAGCCAGCCCTGAGGAGACAGGATGAGC
>CM053765.1:78212216-78240030 GCA_028658305.1 Pachyuromys duprasi | reverse complement strand
GTACAACCACTCTGGAAATCAATTTGGCGCTTTCTTAGACAATTAGGAATAGTGATTCCTCAAGATCCAGCTATACCACTCTTAGGCATATATCCAAAAGATGCTCAAGTACACAACAAGGACATTTGCTCAACTATGTTCTAGACTCTATTTTAATAACAGTATTTTTCCCTTTTCTTCCACCAAACCTCAAGTATGCCTCTACCCCCTCTCCTTCAAACCCGTGGCCTCTCTTTTCATCAGTTGTTACTGCATGCATATCTGTATTTGTTTAAACACATATATTCCAAAATATAAGTCAGTTTACCATAGATGTTAATCACACACACACACACACACACACACACACACACAAACCCTCCACAGTAACAACTGAACTAGCATTTGACCAAAAATCAGCACCATATCATAGTCAATTCAACATATACTTTCTAGGTTTTCCTCATAGAGTTTTGTCTGTATTTGTATATTAATTTTCATTCTTCCATTGGACTTCCTTACCTGTGAGTCAACAATTTTTCTCATTATATATACTCAAGAATAATGAGGTCACCGAAGCATGTTAACTACTCAAAAAAGTGTTAGTGCATACAACATGCTTGTGGGAAATGCTTTAAACTAGAGGAAGCTTGAGGTGAGAAATGTTGACTCAATCTAAAATTCTGCTAGAATAGGAATACTACAGGTTAAATATAATTAATTATAAAGTGCAGAGGTAAGGGAATTACCCATTCTTTTTCATTTTCATTTGTAATGAACCAATTCTTTTACATTTTCTTCCCCTGTATTTTTATCAAATTAAATCAATCAGTACATAGTCATGATGATTTACAGTCTTAGGCACTCAAACCAAATGTAGTATTATGCAGACTCATGAAATTTTGGCAACTTATTTTAATGGAAATATGATTGCCTGTCAAGATCTTTGGAATAATTGCCAGTTAGTCTTATATTAATGAACACATTTAGGTGGATATTATAAAAATTGGAAAATTATCATTTTTTTCAGGAGAGGTTCTTTGCCAGGAATTTACAGTGATAAATAGTGACCTAGATTTGTTTTTAGTTTTAACCACAAAATATGTACTTGCACAGCATGCTGCTTAAGTCATGTGTGCTGAATTTGAATGATAATTTATTATGGTTGGAGAAATGGCTCAGTGATTAACGGCATTGGCTGCTCTTCCAGAGGACCCTGGTTCAATTCCCAGCAACCACATGGCAGCTCACAATTTTCTTGTCTCATATATATATGAGGGAATATATATATATATATGAGGGAATCAGATGCACTGGAAGTTGAATATATATATATACATATATATATATGTAGGTATGTATGTGTGCGTGTGTGCGTGCATGTGCGTGTGTATGACAAATGCATATGAAAGTAAATAAATTTAAAAAAAAGAAAAATAATTTATTAGGCTCCTAGCATTACATCCTTTGTGAGCCAATAACCTTTTAAGAAACAAAATCCTGTTGCAGCTGATCTACACAGCAGTTTCTCTGCTGCTCTATGTTTGCGATCTGTGCTGTGTTGTTGGACTCAATGGACAACTTGTGTTACCAGCCTCATTGGAAGAAGCTCCTTTTGAACTTACTGTGTTTTCAGTTCTGGGTTTTCTAGTCCTAAGGAAAAGAGAAGACCTTAACACATCCATGAAAACAGTAATTTATTGTTTTAAATGTTTGTCCTTCAAGTGATGCATGAGTTTGTGATATCCATTGGCTGTTACCCTCAGACTTGAAGCAATTTTGTATTGGCAAGATTAGACAAAACTTGAGGAATCTTTAGAAACACTGATCCCACCCAAAATCTACAAAAACAGGTTTTATTGACTTCATCATAGTGCTAGCTGTCTCTGCAATTTTAGCTTGTCCTTCTATATACATATAGTTTTGTTCAGTTAGATTGCAAGTTTTATATGACTAAACTTAAGCTATTGATGCAAATTAAATTTTTGCATTATCTTGGCATAAAAATATCATTTTAATTTCTTCAGATGTTTAATCTTACCTTACCTCTGGTTTGGAACATGGGAGTAAGACAGTTTTAATAATATATTGGTGAACTGTACTTTTCACTGGACAGCAGGACACTGCATAAGAAGAAACTGTGTCTCTTCATGAAGTCCTGGTAGAGAAAAACTAACATATCAATCTGACCCAAAGCAAATGTGACAGAAAAGAAAATTAAAACATTATCTTACTTACAGGATTGTTTTAGAGAAATGACAGAGCTTGACATCTTCAGAAATGTTTTTGCTGATCTTTGTTTTATGTAAAGTGTGCCTTTAATTTTTCTTAGAGGTTACCTACATACCCTGGTGTGTTATGCCATAGATTCAAAATATCAAAAAATAAGTTGTCTATTTTGATTAATAAATTATTCGTGGCATGTGTGTGTGTGCATGTGTGTGATGAACATTTGGGCATCCGTACCACGGAGTGTGGCGATGAGAGGACATCTTTATAGAGTCATTTCTCTTCATGTCCTTGTGTACAGGATCCAGAGATGGAGCTTGAGTCACTGGCCTTGTGTCGCAAGGGACTTTATCTGCTGAGCCTTCCCTTTTTCCTTATTTTTCCCAGAGAAAGAATAATTATGAGAAAAGCTACACTGATTTCTTCGGGAATTTAAAAGGCAGAATGAAAGCCACCAAAATAGAGTATATAAGGTCTACATTTGTCTTTAAGCAAAAGGATTTGTGTGTTGTAATTTTTTAGGGTGGAGGAATGGTTATATAAAATGTAAATCTAATTTTGAGTGTGAAGCAAAGGTACCTCTAGGAAGAACTTTTAGAGAGAAACAGAATTCAAAGTGGCAGAGTGGTAACAATGGTACTCATGATGTTGATGATAGTAATAGCAACAATAACAGCAGCCACAGTTTGAGTGTTATTATGACACTGGTTCTATGTTCCGTATTCATTTTTTTGCAAAGCATCTGTGAGTTGCTATTCCTACAATTTTATACAGTTAGATGAAGAAGGCCAGAGAGGTAGAGTATCTTCCCACAAAGAAGCCAGAAGAAGAATCTAGTTATCTTAAAATTTTTACTTTGCATTAGGCAGACTTTTCTGCAGAAGAAATTAGCATAGCAGAGCTGACACTACTGTCATTATCAAGGCCTGCTTTCCTCGGTTATTATGTGAAAAGTGAAATTTTCAGAGTTTCAAGCGTTTCTTATGAATAGTTCATGCTGAAAAAAAACCGTGTGTGCAAAGGATAAAGTATATGTTGAACACCTGCTTGCTTCCTGACTTCCAGAATTTGGCTTTGCTAGGTACTGAATATCTAATGAGCATCCTTGCTAGACAACATTTCACAAGTGTTACGGTGACTCACGGCTGCAAGAATCAAGCATATCTCCTGTGACTGTGAACGGACTCTCAGTGGCTTGCACTCAGTTTCCTCCTGATATTGCTCTGCATGCTTTCTCCCATTGTGAATTTTTTTTTACTATTTTGATATAATAGAAGTATAATTATAATGATACCTTGCTAAGCCCCATAATTTTTCTTAGAAAATCATCTAAATTATCAAAACCATGGATAAGTTTGGAAGTCTTGACATTTTTCACAAATGGCGTTTTCTCCTTTGGAAAAGAAAAGTCTCAATGTACACAGAGGGTGACTATAACTTTACTCTTCCTTGACCTCAGGGCTCTGAATGAAATCATGGTTCTGAATGCCAGTGAGCAGATTGGAAGTGGAAGGATGCATACTCATCATACTCTGCCCACAGAGTCTGCCTTGATTTCTTTTCCCTCATGTGTGAGTCAGCTGCAGATGACCCAAAAGCAAGTGATCACTCTGGAGGCAAGATGAAACTACTAGAGAAAAGGAATGTCCTCAGTAAACTTGGATTTCAGAACACTTACTCAGTACCCCAAAGGCCTACAGGAGACTAGCAAGTAAAGCATGAATAAATTTTGTTGACTTAAGCCATTGAAATCCATAGTCAACTCTGGAAATAAATTTGGCGCTTTCTTAGACAATTAGGAATAGTATTCCTCAAGACCCAGGTATACCATTCTTGGGCATATATCCAAAAGATGCTCAAGTATACAACAAGGACATTTGCCCAACCATGTTTGTAGCAGCTTTATTCATAATAGCCAGAACCTGGAAACAACCCAGATGTCCTTTAGTCGAGGAATGGATACAGAAATTATGGTACTTTTACACAATGGAATACTACTCAGCAATAAAAAAGGAGGAAATCATGAAATTTGCAGGCAAATGGTGTGACCTGGAAACGATCATCCTGAGTGAGGTATTCCCAAAGCAGAAAGACACACATGGTATACACTCACTTACACTCACTTATATATAGATAGGATAAACATCCTGAAATCTATACACCTAAAGAAGAGAAACAAGAAAGAGGACCCAGGATAAGATGATCACACTCTACCTAGCAATGTATCAAAGCAGATATTAAGACTCACAACCAACCCTTTGGCAGAGTGCAGGGAATCATATGAAAGAAAGGGGAGCTTGTAAGACCTGGAGAGGACAAGAGCTCCACAAAGACAAAATAAATCAGGACGCAGGGGTCTTTTATGAGACTGTTTCTCCAACCAAGGACCATGTATGGATATAACCTAGAACCCCTGCTCAGATATAGTCCATGGTAGCTCAGTATCCAACTGGGTACCCTAGTAAGGGGAATAGGGACTATTTCTGTTATGAACTCAATGCCTGGCTCTTCAACACTTCCCCCACCCTGGAGGGAGGAGCAACCTTGCTAGGCCACAGAAGAGGATCGTGCAGCCAGTCTTGATGAGACCTAATAAGCTAGGGTCAGATGGAAGGGAAGGAGGTCCTCCCCTATCAGTGGACTTGGAAAGGGGCAGGGAGGAGATGAGGGAGGGATGGTGAGAGTGGGAGGGAATACGGGAGGGGTCTATGGCTGGGGTACAAAATACATAACCTGTGATTAATATAAAAATAAATAAATTAAAAATAAACAAATTAAAAAGAAAACCATGATCAGTTGCAATGATTAATGTTCTATAAAATAAATGACAAGTGGGAACTATCATTTGAGGAATGCTACTCTGACCATCTCTTTCTTGCAACTATTGGAATATGAATTTAGAAAAATGTGAAGAAATAACTGAACAGCTATAAGGTCTATGGTCAACACTCAAAGTTGAAGATACTCCACAACATGAATTTGCATTCATCCTAGGCACCTGGACATTGACAGCCTGAGCCAAGAAGCGTCAGAGTTCTGAAAGTCAATTTTAAAACCTCCTGTACCTGTTCCCTGCCCTCTCCTTCTTCTGATGTCCATCCCCTTTGCCCTTCTGGATACGGATTGGATATTTTAGCAAGAGTCCTCCCTCTTGATTAGTTTCCTTAGGTGTACAGATTTTAGTAGATTCATCCTATTGTATATGTCTATATGGGTGAGTATATACCGCGTGTGTCTTTCTGCTTCTGGGATAGCTCACTCAGGATGATCCTTTCCAGTTCCCGCCATTTACCTGCAAATTTTGTGATTTCCTTTTTTTTTTTTATTGCTGAGTAATATTCCATTGTGTAGATGTACCACAATTTCTGTATCCATTCCTCAGTTGAGGGGCATCTGGACCACAGAGGAAGACAATGCAGCCACTCCTGATGAGACCTGATGGACTGGGCTCAGAGGGAAGGAAAAGGAGTATCTCTCCTATTGGTGATCTTGGGGAGGGGCATGGGTGCAGAAGGGGGAGGAAGGGAAGGGTTGAGATGGGAGGAGGGAAGGAACTATAGGGGTATATAAGGTGAATAAATTGTGATTAATAAAGAATTTAATAAAAACATTAAAAAAAGAAATAACAGGATGTTGGTTAGGCTAAAAAACAAACAAAAAAACTCCTGTAATGTGAGGCAATGTATACAGCAGCCTAGCCATACCAGAGAGGCTGACCATGACTGCTGAAGGTTTGGATCAGGAAAGCACCTGTGCAAAAGCCCCTGTGTGAACCTCTGTTCAGACATATAGACTAGCCTTTCAGAAATTCTGCTTCATGGAAGTCTGACAGAAAATTATGCTGTGGTGTCAGAAGTAACATTTTACCTGTGTTCTTTACTTACCTACTAAAATACCTCAGTAAAGCTGTGCTTGACTTTTCTCTAAAGTTTTCAAGAGATGAACAAAACCAGTTACCCACTTCCTTCAATCTTCTCCTTGGAAGAGAAGACTGTAATGACTAATGCACTGAGCGGAAGACAGAAACCACCCTATGAAATTACTTTCTGAAGGTCATCCAATCAGCCCGTGAAGGCCTTTCTCAGGAGTAACTGAGGAGTCATGACAAGACCAATTACCCTCTTCAGTCAGCAGTGTGTCTCTATCCTTACCACTGTGTCTTCCTCTTCATGCTTCTGCTAACCTCCCCTTTGCTCCTTCATGCCACAGGAGAGACTCAGTACTTTTTGTGTAAATGTACTTTGTCAAAGACATAGAGCCCTATAATTTCACCTTCATCTATTTAAAAAGTCTTAGTGTAGGAGTCAAGTTCTTAGTGCAGGGGTGGTGTACATAAAGAACTCTCAAGTTCCATTGTTCCATTTGGCCACAATATCAAATAAAATTTGTGTAGTAATCAAGAAAGTAAAAACAAAACAAAACAAAACAAACAAACAAAAACTGGCCGTTGCCTTTTATTTTCTCCCTAAGGAAATATCTGAATTACAGAGACAAAATAGTGAGCCTCAGTACTGTACTTGATGTGCCTCCAGACAGAATTCAAACTCCGCTCAGTGGGTCCTGCCAGTCCTGCTCACTCACAAATCCCACTAAGATGATATGCTCACTGTTAACCTCGATGTGACACATTTGTTTGTGTCTCCTCATGCTGAGTGCAGAAGTATACATAGGTGATGGCATGATGTGTGAGCCACTATGATTATGCCATGTTATATATGACTGTGTTTTCAGGGTCAAATGTCTTTCTTTCCTGGACCTAAAGGAGTGATAAAACATGGCAGAAATGAATCTATGTTGATGCATTTGGCAAGGGTGTATTGAAACTGCTAAAAGCTGAGTGTCTTTACATGATAAATTGCGAGGGACAGCTCTCAAGTTACAACCATCAGATTTAATCCAGACAGCAACCATGGAGCTTGGAAGTAGTTCCATGATGCAGAAAAAAAAAAGTAACCCAAATAATGCAATCCTGTGGCCCTGAGGGATTCTTATCTGAGACCACTGCCAAGTAGCTGCTGGAATCCTGAGGCTCAAATCTGGCAGAGTGAATGATGTGTTTCTAAACCACAAAGTAAGCTGCAATTGTTATGCATCAATTCAAATAGAATGCAAATATATAACACGCTAGTTAAATATGTATATTAATTCAATAATTTTAAGTAAAAATATATTAATAATATAAAGGTGATACCTTAAAATATATTTGAATCTACTGAATACTTTGACCTGTAATATTTTAAAGGACTTGATAAAAATGAAGCAGGCAGAGAGCCAAGAGAAGAGGGAACCAAGTGACTAAAACAGGCTGAAATCTACGTTCATATTTCATCTTATGCTTTGATAAACAGGAAACCCAGCTGCTAAAAAATGACATCATGACACATTCAGGCAAATAGATGGATCTAGAAAACATCATCCTGAGTGATGTAACCCAGACCTCAAAAGACAAACATAATAAGTACTCACTTGTAAGTGGATGTTAGCTGGTAAGTCAATGATAAATGACTTATCATTGGGAATGGGAGGGGCCAGGCAGAGAGAGGAAGAGGTAGATGGAGGGAGAGTACTGGGAGAAATGACAGCAAGTGGAGGGTATGGGGGATGGTAATTTGGAAATCTGGTCTAGGATTCTATGAGAGTGACCTTAGTAAGGAACCCTAGTGATGGAAGATTCAGAGCCTGGACTAGCTGCCATCCTCTGTAATCAGGCAAGGCTTTCAGAGGTGGGACAGGGACACCAACTCAGCCACAAAACCTTTGATTTACAACCTGTCCTGCCTGCAAGAGGTGCTGGAGCAATGGAGGCACAGAACTTGTGGGACTAGACAATCCATGACTAGTCTAATTTGAGGCCCACACCATGGAGGGATCCTGTGCCCAGTACTGCCTGGATCATCAGAAACTAGAGGCTGGATAACCTGGAGATCCATGATAGAAAAAAAATCAATAAAATGATTCCTAAAGATATCCTTTTATATTCATAGATCAATGCCTAGCCCAGTGTCATTAGAAAGGCTTCTGCTGGAAGCTGATTGGAGCAAATGCAGAGAGCCATAGCCAAACAGTAGTCAGAGAGAGTACCCAGATTTTAAGATTTGCCCCCTCCCTTTGGAGCTCAGGGAACACCAAAGAAATAGGGGAGGAAGAATTGTAGGACTCAGAGGGGTCAAAGACAACAGGAGAGCAAGTTCAGAAGAATCAACTGAGCAGGGCTCAGAGGGGCTCACAGAGAGATAAGCAGCAATCACTGAGCTTGCATTGGTCCATGTTAGGTCCTCTGCATATACTCTATAGTTTTTAGCTTGATGTTTTTGTTGGAACCCTAACAGTGACATTGGCAGTGTTTCTGATTTATTTTCCCTGCTCCTGAGACCCTTTTCCTCATCCTGGCTGCCTAACTGAGCCTTGTCCAGTGACTATTTCTGGGAGGCCTGCTCTTTTCTGAAGAGAAATGGGGGAGTGCATCTGGGGAGGAGCAGAAGTAGGATGGAGTCAATGAAAGCATAGAGGGAGGGGAAGCTATGGGTCTGAGGTATTGGATACAAAGCAGAGTAAAAAGATAAAAAGTAATAAAAACAGAAACCAGGAACAGTAGGCTGTAAATTATGAATTAATGAAAAGAAATATCAAGGAGACAGGATCATATTGAAACTTTAAACCTATTGCAGCTTAAAATACAAATGACTTTCTGTATATTATATGTATTTTTTAATGTAGGAATTTGAACATTTAAAACAAAGAAAAATTTCTCAGCATAACCTAACCTCAGAAATGAACAGTACCAAAATCAACAAAACCTGGTATTTTTTCAACACATCTAGACATTAAACACACACACACACACACATACCTTGTGGGATTCCAGTGTGACTCTCAGAATCATTGATAATAAACAATTTAGGGCTCATCACAGTTAGGTCAAAATACTTTTATATGATTGCAGAACCTTTCACATTCATATTTTGTTCTGTGGTTCTCAGTTTTGCCTGAACATCATAATTACAAAAAAAAAAAAAAAAGAAAAAGGAAAAGAAAAAAAAACTGTGTAAATCCTGATGTTCAAAATTGCCAGGCACAGAACCTAGCAATTCCTAAGTTTTAAAGTTCCCCAGATGATTACAATATGCGGTGAAATTTAAGATTGCTACTCAGTGGATAATATTTTGCGCGTTTTTTTTCTGCCGCATCCATCCTCATGAATAATTATAAAGTTGAATCAAAAGACTGCCTGGGAGTTATGCCTGGGAGAGCATGCCTGAATACCCCACACCCCACCTCAACAGAACATACAACAGCTGACTATGCGGAGACGCACTGTACATTTTTCCCTTTTAATTTTATGCTTAGTCCCCATATAAATGTAATGCTGCAATCCTCATCCTGGTTCATAGAGACAAAGGCATCCAGTTCACTGAGGCTGAAGGAGCTGCCCAAACAGAGAAACCACAGCCCTGAATGTGAGTGCTCCCCAAGCAAATGTCTAAATTACAGCAAAGACGCTCAGAGTGTTCTCCGCAGAGCAGCAGTAACAGCACTTGTGAAATTACTAAAAAATGAAAATATATGCTTCCACCCTACCCCACCCCCTTGCAGAACAATTAAGTCACAATCTTTCAGGCTGGGGCTTGGCAGGTTGTTCCATGACTCAGTAATGGCAGTAAAATCCTCCATCACGCTCTTTCCATCTCCATCAGATGCTGGCCTTTGAACACTCAGCATGTGGCAAGGGAAACAAGAATATGTGGGAGACTCAGTTAGTCTCTTAGAGAGAAAAGACAAGAAGCCCACCTTTACCTTCCCTTTCTCCTGTTCTCCATTTATATTCACAACATATACTGATAACGAGAAAGAATGCTCAGGTGCACTGCACATGAGAAAATATGTTGTCATGGTAAACTTGATTTGCAGGGGTGACTACCAAGTTGAGCCACTTTCAGACAAGTGTGACTATTTTGGATATGGATAATGGCTTATCCTTTCAATCAAAATATGGAGAGTCTTAAAGGTTTCATTAAAAATGTGTCTTAGCACTGTGTCCAGGGAAATGGATTTTTGAGCTTGAGGGCTTAAGATAATTAATATTCAGGAAGCAAAGAAAGTTGGTTTGCTTTCTCTGGTGGAAACTGGTTCTGAGTGCTGCCATCCAATAACTTTTGAGCCTCTCTGACCTTCTTCCGTGTCTATCTTGCTATGATTTAGGGCACATCTGTTAGAGTTGTACATTTCACTAGAGTTACACAAAAATCAAAAGGTTACTGTTGTTTGATTTTCTATTACTACACTTTGAGCAAACCAATGTTCTTTCTTTGAAAGCAGTATATGAAATGTGTTTTGGGTACATTCAGATCTGATGAAAGCTTATTTCATGTTGCATCAGTCCTGAAAGACAGGACAAGGAAAAGAGTAAAAATAAATATAGAATAAGAAAGGCTGAGAAAGAAAAAATGAATTAGGGAAAAAGATAAGATCAACATTGAAGGGAAAGAAATAAATGAAGAAGCAGAAATGAGGACAAAGATATAATGCTGGGAAATGAACAGATTCAGGGTGGTAGTGGAGAAGAGAGAACTTGTTAGAGAGAAAATAAATAAATAAGTAAAAGAACGTCAGGCAATTTATTGTGAAGTGCCACTTGTGAAAGGCGTGCTGCAGAGTTGCTGGCTGCAAAGGTTAATGATGGTAGTAATTTTGATTCCAATTTACAAAAAAATGGGATGAAAGGCATCTAGACCTCATATGGAGAGACCTGCAGTGGGGACAAGAGAATAAAAACATAACAGCAGCCGAGGCACCCAGGGAGGCTAGTGGTCAGATTAAAGAGGCCTTTTACACAACCATTTTAGATATAATGCACTATCTGCTGTTTAAAAAAGGTTTATTATGAGTTCTCTGAGAAAAAAATTGAGACATTTCTATGATGTAGAAATGAACATATCTAAAGTTTTATTCTATGACAAACCTTCTCTCGTATTGCCTAGTGCTCAACATTTCTCAAACCCTTCCCATCTGTATGCTGCCATTAGTGTTTTCTACTGTCATTGAAGTAACTTCTTGAGGCATGTATAGAGGAAGGTATGACTACGAAATCTCTTACCTGCTTATCAAAATCTTCATAGATATGTAGTATTTTGGTTTGTAAATAGAGTCTTCCATTGAGATTCCCTTGTTGAATGCTTGAACCCGGGCTAGCTACTGAAAGGTGATTGGATCATGCATGTGCTGAATTTATCCATTGATAAACTCATCTTGAATGCACTATTAGAAGAGAGTGCTGGTTGGTGGAAGTAGAGCAATGTGTAGCTGACAATAAATAATATTGACCTACATATTTTAATTTAATTTATTACAATGTCTTCACTTTGTATCCCTGCTTTAGCCCCCTCCCCTCTCAGTCCTACCCACTCTTCCTTTCCTCCCCTCTGCCTCTCCCCTAGTCCACTGATAGGGAAGATCCTCTTCCCCTTCCCTCTGACCCTAGACTAACAGGTCTCATCAGGACTGGCTGCATCATCTTTCTCTGCTGCCTGGCAAGACTGCACTCCCCAGGGGGAGATGATCAAAGAGCCACCCACCGAGTTCATGTCAGAGACAGTCCCTGTACCTCTTACTAGGGTACCCACTTGGAAACTGAGCAGTCTGTGGGCTCCCTCTGAAGAGAGGTTCTAGGTCCTCTCCATTCAAGGCCCTTGGTTGGAGTTGTGGTCTCTGAAGGCTCCCCTGGGCCCAAGTTTTTGCCTTTGTTGTTTTACCTCTGTAGTTCCTGTCCCCTCCAGGACTTTCTATCTCCCTCTTCTTCCATAAGGTTTCTAGCACTCTGCCCAAAGTTTCGCTATTAATCTCAGTATCTTCTTCCATACCCTCATAGGTAGAGTCTTTCAGAGGTCCTCTTGAAAGGATCCTGTCCTGTTCCCTGTCTTCTCCTACTTCTGAAGTTTATCCTGTTTGCCCCTCTGGATGAGGATCAAGCATCTTCCTTAGGGTCCTCCTTCTTGTTTAGCTTCTTTAGGACTATAGATTTTAGTATGTTTATCTTCTATTATATGGATATTATCCACTTATAAGTGAGTATATACCATATGTGTACTTCTACTTCTGGGTTACCTTACTCAGGATAATCTTTTCTAGTTACCAACATTTGCCTGTAAATTTCATGATTTCCTTATTTTTAATTGCTCAGTAGTTTTCCATTGTATAAATTTACCACACTTTCTGTATCCATTCTTCCACTGAGAGACATCTAGGTTGTTTCCAGATTCTGGCTATTACGAATAAAGCTGCTATAAACATGGTTTAGCAAATGTCCTTATTGAATGGTGGAGAATCTTTTGGGTATATGGCGACCATATATTTTTATTATTGACTCTATAATTATTTTAGGAGTATTATTTAACCTGCTATTGCAATCAATAAGACACAATAATTACCTTATAACACCTAACACCTTGTTCTGGGCAGATAATTTCACCTATACTATATCAATAACCTCATCATCCAAGTCCTCACCTCCAATCCAACCTCATCTGCCTTAACCATTCTTGTCTTACCTGTCTCCCATGCATAATTCCATAAATGCATACTTATATTCTTCAACTGGGCCTTTCCACACCATCTTTGGGGTCCCACCTCCCAGCCCACATAGTTTCTTGTCCATGGTGACCCATTGTGGCTTTCTTCTTCCTCCTCTCCTCCTGTCTCCTTCCTGTGATTCTCCTGCCCTGGCCAGGCACAGGCCTTTTTAACTAACAAATCAGGGATAATAAAATAGAGGTTTACACAAGAAGGATAGGGCAGTAACCAGATCTTGAGGGCCAAAATATAAGTATCAGACCAAATCCCCAATACTGCTGGTGAAGGGGAAGCTGCTTTAAAAGATGTGTCTGTCTCTACCCCTGCCTGCTTCTCATTGTTTTCTGCCTGGCATGAAGTGAGCAGCTTGGATCTACTGTGTTCTTCTAATCAGATGTTCTGCCTCACTATAAGCCATGAACAATATAGTCAGAAAATACAGGGTGAAATATCAGATACTGTGAGCCCCCAAATCCCTTCCTTTTGGGAGCAAGGAATTCACTGAGGCTTTGATATATGTAGAAGAAACATATCTCCCTGTCTAAGCCTGTAATAGCCTGGAGCCAGGGCCTTGGGAGATTTTTTTTCCTGAGGTCCTGACTTACAGAGAAATAAGACAGTTCCTTCTATTAAAAAAAGGAATGTGTTTAACTGAGCCAGTAATGGCCTCGGGACAAGTTTTTGGGGGAGCTGCAGCCTTGGATCTCAAAACCCCCCTTTTCATACCCTAAAGGGATGTAGTTATCAGTCCCAAGGCTGATGCATACTTGGTCTCTGAAGCCCTTGAATATTGTGTTCTCCTTGTGGAGCATTGATTAACTTCCTGCCTTGTTGTACTTGGCTGACTCAGTCCCCCACCCTGCTACACACAGTATAAAAGATGAGGCACTTAATAAATTTGCTTGACATAAGACATAGTTTGTGCAAGAACCCCTGGCTCCACCTGTTATTTCCTTTTTGTCTCTGAACCCCTAGGCCCACCTCCCCAGGACTTTGTCACTGAAGAACTACATGCTGGTCCAGGTCACCTTCCTCTCTTAAGTCATTCTTCTCAGACATATTGACACAGTTATACAAAAACCAAACAGACACATGAGTGTTAGTTTGTGTATCTTGGTAAAACACATCTCAATATTCTTTTTAATTAGGCTTCCATGGATCTGATAACCACCTATGCGCTTATGTTGTTGTTCAGCCCTGGCCAGTCACAGAAGCTTGGGTCATAATAGATGGTCAAAAGTTTGAAGCATAAGGAAGCTTTTCTAAAGCAGTACTTAGAAGACCAACCCATTCAGGAAAAAGGTAGTGTGTGTGCAATATTCATCCCTATTAGATGTCTATAAGAAGTCAAACACAGTTGCAAATGCAACAGAACAATGCATTCTGTAGAACTTGCAATTAGAACTGTCGATCATAAGCTTGGGAAATGTTTAAAGCAACTTATTTTGAATGTACAAGAATGCCTGTACTTACCAGTGAAGACCATGGCTTGTATATTAGCAGAATAGAATACAGGACCAATAACTAAAACTACACACCCACAGACACCAATTCTCTGTACAAAGTTACCAAAATACATATTGAATAGAAAATCTTCAAAAAATGCTGCTGCTGTTGCTGCCACTGAAAAAACTGGATATTAGAAACTCTAGTGCCAGGTCAACTGGGACTTTTCGAGTTATTAAACAGTGGGCAGCTATCACCAGTGCTCTTGGTTACCCTCTAGAACCTGATTTTAATTCCCTATTGATAAAGACACCACATACTTGAGTCACAGAAGGTGGAAAAATCAAGTTGATACTCACCCATAAGATTCATCCCTACTGGCTAGTTTTCATAGCTTTGGAAGGTGTTTTGCATACTGTCACAGGTTAAGCCTATTAATTGATGCATCGACTTTGCAAAATCTGCAAATTACAAATATTTCCCACAATATGTGCACACTGGTGCAGTACTTACTTGAATGTCATGGGAGTAACTGACTACTTCCTGGTTGGATCTAAGTCCTACTCTATGAGATTGAAATCATACCTGGCATAGTCAACAGGGTGAAAAACCTGTGTCTAGATAGGTAACTGGCCTTAACAGAGATTCAATTACTAATATTCTGGTAAACTAGTGTAACATTAAAACAGCTCCTAATAACTTATCACTCTATTAACAGACCAGTACATTCTCTCCAACCTTATCAGAAAATCTGAGATCCTCTATTGAACAGCATGAAATGGGTAACGGACTCCTCTAAATGGGAATCAATATCAAACACCTGTCCCCAAGACTCAGAGATCTTTGTTAAAGGGGAGGAAAGAGTATCAGAGACAGAAGTGGTGAATGGACCTATGAAAAGAGTGTTGTCCAATCATAGCAGGATAGCTAGGCATATGGACACAAAGTGTTTTTTGCAGCATGTGCAAGGCCTAGGAAAGCTCATGTTAAGCAAAACCTCATAAAAGAGAACAGAAGTAAACATGAAGTTCCACCCCTAACTGAAGAACTATTGTTATTTGGTAGCTTCTGAGGGAAGGAACATCATGTCATTTTGCTTTAATGATTTGATGCCTAGAACACTGAGAACAATCAAAGGCAGGCTCCACCATCAAGACTATTTAGGCAAGCAAAAATTTGACTCAATGGTTTAAAATATCATGAATTTGAATGAGTAGGGAGGGAAAAGTAGATCTAAGTAGAGTTGGAGAGAGTGGATGATAAAAATCCATTGTGGGAAACTCTCAGAAAATTAATAAACTTATTAAAAGCAATAACAATAGCAACTTATCTGGAATGTCCAAACTTCAAAGTGTGAAATTAGACATTTATCTTTCACCCTGCAAGACAATCAATTCAAATTAGATCAAACTTCTTAATATTCACACTAGGCCAAGCATAGACAAGAATGTTCTGAAAAAGAATCAAAGGCAAAAGAAACAATCCTAAAGAACTGACAAATGAAGGCTGTGGAGATAGGTCAGTGAGTATAAAGACCTGAGCTTGAATCCCAACCACCCACGTAGAAAGATGGACATGACCTCCAGTGCTTGTAATTATGATGTTGGAGAGACTGGCAGATTTCAAGAGCTTATTGGCCAAACAGCCAAAATGTCAAACTTTCAGTTCAATAAGAGAATATGTCTTAATAGAGAAGTGTGGTAGGGACAGAGAAAAGCATTTAACATCCTGCCCTGGCAATTGCATGTACATGCATGGGCATGTGTATCCATATACTTATATACATGTATCATACACATAAATGACATGACACACACACACAGGGTGAGAGAGAAAAAACTGATAAATAGACTTGTATTAAAGGAAAAAAAAGTTTTCTATGCAGCAAGGGAAACTACAAGCAGAGTAGAATGGCAAATCACAGAATAAGACAAACTATATACCAGTTATACCTCAGAAAAGAACTAAATCTACAATACATAGAACACTATAAAAAATCAATAACAAAAATTTAAAATCTTTTCAAGTATCAATGGTCCAGTGAACTGAATAGGCAGCTCAAAGAAGAATCACAAACAATAAATGCACGAAGTGTTTTTCACGTCCTTAATCACAAGTGAAGTAAAGATTAGAATTTTGATATTCTATATCACCTCATTCATAATGGTTATCATCAAGAAAACAATTAATAACAAATACAGGTAAGACTGTGAGGAAATAGAACCCTTCTCACTGTTAATTCGAATATAAGCCTCATCAGTTACCATGAAAACCATTACTAATTCAGTTTCTCAAAACAAACAAACAAACAAACAAACAAACAAACAAAAACAGACTTACTATATGGCCTAGTCAGAACCATTCCTGGGTATATACCTAAAGGACACTAAGTCAACCCAGAGATACCTGAACACCTGTGGTTACTGATATACCATTCACAATACTCAGTGAATGAAAGCAGCTGTCCACCAACAGGTGAATGGGTAAGGAGAATATATGTATGTACATTAGAATATAGAAGACATAAAAAATGAAATAACATTTACAACAAAATAGTTAGAATTGGAAATTATTATTTCAAGTATCCCAAGCCCAGGCAGACACTTTTTGCTTTTTTCTTCTATGCAGAAGCTTGAGGCTAGATTTTAATATAAATATTAATCTACTTAAAATTAAATTAAATTGACCTATATATCTTAAATTATATGTATTTAACATATAATGTGTGAGTGTTAATGTATGTGTAAACCTAAAAACAACAGAAAGAAACAAAAATAACATGTTTGGCTTAGGTGTGTATAAGATCTCAATATATCTTGGTTTGATGTGCACTTTGCTATACAAACCCTCAATAATTCAAAAGAAGCCATTTTCAAATGGACTTATGACAGTAAGCTTTCTCACACTGTTCTGTCCATGAACTCTGTGAAGACAGCATGCTTTCTCTGCCTTTCGAAGAATCTGCAACATTGAGCTTTAGCTGGATCCTTTAAGGTACCCAAGTTATCACTTCTGTTGATGGTGACAGATCTGGAAAGGAGGTCACATGCACATCAGAGTCACAGACAACCGTGCTCTGTGATAGCCCGTGGGTCCCTGAGGTTTGGCTTGACAGAATACAGTCTTGTCTTCTACAAATAATAAAACACAGCAATTTTCCCAGTACCAGATATGGAGTCAATTAACAAGCTCCAAACTGGAAGTCAAGCACTGGATATTTCCCCTTTGACACTGACACTGAGAGGGCATTATTTGTCAACAAGAGTACAGGTAATGAGCACAGACAAAGAAACAATCTAAGAAAAATTGATAAGCTATTTATTAGATGACTCTTAAATGAAACTTAAATTCCAAACACGGGAGAAGAGTGAGGAGTTCTAATCTTCCAAACTACTAGTCTTTGTCCAGAGACATATATTTAGGCTGCCCCAAACAGGAATTATAAATAGCAGATACTGTTCTCGTTGTTAAGGTTATTTACCATTGTTTGTCAAATTCCACCCACAACTCCATATCTTCTTTTTCCCCAAAGGACCAGTATATAGTAGAAATGCTTTAGTGAAAGAGGGGGCCACAGTCTCATTTTACACACGCGCGACACACACACACACACACAGGTTTGTAGTTTGGTGGGCTGAGAAGACAGTTGAGTTAGTAAATTGCTTGTCTTAAGACCTTGGGGACATGAGTTGGATCTCCAGAATCCATGTGGAAAATGTTAGATGTGCTGTAATCCCAACACTGGAGAGAGTGACCACAGGAGGATGTCTGAACTCTCTGACCGGGACCCTAGCCCACTTGGCAAGTTCTAAACAAGTTAGATCATGTCTCAGAAAACAAGGTGGGGGGCAGATCAGAAAAGAAATACAAGCCTCATCTCTGGTGCCCATGCATGCACACAGAGGCACAAATGTGTACATATGCTCATGTACACACATACACAGGAGAAGGGTGTGCGGAATAAGGGAAGACGAGACATGACAGAAAACCAAGATTCTTTTTCACATTGTATCCCTCCAAGTTCATTCTTGTCCTTGCTATTATTCTTTCACTGATGCTTCATTGGACCAAAGCAAGGTCTAGACTTTATTTGGATGTCAAGTGTCTCTTTGTGCTTTCTTTTTTAGCCTCTTTTCCAAACTCTGAAACTAGACAGTCTGATGCTGAATTCTGCTGCCGCCGCTTACACATAGCTTCCTTGTGTTTTGAAGTCTGCCTGCGGCCCCAGATAACACATTATAAACACTTACTACTTTATAGTTAAAAAACGAAGCACTTATTGAAATTTTTCCCATTATACTTAAAGAAGAAAACAAATCTCAACAAAAGAATGTAATTAAAAAAAAACTTTTCAAAACCCATCCTTGTCTAACAAGTCAATCATATTTTACCGGCATTGGATTGTCAAAGTCAATCAAAGACCCAGTGGGTATTGACTGTATTCAAATCCAGGAGAGATGAGAATAAAAGGTACACAAGCTTTGGGCACTTAGAGAACAGTGTGCCCTGCCCCCACCTGCACTCATTTGTTAATGTCCTCTGAGAACTAGGTAAAGGTGAGGTCAAAAGGAAAGTCCTTACATTCTTAAATCCTCTGTAAAGAATCTGAAGCTCTTTCTTGGTGAATTTGCTCTGGGCTTCCAGCAGCTCCAGGGCTTCAGGCCGATGCCTGACCGTGGCCATCTCCAGTTCATCTTCCACGCTGTCTGCAGAGGAAAACCAGAGAAAGACTTCAGCTTAATTGTTATTTCCTGGGGCTTGGAATGAGCAACACAGAAAAACAGGGCAAAACATTTCCTACATTACAGGGACTTGTCCCTTCAGGCAGGAAGCTCACATGGACAGTTGTAGTCGCCATTACTCAAAATTTTACCTTATTAGATGAAAGCATTTCTGCATGATTTTCCTTAAACATCCTATGGACAAATGTAATTCTTACAGTTCTAGAATTTTTACAGAACACCATGGAATGTATAAAATTCAGCTACAATTGAACTTGAAATTTGTGTTTGTATATTAAGCACTAATTTTAAATGTAGAATTGTCTAAAGCCCTCCTCCATTTCATATATCATGTACACACCACGTAGGACTTTGCTATATTTTTTCTGAGGATTACATGTAAAAAGTACTTTTATTCACTGGTTTAATTGTTGTCTGGGAGAAGTACTTCCTTTGTCTGCTAACCTATACAATCTATACAATTCTATACAATCTAACCTTTGAAACTTACTGCTTGATAAGATCACCCTTTCTTTTATCAGAGCTTTAGGATAACTGATTCAACTCTGCTGTTCTGGCGCAAACTTCTCTCCCTGCTGACTTATTCCATCTGCTGTAGTCTCTTGGCTCCTTCTCATTCTTTGTCTCATTCGGTCTTTACCTGATTTCTCTCTGCAAGCCACCTCTCTATCACTATCCCAGTAAAACTGCCTCCTCTGTCTTTCCCTCTGCATTGCCCCTAAAGTTGTTTCCCTTTTCTCTCTCTTCTCATGTGAGTTGGGTTTCAAATCTTTCTCAGATTCTTTACATTTTTTGCTTCACATTTTCTATTGTCAATTAGACAACACTTTCAAACTTAAGTGCTTCCTTTTACAAGCTAACTTTACCATCATTGTTTGGGATTAAAGGTGTGTACCACCATGCATGGACCAAAGCATTTTTTTTTTACCTGTAATTTGCTCTATATCAGGTTGGTCTTGAGCTTGAACTCAGATCTGCTTGCTTTTGTTTCCCATATTAAAGATAAATTTGTATTCCAGCCAGAACACACAGACCTAGGGGGTCTTTGCATGTCATCTTTTACCAGAACAGCTACATTCTGAACTAAAATACTTTGACAATTACATTTAAATGAGGTAGAACATGTTTTTGTTGTTGTCTTTGTTTTTTTTCCAGATTCTACAAATAAAATGTTCAGATATGCTGAGGAAGGTAAAAGAGCAGCAGTTAGCTGGACTGGCCAAACACTACCCTTCTGTAGCTTTCTGGAGGGACTGGGGCCTTGAAGTATATGTAACTAAGTAGTCTGTTAAGCAATGAATGCAGTCCGTTTAGATGAATGCTGTTATACTACTGTACCTTAGTCTGTGACTATATATACACTACAATTTAGCAAAAATGCTTTATGTAAAAAGTTCTGTACCAATATTACTGAGAATTGATATAAACTTTAATGAAATTTTGGAATACAATAATGTAATATATCTTCTTTTTTAATATATCAGTTTTCAGAACTTTCAAAAAATGAATCTTATTTGGCTTTGTATAATATAATAAAGCACAAAGATTTGTTAAGAGGAAATGTTCTGCCCTCAAGCAGTATCTGATGCTGTGTGTGCATTTGGCCTATGTCCGTATAAGCACAATGAGGTATATGAGTATCTAGGTGTTTGTGCCTCAAAGGATAGTATTCCTTAGTTCAATACCTTTACAGTAGAGGATGAAGTGAAGTCATTAGTGAATCTTCTCTGTTAAAGCTCAGTCCACTTCTTTCAAGAATTCAGAAGCCTACTCATTGGCTACAGATTTCAGATATAAAGGAGTGAGGCTCAAGAGAACAGGGTCTGCACAGTTCCTCACATCACATGCACAGATCCTTCATCTCCTGTCCCACAAGTCAGTTAGAAATGTACAGAAATGTAGCTGTTATTACAAAGATGTACCACCCATGACACTAATACCTCCAACCATCTACTGAAGGCTTGAGGGATAGGGTTCTCAACAGAGAGTAGAGGGTCAGGAGACATGGAAGGCAGCCATCTCTTAACTGTTGCTTTCAAGGGTTTGCTAGAAACCAATAATGGTGATGGAACAAATGTTTGCAATGGTTGTGCTTGTCAGAATAAATGATTTGAGATGCAAACAAACATTCATTATTTCCAGGTAATTTACCTTTTGTGGCTACTATAAATGATTATTTCCCTGATTAATTTAGAGTCTATTTGTCATTGGTTTATAGGAATGTTGCTAACTGTTGTGTGTTAATTTTATATTCTGCCACTTGTTAGAATTATTTATCATCTCCAAAGGATAGTTTTTAAAGTAGTGTCTGTCATATTAAGATTCATATCATCTGCAAATAGAGATGCCTTGATTTCTTTTTTCCTTTATATTGTGTTTTATTTTCTTCTCTTGTCTTAAGGCCCTAGCTAAGATTTAAAGTACTATCCTGAATAAGAGTAAAGACACCTTTGCCTTTTTTTCAGGCTTTTTTATTTATTTACCAAACTTGAACTTAAAAGCCTCGGTAAGGACTTTCTGAACAAGTCTCTGGTAGCTACATAAATAATACCACAAATCAACAATGGCATCTCATTTAATTAAAAAGCTGTACAGCAAAGGAAACTGAGAAATGAATTAATAGAGAGTTCACAGAATGTGAGAAAACTTTTTGCCAGCTATTCATCTGATAGAAGATAAGTGTCAGGAATTTACAAATAAATAAAAATTCGACCTAAAAATTAAGAACATAAATAGCTCTAAAATATAGGTAGTGGAATGGAACAGAACATTCCTAAAAGAATGCAAACAGCTAGGTAACAACTTAAATCGTGCTCAGCATCCTTAAGCACCAGTGAAATAAAAAACAAAACTACCTTAAGACTCTATCTCACCTTATGCTGAACGGCCATCATCAGTAACTCCAATGACAACAAATTCTGGTATGGATACAGCAAAATGGGGATTCTTTCCTCTTATTATGATATATTTATTGTGTGCTACACCATGTGCATGCCTGCTGCCTGTATGCCCAGAGAGTATCCCCTGGAACAGAAGTTAGACAGCTGTAAGACACCATGTGGGTTCTGGGTATTAAAACTGGGCCCTCCACAAGAACAACTAATGTCCTCAATACATCTTTCTAGCCCCAGAAAGAGGAATACCTACATGCTATTGGTGGGAGTGTGAAGTAGTACAGCCACTTTGGAAATTAGTCATGATGTTTCTTTAGAAAACGTTATTATGTAAGGGGATGGAGAGGCAGCCTGGCAGAGAACCAAAGTTAATTCTCAGCACCCACTCGGAGACTCACGTCCATCTGCAATTCTGTTTTCAGATCAGATGCCCTATTCTGACCTCTGTAGGAACAAGACATTCATTTGGTGAACACAGATATATGCACACATGACACCCAAGAACATATAAGAAAATGAGTAACTGGATCTAGAACCCCTGCTCAGATGTAGCCCATGGCAGCTCAGTATTTAAGTGGGTGCCTAGTAATGGTAGCAGGGACTGTCTCTGACATGAACTCAGTGGCTGGCTCTTTGATCACCATTCCATGAGGAGGGAGCAGCCTTGTTGGGCCACAGAGGAAGACAGTGCAGCCAGTCTTGATGAGACCTAATAAGCTAGGGTCAGATGGAAGGGAGGGAGGACCTCCCTGCTCAGTAGACTTCGAGATGGGCATGGGAGGAGATGAGGGAGGGAGTTTGGGGCTTGGAGGGAATGAGGGAGGGGGCTACAGCTGGTATACAAAATGAATAAACTGTAATTAATATTAAAAAATAAAAATTTAACAGAAAAGAAAATGGGTAATTCTAAAAAGTTTAATAATAATAAAGGGTACTAACCTATGATACAGGTATATTACCCCTAAACCTATACCCAATGGACTTTATATCCTACTACAAAGACACTTGCATATCAATGTTCATTTAGTCTCTACAATGTCTAGGGAATAGAATCAACCTAGATGTCCATCAGCAGATGGATGGGCATGAAAAAAATGTGGTACATATAAACAATAAAATATTTCTCAGCTCTAATAGAAATGACAATTTGTAGGTGAATGGATAGAACTGGAAAAAAAGAAAAAAGAAACACTGTTTTGCCAGTCAGAAAGAAAGACTGATGTTCTGTATTCTCTCTGATATGTAGTCCCAGCTTCAAATCTTTTATTGTTGTTGTTGTTGTTATGTATTTAATTTTCTTCATAAGTGGAAGCCAGGGGACTAGAAACAGGCCTTTGGTAGGGACTTTTAGTTGAGAGGGAAGAGCAGATCACAGGTTAAATAAAGTAAGTGATGTGGAGTACTGGAGGCCAAAGGGTTTAGGCAGGGAAGGGTGTGACAATACGGAGGAAATATGGCGATAAAAGGGAAGTTAATCCAATGGGAGAGGATATGAAAAACCACATGGAACGCTGATGTTTCACAACCAGTGGAAAAATTATGGGAGAGATAATAGAACACATGTAAACTGAAAGACGATGATGGAATACTGAGGGTTAAATCATTAAGAGAGGATGGGGACAAAGGAATGGGGAAGAGAAGGGGGTGGGGTAGGTTACTAAATACTGAAAGTCTTGGGAAAAGGCTTATCAGAACCTTAGTGAGGTAATTTCAAAATGCAATTAACATATTTTTGAGCAGAATTATCTCATATATGTGAGCAATGTCCCTCCCAGAAGACATGGTTCATTAAATAGAAATCACAATGGAAGACATGGGATCTCTCTCTATGAGCCATTAAGCAGGGAGGCTCCAGAAGTCTTAAAACAGTGCAGGCTAGTGCCATTGTCCTTTATTAGCCACTATGATAAACACAGTGAGTTCTTAATGGAAAGACACCAGGCTACAGGACAGAGAAATCAACTCAAATTGACAAAAATGTCCTGTCTGATGATTAGCCTTTCACAATACTGTGGGGTTGTCATTTGGGTTGCTGAGGAAGAAAAGACATCAATGATTGTACATAGCGCTGGACTCGGTATGCTGCAATACTGACCTACCAGGCAAGATATGCATACAATACTTCATGACTGTTAAAGGAAAAACAATTCCTTTGTTAGACTTGAGGCCTGCTCCACAGGGCAGAATTTCATGCCAAGTGCTGAAATCTTGACCAAAAGCAACAGAACCATGATATCTGGGCCCACACATCTTTTCTGAGACTGATATTCCAACCAAGGACTGGGATAACCTAGAGCCCCTACTCAAAAGTAGCCCATGGCAGCTCAGTATCTAAGTGGGGCCCCTACTAAGGGGAAAAGGGACTGTCTCTGACATGAACTCAGGGCTGGCTCTTTGATAACCTCACCCTTTTATACTTCTGTTAAATATGTATAGGTTTTAAAATATTCTATTCAAGCATTCCTGCATCCTCACTGAAGCCTATCCAAACTGCCCTACAGCAGGTTCTATCTAGAAGTATACAACAGTTCTCAGCCTGTGGACTGTGGCCCATTTAGGTATCTCCCATCAGATATTTACATTACAATTCATAAAAAAGAAAAATTATATTTATAAAATTGCAATCAAGTAGTTTTATGGTTCGGAGTAACCACAACATGAAAACTGTCACAGCCTTAGGAAGGTTGAGGAACACTAAGCATGACATAATAACTCTATCAGGTTTGATGTCTACCTTGTGGACTCCTTATAAAAACATGACTAACCTTATATATCTGAATAGTCTGATTCTAATAGCTACCCTGAATCACAGTAATTTGGTGAATGGATAAAAAATGAAAGACATGTTGCTGACGATGCTAGAGTTCCCATTGTTCTGGAGTCCTGTGAATTTATGCTTTTCCCTAGAGAATAACTAGATTTTGGTCTGTGGGATTCCAATTGTCGTAAAATGTCTTCTTTACAACCACCATGCTCTCTTTTCATTGTCCTGAGCAAAACAGCAGAAGCAGAAGCAGAGGAGAGTTTCATCGGTTTTCCCAGCACTCTTTTCAAGCACTGCCTGGCCTTGCAGAGACCCAGTGACCTTTCCAGTAGTGAGGAACAAAACAATGCATTAACCTGCCAACCTTTGTACCATGCAGTAAGTCTGACTGCACTACCCAATAGGGACAGTCTCTTTCTCCTCCTGTCACAGACTTGCAGGTGCCACAGCTGAGACAAAAGGCCTAAGGCGGGAGGGTCAGTGTAATTGAATTAAGTAGTATAACAGGGTGATCATCTCATGTGATATTCAAAGGGAGCCCTCTCAGCATGTCTGCCTGCAGGCTCCCTTGTCTTCCCCACTGCCTATTGCTTCTTCATAGCTCTGACCTGCCAAAGGGCTGTTTCTATTTTGAGCCACCTGGCAGGCTTCATAAAAGATCCTTAAAATCATCAGCAATTGCCAGTGTATGCTGGGTTTAGAAAGCAGCAGCGCTGGATGCAATCAACTCCAATTCCTGGGTGATAACCCTCCCAGGAGCACAGCAGGATCCTGCCGGGTCATCTTCCCTGTGCTGTCTGGGAACATGCATTCTGGAAGAGTCTATCACAGTGCCTAGAGTTGATTAAATTCCTGGTGTGCACCAGGAGATAGATGAGATCTCTTTACAACAACCTCCCAAATGAAGTATCACAGACCATCTGTCACACATGTGGAGACTGAGTCTCACAAATTTAAGACAAGACATGTCCAGATTTCACACTGAAGAAAAGATGGGGATCTGATTTATACCTGAACTTTGATGTCTCAAGGTGGCTCTTTACTTTTCCATGCTCTCTCTTTCAGTCCTGAGAGAAATAACAGTGATAAAAATGATGACAACCTCTTGCCATCTGAGTACTGCCAATGTCTGAGAACTTAGCAACACTCATTTTCTGTCTCGCACTCTCCTGTCCATGTATTGCTATCTGACTTCTGATCTTGTTTAATGAACTGTGTGGTCTAGGTTCACATGCTAAAGCCCCATATCTTACTGTGATTTAGATAAAGCTTCAGAGTTATTATGTTTTGAAACAGTTCTTCATAGTCGCATAGATGGTGGGAAGGCTTTCCTGGCGCCTTCCTCTTCTTGCTCTGGTTTCATGCTCATCACATGCCCTGTTCCTTTTATGTGTCCCCCCCATGATACCTTAGCCATGATGTAAAGAGAGCCTCATCAGAGCTGGCATCCTGCTATTTAAACTTTCAGACTCTGAAACTATTTAAGAAAACCATATGATTTAATTGTAAACTATTCTGCTCAAATGAGTAAAAGAGAGTGGACTGATACACCCTCTGCATTTGAAGATAGGGATTTTCTGATGATAATCAACATTATGAAATTTCATATTAATCGGGCCTTTTTCTAACATCCAATAGGCCTGGTATGTTTATGAGGGCACTAAAAGAGAACCGAGACCAGGCCATAAAGGAAAATCCTCCTGAAGACTCAACAGGACAGAGACACACTGCTTCTCTGACTTTAGATTTGCAGCTTTCAGACTCATGAGAAATTAACATTCTGTTGTCTAACACAGAAGTCAGCGGCATTCTCTCACCCAACTAAACTGTTGTGAGACACAAAACTAACCATAGTATGCCATGTTACCGAGGTTTCCCAGTGAGTCCTAGGAGGTTTGCTGTACAGCTGGATCATTTAATTTTTACAACATTCTTCAATAGTATAATTATTAACTTATTTTTTTCAGATAAGAAAAATGAATGATAAGGCTATGTTCTTAGGCTAAACCTAAGTAGCTCAAAGTCAAGTTGCCAGTTAGGAATGAAACAGACAGGTATTCCATCTCTCTGGTTCCCTGACCATCCAGGTATTTTAAATTCAATGCTGTTTTTCTTTTTTTTTTTTTCATTTTTAGTAATAACGCCATCACTGTTTTCTGAACTGTTATTAAGCCTGGCAGCATGTCGTTGAATTTCAAAACTGACATGGATGGAGAGAGATCACTGTGGCCTTTATTTTGGAATGAGCAAACTGGGATCTACAAACTTTAAATAAGCCCACATGACACCTTCGTATCAATCCTTTCTGTCACCAATGATCAGGAGTTTAGTAAATTTGAAGTCAGCAGCTGTTTTGAGAGAAATACAATGGATTCCAAAATCTTATGAGATAAATGGTGCCTTATTCAATCGCCAGACAAAATTTGCTGAAGTGCAGTGTGAAAGTTTCTAGCTAAAAAAGGACATCCTGCCAATGAGAAGCATGAGGGAGACAGGTGAAAAGGGGATTGACTCTTGGGCTAGGAAAGATGCAGCTGGATGTGGAAGGAGGTGCTGGCTTGTTTGCAGCAAAAACAGTGGATGCAAATGGAACTCTTGAGTTCTTGTAATTCCTTGCAAACTAGAAAATCTCCAGTATAGTGCCAAGGAGCAGCCCCAGGTGCTGCATTTGTATTTGAGACACCTTGGACACAAGCAATATTTTAATTCATGGATTTTCTAACAGATTTAATTGTGATCAGACAACAGATTCCCAAACCCGCACTCCTTTGAGCTTCCTGGCTATCTCCTTTTAGTCTTTGCTCCTTAGATTTAAGTCTCTAAGGGCCAAAGCTTTCCTGCATTTGAGTCAATAAGCTCCACAGGCCATGATACAACTGGATTGCAAACTGGAATTTAAATCGTTGGGGAACAAGATGATTTTTCAAAGAGTCATTTTTCTAATGTTTCTTAAAAACACTGTCGAAGCCCATTATAGCCAATCACAATTATGCAAATATGATCCCACCTGAAGTCTCCATCCTCCTGGCTATACCTGTAAAGAAATGTGCTTTTGTTGGCTGTCGTTTCGTTCAGATGACAGTGTCCTTTGCTTTACAGAAGCTTTTCAGCTTCATGAGGTCCCACTTATTGATTGTTGATCTTAGAGCCTGTGCTGTTGGTGTTCTACTCAGGAAGTAGTCTCCTGTGCCAAT
>CM053765.1:78179756-78211716 GCA_028658305.1 Pachyuromys duprasi | reverse complement strand
AAAAAAAGAAATGAGCTTTTGAAAAAAAAAACATTGAGTTTTTCCCATCTTGCTCACAAATGGTGACCTGATATTCAGTTAATAAATAGTACCAGGGATTATAGAATCTCTTAAATCTGCACACTGTACAGTTGATGAAGGATAGAAGTGTACCTGTCACAAAGTACTTGCTTCTTTTTCCTGTTCTAACATTAGACATCCATGGGCAGAGTTCAAACCTGGGCCAAGCCTTATAAACATTTTTTCAAAGTGTTTGACAATGTTATTATTATTATTATTATTTTTAATGTCAAGAAGGTGATGACCTGGGAAACCTGTTGATTCTTCCTGTCTTTATAACCCTTCATCTATCCACCCACTAGAAACTATTTTGAAGCATAATTGAAGAGTATGTGAGTAATTAATTCTAAGCTAATGATGAACACATAATCCATGAAGAGAACACTATCAAACCATCAGACGTTCTGAAGAATTTCAGGACCTGCACAGACTATCCTGAGCATCAGAAACCCTGATATTTCTAAATCTGAAAATATTTCTTTACACTTGGCATTGAGTGTATTTTAAGACCAAATTTTTTTTTAAAAGGACTTTAATTATTACGCTATCCTACTTTATATTCCTTTGTTACATAGAAAATAAAAAAAAAAGTACCTTGAAAATGGCCAATTATTTTGAGCATCTTCTTTTTGGGATATTTGTTGGCAATGACATAGCAATTTCCATTTTAGGGGAGCTTGAATTGCTTTGCAATTTCATGATTGAATTCAATCACTACAAACATAACAACCCGGAGGTGAGCTGCCAGAACGATTCCTCACAGCATGTATGAATGGATTGTCTCTGTCTTCTTTGTAAACATAAATAAGTTTCTAATAAGATAAGATGTTTTTTAAAGCTACCTATTGGATTGCTCCTTATCAGCATTAACCATATCATCACCATAGTCGATCTGGTGCCCTAATGTGACAGCAGCTATTATTTCTTAGGTGATCTGTGGTCTCAAGTGGCTTTTTGTAGATGAAGGAAATAAAAAGAATATTACCAGATAATACATATACAAACATAATCTATGCTAGAGCCAATAAGAAGGAGGAAGATGGAAACAGAGAGTATGATTGTATTTACCCATAAAAACAGATCAGAAAAAAAAAGATATTCTAATCAAGACTGGAAAAATTCCGAGAATGATTACACTCAATAATAAATTTTTCCAAAGTAATAAAACACAGAGAGATAAGAAACATGGCCTATTCGTTCACTCAGCTAAAAATATCCTAACAGACACTATGGAGTGCTCAGCTCCAAGTAGAATATCTATGTTATAGGTGCTTTTTCAAGAATCATCACAGAAGATGGGACAGAGTGATTCTTAAGAGCTAGAGGCTGAGAAACGGTGCTCACTGTTGAAGACAATACTGTTGCACATATGAATTCTGAACAGTTGTCGCTACATACACAAGGCCTGCAGAAGACAAAGCCACACAAATCCCAAGCATAGACAGGGGAGGAACTGCAAAAGTCCCATTCCTATCTAAGGAATTACTGATAACTGACAGCTGCTAGGAGAGGAATGCCAGGTGTTTTTGTTTGCTTGTTTGTTTTTGTCTTTAAGGAATGAGCCCCCCCCCCCCCGAGGTTGCTCATGACCTCTCAGATGGTCCCATATCCACGAAAGTGCTGGCAGCACTAAGCTGATTCAGTGGGTATTGAGAAGTAGGATGAGAAAGAGGGGGGGATGGAGAAAAAGAGATAAAACATGAAGTCAGGAGGATACATGTTGGGGAGGAACGGAAAAGATTTTTGTAGAGAAGAGAATGGTAAGTAAATTTTAGTAAAACACATTGTATGCATGTATGAAATTTTCAAAACAGTAAAACTGCTTTGGAAAAGTAGTTCCTCTTGAATTGTGATATACTTTCTTCTAGCTGTCCTAAAAATCTAATAATGCCCAAACGACACTTACATAATTTGCTGTGTCTAAGCATTACACTTTGATTAACTTATAAAATTCTAACAGAATTCTAATTTAGCTGCCTTCCAGATTTATGGGTGAAGACACTGACACAGAGAAAGAAACTAAGCCATTTGGCAATAGTCAAGGTTCTGGGGTTCATGGAATTATTCTCTTCTTCTTTTCTCCAGAGAGGGAAGTTGATTCCACACTTATGTAGAAATATACACCCTACTAAGAATCACAAAATCAGTAGCAATGGTCCCTAAGCAGAAAAGAGAATTATGTTAGATGCGAGAGCATCCCGGAATCAAGCTTTACACTTGTGATTTTATATTAAAACACAGAGCTTTACCTTCAAGTATTGTATGTCAAAAGCGAGCAGTGAGAGAATTGGGCTTAAGATCCCATTTCCTTGATCTTACTGCAGTCCTTTGCTCACTGGCAGTAACAATATCTGTTAGCAATAAGAATGTCTCCACCCTATATCAGTGGTTTTCAATCACATCCTGATTTCAAGCATCATATACAAGGTGAGGGGACACAGTCCCCTCAAAGTCTCAAAGTGGCTTCTTACAGAAAACAAAATTATTTAATTTTCATTTTTGCATTATTCTAAATATTATTGCCTTGTTTTTATACATGAAAACCACCTATTTAGGAAAGAATGGCCTGATTTTTAAATGACATAGAGATGGAAGATACAAAGTTAAGACTTAATCCCTAAAATTCTGACCCTAAAGTCTAGAACTGGCATCGAAGTAGCTAAAAGCCAAGAGGACACACAGTTGAGGAAGGGAAAAGCTGTATTACAGAAAATAACAAAAAAAATTATCCTTAATCTCTAAGAAAAGGCTTTCTCCTACTCATTTTATTCAAGAAGGAAACAGCAAGAATCTGTTCTTTTTAAGAGTGCCAATTTAAAATGTATATACACAAGACTTATAATGAAGAAACTTTCAGAAATGTATTGTTTTTAAAATATAGTGGCTGGTTCTCTAGATATTATTGAGATGAGGGTAGACAGAAACAGATGAAATCTATGTCTTAGGTATTTGTTCCTGGCGAAGTTTGGCTGAGGTTGGTAGGGATTATGCCCTTGTGCTGCTAGCATGTGATGGTTTGAAGTTGGCTGAAACATAACATTGACATTGTAATGCCATGCGTATCTATCAGAGCTATGTTTAGAATGAATTATTAAATAACTTAATAATCAATCTTACACTATGGTATTCCTTTCATGTTTGAGATAGTTTTCTGGTTCAGACAATGTAAGATTGCTCAGTCCAAACACAAACTAGAAATTCATTATGTGACCAAGATAAAACTTTACAAACAACTCTAAGTGGCTTTGCTCCCTCATATGTTTAATGACAAAAGATTGACATAAAATACCCCTTGAATATCAGAGGATTGTGTGCCTGAACATACTAAATAGAATGTTATATTTTATGTGCATTTGGCATCTAGTAAATATTTGCATGATAATGTGATTTGCTTCTATTTGTTGTATTCTGTTTTCAAAATTAAATTCTAGTGTCTTCCTCAGAACAATGACTAGAACCATGCCCATAATACATCTGGAAAATTATGCAATTAGCATCAAATTTTTGTTTATTTTCCTGGGTATATTTCTCACTCCTACCACTGAAGAAAGTATTTAACCTTTTCAAGGTGCACCTTTGAAAAATTATCAAGTGGAGATAATATTTGTGTTAACGTCTTACAAAATTGTTTTGAAAGAATATTTGAATTACTTACTGACAGGTATTAATTAATCAGTAGATGGCAGCAATCATGATTGTTCTTGCCTATTTACTAATTGAGGCATTTTTCTCTACTCTACATGAGTGTGGGCTATGAACCAGCTGATTTCTGCCTCTTAGCTGTGTGAATTTGGGCAGAGTGAGTAGTCTCTAATGAATTGCACACTGTTGGCAAGAGAATGAAAGAAAATGATTGTCAATAAGTTCAAACTATGCCGTAGAAGGATATTATAAAGGAGCACATCATAATCCCTGACCCCATTAAACACTTGATCATGACACAGCTAGATTCAGGACTGGTTCATTTGTGAATGTTTCCTTTGCAGCTAGGAAAATACCTGCCACATGGTGGATTTTGATACAAATTTTATCAAATGATCAAATGACCTGGGCTTGAGTTCTGTCATTGTTGCTACATAGTGCTTGTATAATTTGGGGCAATTCACTTAAAATGTAAAATACTGAGTCTCTCATCCACATAATGGTAATGATAACAATTGCATAGTAACTTCATATAAGTAGATTTAAAGATTAAAAGATTTTTTATGCCCCAGAGGGGGGTCATTAAAGAGTTGGCCACAGAGTTCATGACAGGAACAGTACCTGTATCCCTTACTAGGAAAACCCACTTGGAAACTGAGCAGCCAAGGGGTTCTTTTTGAACAGGGGCTCTAGGTCCTGTCCATGCATGGTACTTAGTTGGAGTATTGGTCTCTGCAGGCTATGGGCTCAGGTACTTTGGATATACTGTTCTCCTTGTGGAGTTCCTGTTCCCTCCCTATCAGGGGACTAGGGAAAATGGCATAGGGGGAAAAGGAGGAAGGTGGGTGGGTCTAGAAGCACAGGAGAGAAGGGGCTGCAGTGGGGATACAAAGTTAATAAATTTTAATAAATAAATATATAAATTAAATTAAATAAAAAATGATTTTGCATGGCTCATGGTGAATCTCAGGCATCCAAACATGGTTTCTGCTAGTATACCATGATTTTGTCAGTAAAACTTCTCACATCTATTCATATAAAGCATTACCTATTTTAAGTTTTAATTGAGGTAAACCAAATATGCTTTTTATTACTTCCAGAATATCCAGTAGAGATATGTTTACTTAAAAGCAGACTCAGGAATATAAATCTATAATATAACATAGAATTGTTTTTCCAGATAAGGTTTCAGATGGAAATGTTTACGCTGGAAGGTGCGTAAGGCTTTTCCTGACAGCTCATCTTCATATTTTGTCTTATCTTCTTTTTTCTTTGTAATGAAACTTCGCAGAGAAAGTTGGACCAATGCTTCTGCAAAGGAAGGCTGTACATCTACCCTGCTACTCAAAATCCCTTGGCAAGAAGGCAATTTGAAAGTTAGCAGCTAAGCTTTAACCCTGCAATCGAAGCAGATAGTATAGCTGTAGTCTGTATTTTATACACTTGGTGGAGTGGAAAATTGAGTCTGTTTGAAATATTTGGTTCCCATTTCAGTGTCTAAAGGAAGCCAGCAGAACCCAGCCTTATTGACTGGACTCTTATTTAGCCTGAATATTACTTCTTATATCAATGCAAAAGGAAAATAGGTATGTAAGAACTCTTGTTAGCCACACAGGTGAACAGCATCACAGTATTAATAAAGCAAAGATTGTGATGAGCCAGACCCAACATTTTTATAAAAATGACTTTTTTTTCATTGAATTTTTCTGTATGGCATTAGCCCAACAAGCTTATCTCCAGTTAGCAGTCAGAAAGTAGGAAACAAAAAAAATGTATCCCATCCCTCTCAACTCTCACTCGAGTTCTCCCCACATCTGAACTCACACCCTTGTTTCCCTCCACATTCCATCTCCTGCCAAGGTCCATCTCTTCATCCACTTATGCTGTCTATTCTATTTCTCTTTATGAATGACATCCCAGCACCTTCTCTTGGGTCCTCCTTGTTACTTAGCTTCTTTGTGTGAGTGGATTGTTGTATGATTATCCTGTACTATAGGTCTAATATCTACTTATAACTGAGTACATACCATGTGTGTCTTTGAGTTACCTCACTTAGGATGATCTTTTCTAGTTCCATTCATTTGCCTTCAAATTTCATGATTTCTTTGATTTTAATAGCTGAATGGTATTCCATTGCGTAAATGTACCACAATTTCTGTGTCCGCTGTTCAGTTGAGGGACTTCTGGGTTGTTTCCAGATTCTAGATATTACGAATAAAGCTGCTATGAACATAGTTGAGCAACCCAGTCCCATGGAGGCTTTTAGAGATTAAGATATCAACTAAGGAGCATGCATGATCTGGATCTAGGCCCTCTGTACATATGTGGCCAAAGGGTAGCCTGGGTCTTTATATGGCGCACCTAGCCAGTGGAGGGAGGGGGAGGCTCTTACTTTCATGGAAACTATTGCCTGCTTTTAGATCACTTCCCTCTGGCAGGGCTGCCTTGCCTGTCCTCAGGGGATGAAGGTATGCTCAGCCCTGATGTGACTTAATGTGCTGGGGAAGGTTGATATAGGAAGAGGGGACCCCCCTTTTGGGGGGAGAAAGAGAGAGGAGAAGGGGGAAGGGGGGACTTGGAAGAGAGGGAAGATGAGACACCCTTGGAATTTCAAGTAAATAAGAAAAGAAAAGAAAAATAAATTTAAAATTTCATCAAACTCCAACCAAGGACCATTCATGGAGATAACATAGAACCCCTGCACAGATGTAGCCCACGGCAACTCAATATCTAAGTGGGTTCTCTAGTAATGGGAGCAGGGACTGTCTCTGATATGAACTCAGTGGTTGGCTCTTTGATCACCTCCCCCCAGGAGGGTGCAGCCTTACCAAGCCACAGAGGAAGACAATGCAGCCAGTCCTGATAGACTAGGGTCAGAAGGAAGGGGAGGAAGAGAGATGAGACCTAATAGACTAGGGTCAGAAGGAAGGGGAGGAAGATGTCCCCTATCAGTAGACTGGAGGAGGGACATGGGAGAAAAAGTGGGAGGAAGGGGAAGGATTGGGACTGGTTGAAGGAGGGGCTACAGCTGGGATACAAAGTGAATAAACTGTACTTAATAAAATAAATAAATATTTTTTAAAAAATAAATACTGAATAATTTAAGACAAAATCATCAAACAGCATCCCCCCCCCCCGCCAAAAAAGAAAAGAAAAAAAAAGAAAAAAGAAAAGAGAAAAGTTACACTATTTAGCAATGAGACCTGTCTTAGGCTTGTTTACTTTTTCAAGGATTGCTTATTTTCTTCAGACATCTTAAGCCAACATGTCTGATGCAATGCTACTGCTCTCTCGTCGTGTTCATCCTTCTTCGTTTCTTACTTTCCAACATGGTCCTTTGGTGAAATCTCTTTTCTATTATTCACTCGACAACACCAGTTGTTTCCCAGTATTTCTTATCTACGCCTTCACAGGCCACTGTTACCTGTTCGTTAGACCTTTGTCATTTCCTGCAGGCAGTCCACTTCATGGTGATCCCCTGAACTCTGATATTATAGTGCTAAACTTCTTTGACATAGAATAACTATGAGATTACTGGTTAAAATTTAAATCTTAATTGTTCACTTTAGCATTCTCTTTTAAGTAACAATGTAACTGTGCCTACTACAGACTCTTGAAGTTAATAATAACTACATTTGTTATGTCTTGTTATAATGCTATTCCCAGTAGAGGGTGGCTAGTGAGACCATCTCAAGAATAGACCTTTTGGGCAGATTTATGCCTGATTTTTCTGCTCTCTTTTCCCTTCTTCCTCTCTTCTTGACCCGCACTCCCAGACCATATTACATTTCATCTTTTCAGCATCTACACTAAGTCCACTGAAGAAGTGATGACTCTTTCCCAAAGGGCTGACACACTAACTTCTGTTCAGTACGCCTTACTCACTCTTATCTAAGTGACTATAGTGACTAAGTTCTATTCAGGTTCCTTACTCAGTCTTATCTTAGTGACTATTGCAGAGGTGATCATTGTGGTGGTAGAGAATAACAATGTGACCGCCCACTCACATAAAAGTCATAAAACCTTCACATACACTGTTAGCCCTCTGAACACTCACAAAGAATACTCATCATAGTAATGTCCATGTTGAAGATAAGGGAAGGAATACAATAATAAAACGTCAGAAATTGCCTGTGTCTCATCAGTCATAAATCTGTGTTTGAAACAAAACATGAATACACATTATGTGACTCCTCAGCACTAATTCTTTTCACAGTGTCTTTTACATCATTTTATTTATAACTACTGAACCAGATTGATCTTGACATGTTTGTAATAGCAGTCTTAAGACAGGATGCTCTGCAGCTTCCCTTTGGTTTTGTACTTTTCTCTTTAATATAGTGCCCCATGACTCTGCCATCATGAAATGAATTAAACTAAGCCTGTCCACACTGACAGTTGCTCTGTTGTCTGCCTCTCACTGGCTTATATCATGACTGAATAAAGATTCGTTGTAGATATACAATGGACCAGGACAAAGACTGTTCTATATTTTTCCATTGTCCATTACACTATTTAATACCTGTGTATACTTATGTGATTAGGGATGAGCCTGTTAAACTTAATCTATCTCTTTCTCCCTCTCTCTCTCCCCTCATTTGAGAAAAAGGAGACAACAACCCTTGACGTTTGTTTTCCTACAAGAATTTTATGAAGATGAAATAAGATATTCAGAAGAAAGATAAGCCTGTAAAAAGTCACACCAAAGGCAGAGGACATACGTATTTAGCAACATATATAACTAATAAGTAAATAATAGTGAAAATTGGTTTTATATCTGAGCTTAAAGAAACTTCTACTGTTTCGTATATGGCATCTTTGGGTGCTCAGATACCAAGGCAAAAAATCCACAAAGCTCTAAAGCCTCTATGATTAGCCTTAATCAGAAATGAGAAATGTCTCAGTAGCTCCTGTAATCATTGGTGAAACTCCCAATAACAGTGTCCAAATTTTTTACATATTACCCCAGAAAGAGAAAGAAGCATTCATTCAAGGAGCCATCATAACATCTGTATATGAATTGGCCCCATGAGCTTGTTTCAAGAAAAGTAAGTGGAAGTAAGTAAGTGTTTTCCTAAAATTGATATTCTACATATCTGTCAAAATATTAACCACAACTAGATAATTGATACGGTTTGTAGACTGCAGAGCACTACTGCAGGCTTCAGGCCCTTCCTTGTCTCTTTCTGATGGTGTAATCAAGCAAGGTAATTTATCTCCTATGCCTCGGTTTTCTATTCTGTAGAATAGCACCCATTTTGCATGATTATGTAAATTATAGTAAATTGAGTAGTTGAGCTGTGTAGAACTTAGAAGAGCATTGGATTCAGTATAAATGATAGATATTTCAAAGTAAGTTTAATATCTGGGAATTTAAGTATAATAAATTCTAAGGCTTATGAATGTAATGAAATCCCATCCCCCCCCCCACAATAAAACTGCTAAAAATAAAGTTTACAAATTTTTCAGGTCCTATATCAAATTTCTCTACTATCTGCCTAGGTTGGGGGTTTTAGCAAAATTCACCAAGGAAGATGGAGTTTGAGAGTAGTTACTTGTGAGAAGCCAAAAGGTTGTTAAAAACTTTCCTGGGTGTTGTTGGATTTCTAATCGCCATCATATTGGCAGTTAAAGTTTTCTTTTGCAAACAAATCTGTTGCCAGTGAAATTTTGTTGAGTTCTCTGTCTACACCACGATGTGAAATTTCCTATGATCAATATGTCACCAGGGGAAAATAAGACCTGCTGAAACCTTAAACTGAATTTGACACCAAAAATCTTAATACATCTAGGAAATCATACCTTGTAATTATTCATGCCAATGTGCTCATGAAGAATTATTAGTTATGAGTAGTCTTCTCTAATGATGATCCTATCTCATCTATTCTTTATTTCTTCTCAAGTCAATACAAAATATAAACCAAAGCATTATTTTAATAAATAAACTACTTTTAATGAATGAGAACACAGAGTCATTACTAATTTGACTCCAATTTAAATAAAAATGTACACAAATATAAACAAACATATAATCATGAGTTTAATGCTTTCTCTTTTGTACGAGCTTCTGGCTATTATCAGTAAGTACCCTTTTAGTTATAACATCATTTGAATAAGCAGGAAAATGATTGCTATTTTTTAGAGATAAAGCTAATGACTCTGTTATGCATTTAGGAGACACAGCCAGTATCCTGTTGTTGGAGAAAAAGCAATTTGTATTCATATTTGTGCTGCTGTTATAAATTTCTTGCTACAAAGCCATATGTGATGAGACTCATGATATTCCTTGATTGTATAAACACTCATTCATTCATCAACAAGCATATATATATATATTTTTTCATATATATATATATATATATATAGTTTTCACATTTGGAGATTAAGAATAACTATTATGAAAAATCATGTGACTGATTTTGAGATAGTACTGGTTCTGAAGATAATGATTTCTAGATCTCTAAATGTACAGAATTTAGGTAAAAACATTTTGTAAATGTTCCACTGGCTCTACCCTCTACTTAGTATTGGTGCTTTGAGTGAAGAGGCTGAATTTTATCAGAAATGTTATTGCACAGTTTGTTGTTCTGGTTTCTCATTTCATCTAGCCAGCAGAAAGGACTAAAACAGAATCAGATGGGGAAAATAGGACAGAGGTGAAGATATGCAATTTACATTCCTGGAAGCAAAATTCCTGATTCAGTTCTTTCCCAGATTTCTTTTTAATTTGAAGACCTTTGATAACGCAACTGTGGTCAATTTTACAAAGTCATCTTCAATAGATTTCAAAGGTGAAAACTGATGAAAACACAGGCTTTGGGGGTTGAAAGCAGCTCTGCTTTTTGGGAAAGTTTCTATGCCAAAAATTTAATTGATTCCTTTTTTCAGGTCATATTAGCTGAGCTACAATTTGTCATTTACTTATCCTAATGGTGCTTCATACATTTAGTGCTTTGTGTTAATTAATTTATTTAATCCTGTGACAATAATAATAAATTTTCAGATGATAACAAAAAGCTTTTTTATCTCCAGAATACTGTGCTCCCTTTCTCCATTCTCTCTAAACCAGTTTCTTCGTTCAGACTCCCAGACATTTCTTAATTAGTGAGGTTTGCCCAGCCCCAGCCCACGTATCTCCCTAGCTCACCTCCACTTTTAGATACATTACCATGCATTTGCTTCCTTAATAATATTCATCCCATCAGGAGGGGATTTTCTTTGTTACTACATCATCTCTACCCTTCCAAATAAGTTCAGTGAGACATGTAACTTGAAAAAAATGTCCGTCTCGTAGAGTATTCTGCATGTTTCACATGCTCCCTCTAAATAAACACAGCGTTGTAGAATAAAGACATAAAGAAAGTGTGGGTCAGAACATCCCAGTAACTGGTTTAGTAACAAGTACAGCAGAAACTCAACACCTGTCAGGATGATGTCTTCCCTCTACCTCTTTCAGTTATTCTTGGCAGAATTAATGTACCCAAAAAGTACCATAATGCAAGACTCAAAGAAGATTGTTTACATCTCAGAGAGAAAGCTGACAGCAGTATAGTGACCAGTAGGGTGGTAGGTGGGGAAGCAAAAAGGGGATGAGAGAAAAACTTCAGAATCTAGGCAGCTGGTGATAGCAGACAAGTGTCAGGAGAACTCCTGGGCCCACTGCTGAGTATACACATTTAACTGTGTTATATTTGAAACATTTGACTGTGTTTTATCAATAGCCTGGGAGGGACACTCAAAGATCAATGGAAAATTGGGTCTTCAGGGGACAAAGGGTGGGTCCAAAACTTGAACAAGACAATTCCTACTTAGCAGAAAACTGTTGCTAGCCTCTATCCACATCTGATTTCTCACTCTTCTTCAGAAGTTAACACCAGGCAGAACTCCACATCCTAAATTAATGCTCATAAGAGTACATCAATTTCTCATTTTCAGCTACCATCATGTGGCTTGAGTAGAGAAGGATATAGACTATTGCCTGAAGTGATTACTCCTTTCTCTTCAAAATCATGCACTGCTCCCTGAAAGCTTTATCTAGGTAGTTGGAATTTTAGACTTTTGCTTGACAGTTTTCTCAACCATCAAAGTCAAGATATGTGTTTAAAACATTAATTTTGAGAACTATACTTTTTATTTTTTATTATCATTTATTACAATTTATTCAAATTGTATCCCTGTTGTGTCCCCCTTCTTCATCTACTCCCAATCCCATCCTCCCTCCTTCTTCTCCCCCTATGCCCATCCTCTAGTCCATTGATAGGTGAAGTCTTTCTCCCCTTCTATTTGACCCTAGCCTATCAGGTCTCATCAGCACTGGTTGCATTGTCTTCCTCTTTGGCCAGACAAGACTGCACACCCCCCACCCTAGGGGGAGGTATTAAATGAGCAGGCCACTGAGTTCATGGCAGAGAAAGCCCCTGCTCCCCTTATTAAGGAACCCACTTGGAGACTGAGTCTATGGGCTACATCTGAGCCTGGGTTTTAGGTCCCCTCCATGCATTGTCCTTGGTTGCGTTATCAGTCTCCCCAGGGCTTAATTTTTTCTCTCTCTCTATTGGTCTCCTTTTGGAGCTCTTGACCCCCTTCTTTCATAAGATTCCCTATACTCTTCCCAAAGTTTGGATAAGAGTTTCAGCCTCTGCTCGAAACCCTGAACAGAAGAGTTGTCCAAAGGCTGACTGTGGCAGGCTCCTGTCCTGTTCCCTCTCTGCTCCTGCTTCCAGTGTCTTTTGCATTTGTCCTTCTGAATGAGGATTATGCATCTTCCCTAGGGTCTTTCTTGTTGTTTAGCTTCTTTAGGAGTATAGATTTTAGTATGTTTAGGGTATTATAATTTTTACCTTTAATTAAATAGTTTATCTCCAAACACTTGAAGCATATGGTCTTTCATAAACTCTTTACCATGTGCTACTTCTTTTAATGCTTTAATGTGAAGCATCCACAACAGAAATAATTTCAAGTGTGCATTAAATAAGTGACTATAAAGTAAAGAAGGAAGAGGGATGAAGACAGTGGTCTTGAAGACCAGGCAGTGATAAAGGAGAAAGAGCAGACTCATGCTGTCTTGCTTTCAGGGCCAGACTATCACAGACATATTCATAGGCTTTTTCAGGCTCACTTTACTGGGGTTGCTCTGATGCTGGCTCTCAAGATCTGGTTACTCTTCCCCACCTTTTGTAAACCTACGTAAGACATTATACCTGATTGGTTGATTAAAGCCTATATCTGTACAGAGCAGAATGAGGAAGGCATGGCTAAATTTTCTGGTATGTTGAGGTCAGGAAAAGCACTGGAAACAGGCAGGCAGAGAGAGAGGAGGACAGAGGATGCCCATGATAGGTTAGGTGGAGGAAATACCATGTGGGCAAGAAGGAAAGACTCTGAGGGTAGTGTGGATGGAAAAGATACCAAGATGAAGAACATAAGCAAGTATATTGGGATTATAAAGGGAAGGTAGACAAAAAGGAGGCTGTTAGAGCAAATGGAATTGGATGGGGGCTGGGAGATGGATGGTGACATTTTGAGACAGCTAAGGTGAAATATCTGCCCTGCCGAAGGTCAATAAGGAAATTATAAAATCTAACAGGTGTCTCTGTCTTATTATTTGTGATAGTGGGTTAGGTAGTACCACTGTGATAAACCTAGGGTTATAATAAACATTATATAGCTCAACACTCATTCTTTATTCACAATATCACTGCAAAATACTCCCTAAGATGGCAATAGCCTCATAACTATCTTTCAGAGAGCAATGCTGTTCTCTTTTGAGGATCAGTGATTCTTTTTTGTACCAAATGGGAAGATCAAATAGATGTCTTCCCATGAGCCTTCAAATTTTAAGTTTTCTAATTCTGGGCTCAAAGTGCTTCATGTCTCATCAAAAGTTTAGGTTTTTCTACAAGAGGCTGATTCTCATTCACATAGCATCAGAAAGTCATGTGAGGTCACACGAGACTTCATATATATGTATATATTTATAACTATATGTATAATACATATGACCTTTTTATCTTTATAAAATTTAGTATCCAGAAATGAGAGAAAACATGTCTTTCTGTATCTGGCAGTCAATCTCATAGTACAGTCATTTTCAATAAATTATGTAAATTTACTTATTATAGTTGAGTAGAACTCTATTATACATGTAATGTTTTCTTCATTTCATCTTTTGCTAGACACCTCAGTTGATAGCATAACTTGACTTTTGCGAATACTGCTATACAGTGATGTCCACATATTCCTGTGGTTTGCTGATGTAATGAATTTGCTGAGCTACAGGCTTGTACTGTTTGTAGATTTTTTTGAGGAATTTCTACAGTGTTTTTCATAGTATTGTGATGAATTTATATTCCTATGAGTAGATATATAACAGTTTCTTTACTCACCAGAATTAGTTGTTACTTATTTTATTTTTCTGAACTATCCTGGATTACATAAACTCAAGCCTTACTATAATTTTAGTTCTTATTTCCCCGGGGGAAGAAGATGTTGAATTTTTCAAATATAAGACTTTAGTTATTCTCATTGTTGTGTTTAGAACATGTTTATTCTTGGTAACTTCAAGAAAAACCTTTTTAGAGTAGAAGTTAAATGAATTGCGGCCTCTGTAGACATTTTGCTAGATAAACAGTACACAGAAAATACTAAGGAACTCTGACAATTTAGTTCTTCACTAAGAAAATATGGAGACTCATTTGACACTCACATTGTACATGTATATATGACACAAATGACTTTGTTTTCAGCAAATGTCAGCTAAATTGGCAAAGTTGACTCCACTTTGGAAGGAGCAAAGCAATTGTTCTAATGGGCAGTTGCCTCTGATGAGGAGAGGTCACAAACCCTGCACCTGCAGCATCAGATTGGATTAAAGTTTCATCCTTCTATATTATAGTCTTGTGGGTTAGTGTGGACATGAAATGTTTTATTTGTGAACTGTTTTGTATACAAGTGTGCCTGTGTAATGAATATTAAAAAATAAGACGAAGAACCACAATAATTATTTTAATGATTCTGTGCTTAGAATTTCTACCTGGAAAAAATCATTTATTGTTATTTCCCCACAATGAGTGTAACACAAGATCTAGTTGATTAGACTTCTGTGTGTTTTCTATTTGGAATGTTATTCTGTATTGTGAAATGTGGTATACTGACAGCTCTCAACATGGTGACTGGCTTATGACAAGTATTCTTAAATGGGTATGCATGCTTGCTGGATCTTATAGTACAAAATAACTATTTTTGTTTTTAACTAGAATTTTTGACTGAATATAATTTTGAGGGTTTTTTTTTACATATTTTCTCTATTTGTGCTGTGTAGAGTTGTGATGTCACTAGTTGATTCAATGGCTACTACAAAGTGATGTAGCAGAATATAAAATTACATAGGTGGAGATACTGTCTCTATATCCAGGACTTGCCTAGTTCTCAGTTTTTGATGTTCTTTTTCCTTAGTAGGAAAGACAACCTTCTCTTGTGTGATTCCAGGAGTTGTTTGATGCTTGGAATCAAATTAATGTAAGCATTTTTTATATAGACTACTTACAAATTTACAGGGTCAATGGCATTTACTACTTTTATAAAAGTAACTGATGTTTTCTCTTTAAGAGATCTCTATTTTCTAATACACAAGAATGCCAGATAGTTGAAGAAAGAAAAGGCAGGCCAACATGCTAATTACTTTTAAGTGTCAACCTGGCTAAACTAGAATGCTCAATTATTTAATTGAATTCTAATCTAAGTGTTAATGTGGATGTAGTGTGATGGTTACAAATGGCAGACTACAAGTAAAAGATCGATTATTTTGGTTTTAATAAGCCTCATGCAATCAGTTAAACAGACCTGTGGCTTCCTCAAGAAAAGTCCCTGTTCTATCCTACATCAAATGCTGCCTAACTTTTCAGTCCACCTGTCGTCACAGTCCTGTAAGCCAAAGAACATTTATTTATGAGTATGAGTTTTGACATAAACATGTAAATAGGAATATACATATATATGTATATTGTGTGTATGTGTGAGCATGTATATGTTTGTGCATATTATGTTAATTTGATATTGGCTCTGTTTTTCTAGAGAACCTTGACGAGTCTGGACAGGGTATAAACAAAAGAAAAGAAAGTTATACTTAAAAAAAGAAGTCAAGAAATTACAATAGAAATTGAATAAAAATTATATATATATATATATATACATATACACTACTATTATTCATAAGTGTACTGGATAATGAGAAGCATAGCTGCAAATGAGGGATCACAAAGGTTAATTAATGGCTACTAAGTTATAGTTAGACACAGGTTCTGCTGTATATCAGAGTGGCCATTGGTGATTATAATATATCCTGAATCCCAGAAAAGCTATAAGCAGGAGACTTTGGATAATTTGCATCAAAGAAAAGATAAATGTTTGAGGATGTGGTTATGTTTATCCATCTGAACTTTATGCAGGATAATTATGTAGCAAAACACCACATGGCACTCCATAAATATGGACCTTTTACGTTGCAACCAGAAAACAAAAAAAACTTAAAAAATAACGTAGCTTAAATTGTCAGCTGCTGTGCGACCACTTTAAGCAAAGCAATCCTTCAGGCCAGTCCCCAGGCCTTGGACGCAATAGAAATGCCTCAGTGTCAGGAAGCATGGGCTTCTGTTATTGACATTAAGCTTTCAGCCTGCTAAATGAAAAGTGCCAGTTGCTTGTACCTAGGTGTTTCAGATAAACAAGAGCTTTAAATAGACACTGCTTTTCAGGAGATGATATATCGATTCTTTTTAGAAGCAGAAATTGCAGTGCGTGCAGACCTAAACAAACAAAACAAACAATTTGGGGGTGAAAAGAAAAGGAAACTTGCTTTGAATAGCAGGAGACGATGTTTTGGCAGCTGAGCAGGGCAAGAGCTTCATGAGCCGCTCTTTAATGCTGCGCTTGGTGTTGTTCTGAGCGTAGAGAAAACCTAGAAAATACACGATCGGTTCTGTTAGTGCGGTCTGCACAGAGGGACCCACAGGGCTGCAGGCATCACCGGGAAAGTTGGGCAGGCAGGATGGGGAGATAGCCAGCTAGCTGCTCACTCAGGCAAGCACAGACAACAGGTTAGTGCCCCCTAAATTGGTGACCTTATTTACCTTTTATCTAAGCTTGATATTTTGTATTAAAGGCGCTGATTAGCAAACAAAAACACAACAAAGGTAGTTTCAGTGGATGACAGGAGTAAAATTCGGTGGCTTATTTTGGGTCTCAGATCAAAAACACAATGGATACCACTGCGGGGCGCCGGGAAATTTCAATATCCGAACCAGTGTTAAGGGCCTGAAACTCAATCTTCTATTCCCATTGCTGCTGTCCTGGATTACAAAGGAGGTGGGTTCTCTCATAAATCACTCACACAGCAATCACCTGATAGTACCTTTGCCTTCCCTGAAAGTGAGGAAATCAATGTCCTTGACAGGCAGTCTCATTAGCATATGTTGAGGAGTCCGGATATGTTGAAATCCTTCACATTTTTCACAAAGTGACTTTAATGAATGGAGCTTATTCAAGTGAAGCCATTCCAAAGGAAACAAGGCGTGTTTCCAAACTGTTAGTCCAGGATTAGAGCCTGGTGCAGCAGGAGAGCAGCCCTGACTTCAGGCATTTGGAAAAGACTCAGAGAGAATCTGTGGTGGCTCCACAGGCAAGCTAGCAAGTGCCTGAGCCAACTTGTCATGTCAGGGACTCACTACCTTCAATTCTCTCAGCCACTCAAAATGCCTGAAACCATGAGTCTGCTTGTTAATATGAATTGCTTCCCTCAAATTGGTTTGGAAAGTGTCTGACCTAAAACAACACAAGAGAATCAATTAAATTTAAGGTTAGATTATCTTTGTGTTTCGGACTTGGCAAATATTCCCCTTGTTCCTTTTCTACTTTATTGTTTTTAGCTTGAAATTTGAAGCAAGCTCTGACTCGGAACTTAGAGACTGGTCTTCTGGAGGTGTTCCACCCCACCATGAGAACATGTGACAAGATAAAGAGGTATATATGCAAATCAGATCATCCTTCAGATTAAGAGCCCTCTTAAAGCTTCATAATGTCTGAGATCTGGGTCTGGAAGTCTTCACACCATCAGGTACTTCATCACTCTCTCACTTTCATCCACTCTCCTTACTGCTCTAGCTCTAGCTCATTGACCACAGTCTTCCTTTCTGACTTTGTCAGAACTCACAAGCCATCCTTCCAGCCTGGCCACTTAGCTAGTGTGAAACCCCTTTCTCACTTGACTTCCTTAGATTATGCTGAAAACTTGCCACAAAATAAAAGATCAAGAAATTCACATTGGGCATACAAAGACCACTATCAATTTCTATCTTTTAAATTTGACTTCTAAAATGTGTATGTCAATTTGCCTCCTCCTCTTAGGTTAAAAGAGCCCTTTTCACGGAGGCCTGCCCTCCTTTGGAAACTGTGAGGCGTTCCATCCTCAGGCAGGCATGCTGTTTCTCTATCTGCTGTTTCCTTAAGACTGTGGTTAGATATGGGATCCTGATAGTCAGCCCCTTACCAATGGTCCACACCAATATCCCTGATCAGTCTTGAAACTGCCGGACTCTTTTCCTCTGGCAGATAGTGCCTTGCTATCTCTACCTGACCTGTGGAGGGAGACTTCTCCCAGCCCTAATGGTCCAGCATCTCATCCCACCCTATGGTGGCAAGACACACCCTGTCACAGTTGAGGAAGAATGTCTCAACAGCCCTCTGTGGTGGGACACGGAAGAACCCAAGGAAAAGCCTATCCCAGCTCCTTAGCTTCAGTTGACAGCTAGGCAGACTCTGGAATTTTGATAGAAATTCAAGAAATGTTTCCTCACTGCTTGATTTCCTATTTGTTTCATGAATTCTGGTTATTGACCAGCTCAGGCTTTATGGGGGAGGGGAAGATTCATCCTCCCCACCTACTGGAAACTGTCACTGTTACCTGAGTTGCCTCTGTCTTATTTGGTAAGATCAACAAGTAGTCACTTTAAATTTAGCTTGAGAAGTTTTAAAGTTTTAGTCCTTGCTTTTTACTAATCCATTCTAAGTGGCCTCATAGAGATAACACAGTTCAGGCATATATGTTTTCTTCACGAAACAAGTTAAAATGTTTCTTTTAGGAATACATATTTATATTGTGTATTTGAGAGTTAAAATTAGAATGCCCCCCAAGACATATATTTTGGTTGATTGGTCCTTAGGTGATGGTCTTATTTGTTTAGATTCAGGAATAAAATCAGGTTGTCCATATGGTTGAGACCATATTTTATATTTGTTTGCTTGATTTTGCCTATTTCCTTTCTCACTCTGCTTCATGATCAGCATTAAGATGAAGCTCCTACCATATGCATGTGCCACCATGATCTAAGCTGTTCCACCATGCCTTCCCCACCATCATGCTTTGAAACCCTCTGAATCCATGATTCTTCTTCTAGTAAATTGTTTCAGTTGGGCATTTTGGCTTCATTTAAGGAAAAGTAACTACTAAAAGCTATTAGCAGAATGTTTAGGTGGCTTTTGGGGGTGGTGGCAGTGAGGGTTGAGTGAGGGTAGGGGTTGTCACAAGTCTTCCCTGTCCATCTTTCTCAAAACAGGAAGACATCTAAAAGTGAGATAAGGTGGCAAGTCCATTGTGGCTCACACTTTTAATCCCAGCACTTGGGTGAGAGGAAGAGGCAGGAGGATCTCTATGACTTTGTGGCCAGCCTGGTCTACAGGGTAAGTTCCAGGACAGCCAAGGCTACACAGAGAAACCTTGTCACAAAGACAAAAACAAAAACAAAAATTGTAGTGCTTTGGTGTTCCAGCACTAGAATCAATCAGTCCAAGGGTTAGTTAGTTACTCAATCTCTCTCTTAGATTTTTTCCTTAGGAAAATACTCAAGGCACAATGTCTACTTCAAAAAGTTGTTGATATCAAGTGGAATAACATGTAAAATACTGAGCAAATGACAGTTCTGTAATTTGAACTCAGTGAACATTAGACCTTCTTTTTCTTTTTTTATCTGAATATACCACAATCATATATTTTAAAGTATATCTTCCTACTGCAATGTAATATTGAAGAATGGTGAATTTAGATATTAGTGAAATGTGTTGAATGTGCTGACTGTCTCTATTTATAATTATATAGCTGGATAAAAAATATAAGGCAAACTATTCCAAGCACAGAAAAATAGCAATAGAGAATGATGGTGCTTAGAAGAGAAACCCAAGAGGTAAGTCTGTAAGTGTTCTTTTTGCCTTGGGACAGGCTCCCCGCAGGGTTCAAAAAGATGAAGTTCAAGTTCACTGTTCTGAGAGCCAGATATGAGTGAGGCTCATATCTGGAGGTAGCAGTGAGGTACCATTTTTAAAGATATAGAGAAGTGATTTTGTGCATGGTGAGAAGTGTTTTAGGAACTTGTGTGAGGATTATGTCTTAGCTATTGAGTAAATGTTTAATAATGGTCAGGATGAGGTGTCATGTGCATATAAGAGAGAAGCTTCTGAAGGGCTAAGTATAAAACAAGATAACAGAAGTCTCAAGTACTCAGCAACGTTGAAGTTCTGGCACAGTCACACACACATTCATATATACACACATGCATGCACTCGCACATGCCTTCCCACATGCACACATTTGCACAAACACATAAATATGTTCACACACACACACAGACACTTACCTAAAAACACCCATCCTTAAAAGTAAAGATGATAAAAAAAAAAAGACACAGACTGTATTGAGGGTCTCTGTCATTCTTTATGTGCTTTGGAAGAAGAATAATTTCCTAGAGTGAGGACCATTCTTATGATAACCCAAATTGACCTGTCTTAATAGGAAATAGAACAAAAGTTGGAGATATTTTAAGTTGTACTATGGGATGCCTTCTAAAATAATATGAAGTACTATTTAAAGATAGACAATGCAACCCAAGCTTTCTACATCATGTGAGTGCCAGTTAGGTTATGAGATATCAGTTGTCATTCAATGAAGGTGGCAATACATGACCCATAATCAATAGAAAAAGAGAATAAATAGAAACAGACACAAAATGGATGTAGGTATTAGAACTAATAATATATTACTTTAAAGAAAATGATGACTGTAATATTAGGGAATGTTTCAGAAATGAGATTAAAGTAACAGACAAAAACAAGAAGATAAAAAGTAAAATATCTTTAAAAAATTGTAAAAGCCAGGAGACCAGACTGGAGAGATGACTCAGAGATTAAGAGCAGTGGTTATTCTACCAAAGGCCCTGAGTTCAATTGCCAGAAACAACATGGTGGTTCATAACCATCTATAATGAGATCTGATGCCCTCTTCCAGCCTGCAGGCTCACATGCAGGCAGAATACTGTACACATAATAAAGAAATAAATTGAAATATCTCTAAATGATGGTGGGCTCTTTGACCTCTTCCACTACACACACACACACACACACACACACACACACACACACACACACACACGCACACACTGCAAGGGAGGAGCAGCCCTGCCAGGCCACAGAGTAGGAGTTTGCAGCCAGTCCTGAAGATACCTGATAAACCAGGGTCAGATGGAAGGGGAGGAGGTCCTCCCCTATCAGTGGACTTGGAAAAGGGCAGGGAGGAGATGAGGGTGGGAGGGTGGGATTGGGAGAGAATGAGAGAGTGGGATACAGCAGGGATACAACGTTAATAAACTGTAACTAATATTAAAAAATAAAAAAAGAATATCAGAAAGATACCACCCATATATATATATATATATATATATATGAAGTCACAGACCCAAGTTTTTTTTGTTTATTCATGTGATTAATAATCTATCAGTTAGTATTCTTTTCATGTAATTATTTAACCAGGATTGGACTATGAGGGGTAACTCTGATTAAGTGAATTTCCCTGTTAATGTCAGTTAAATTTGCCAGTTTGTTGCAAATTTGGTAAAAATTATTTCTTTCTAAAAAAAAATCTCTACATGGAAGAATTAAAAACAAACAAACAAACAAAAACAATAACAACAACAACAGTGGACCAGGGAGTCTGTTATGGGACTGTGCCTCCTAGAAAGGCTGCCTAAATAGAACCTAAACAATGATAATATCAATATACAAGCTAATGTAGAAGAAGAAAAAAAAACACATAAGATCCATTCCCATTACAATACAGGTAATGTATTAATGGCTGCTGAGAGAGGGACAATTACCCTCTCCAGCAACAAGCCTCCTAAATGGTTATCCAATACAAAGTGACCAGCCCTGAAATCATATGCACACAAACAACAAAATCATTTTCAGCAGGTTGTGTATGTAAATTTGTGCTCATATGTGCATGCATGTGTGCATACATGAATCTCTCTTTGCATGTTTCTGTTTCTCTCTCCCTCCTGTGTGTGTGTGTGTGTGTGTGTGTGTGTAACAAATAAAAAAAAAGAAGGCACAAGTTTAAGAGGAAGTGAAGGGACATGGAAAAAGATGGAGGGAGGAGACATGGGAGGAGTTAGAAGGAGGAAAGAGGAGGGGGAAAGTGAGGTGATTATATTTTAGTTATTTTTTTAATGTTACAGTGTCATCTTCGTTTAGTTTGACTTACTAGCACTTGGAGGATTGCTCAAGAATGTTTTGTGAAGCTTGAACAGAGCACAAAAAATAAATCAGCAGTGTGAATAATAGAAGTGGATAATGAGAGTCTTGGGACCTCTCCAAAACACCAAGAATGAAAGAATGACTGGAGACCAAGAGGAGAGGAGACAGGCGTTTTTGAAGAAATAATGGCCTAAATGTTTCACATCTGCTTAGAAATATCTGTTAAAGATCATCAGCTTTTGAACGTCAAGTAAGACATATTCAGACAGAAGTACTGAGAGCTCAAAGTGAAACATTATCATTAAAAGCATACATACACGGGGGCAATGCTGTGAGAATGGTGTATTATAGGATACAGCACAGTTTGGACAATGTAATGACAGCTCGATGTTCTCAGGTTAAAGACAAGAACATCAAACCAGATGTCTATATTCAATACCATTCTCTTGAACAATGAAGGTGAAAGTATGTCTTCAGGTAAACCAAAGCTGCAATAATACATAATGAATAGACCTTCATTATAAAAATGATAAAGAAATTTGCTCAGGCTAAGGGAAAACGCTGTGATGGAGACACACAAATCTCCAGAAAGGAACCTAAAGTAATAGAAAGTGACAAGACCTGAATTAATAGGAAAACAAACAACAACAACAACAAAAAACCCTTGTTGCCTTGCCATTCATCTTTAAAAGAAAATTTATTGTGAAGTTTATTATATTTACAGATGAAAAATTTCTGAGATAAAAGTGTGATATTTGAAGAAGGATACATGTAACTTACCACTGTACTATGTGGCTGTTATATTCATACAGAGTGAGACCATCATAGCTGTAAAGTCACTCATGGTAAGTGAAGAAAAAAATACATTGCAATTTCTAGATGTTAAGACACCAATTAAATAATACAAGGAAGTATGGCTAAAACCTCAGCAAAGGATAAAATGGCATACGCAGAACATATAGTTAACTAAAAATAAGTTAGGAAGAAAACACAGAGAGAAGCTACATCCGAGAAGTCCACATTTTGTAAGTTTGATAGAATTATATCAGAATGCATAATTAAATCTGTAACTATGCCTTTCTCATTCATTACTGTACTCCTACCTTTTTCAGTGTCTATTATATAAATTGTTCAATCTGCATCCACCAAAGCATGAAATCAGACTATGCATCATTTTTTTTTTTTGCTTAAGAAGTCTAACATCATGTACAGAGACATAATTTGCAGATGCGTTCAGAATTTGCATAATACGCTTCCCCACTGGTGCTCCCCACATCTTTAAAGGGTAGCTGAGTGTGACAATCCTGTGATAGGGACAGGGACGACAGAGTTAGGAGGTGGCACTCTGCTCTCCAGTGGTAACACTAAAAGGAAATCAGTGAGGGTGTGGCAGCCAGAAAATTGCCATAGTACCCACTCCCACAAATATTACACACTCTCATAGATGAGTCATATATACATATGTATATATATATACATACGTACATACATACATGTATATATCCCATAAGCACCTATCTACTAAGGTATTCAAAATGTTTATCATAAAGCAAATTTACAAGCATTATAGATTGTTTTCTTTGTATAACTGTATGTGCAGTAAAAACATCAAAAGTCCCAACTCTGGGGTATCTAACACCTATCCTAACACCTAACACTTTGCATGATTACATTATGAATTTCTCTTGCTAACTCTGATCCTTTAGGGATAAAATGCTATTTGCTCATTAATGGATTCGTGCAAATGTTTCTTTGGTAACTGCTAGTTACTATCCCAATACAATATATTAAAAACATCTTTTTTTGAGTCTTAGATTATAGACTAGAAAGAATAAATAGCAAAACAAATAGAAAAAATATGAAGACATCAGGTAAACAATAAGGATTAGATGTAGTCTTCTTTTGGTAGACTAGGGTGGGTGCTACATAGAAGAAGACATTTAAAACCTATTGGCTAAAAATCTGCTTGAGTTGAGGGCACTGAAGTCATGTTTTCTCAAACATGTATCAACAAGACAAGATGGTATCACATCTATTTTTAAATTATCGAAGTATACATTATATTGTTTATACATTAACATTGTTATTGAATTCTTTATGTCATTCACTAACTCATTAAATTAGTATTTATTGGATTCTGTAATGTAAAAACTAATGATTTAAACTACCTGGCAACAAAAATCACAAAGTTTAATGATATCTTTATAAATTATGGTGCTAGAATTAAAAATTAAGCCAATTGCCTATCCTGCTATAAGCCAACCAAAGCTGCAGCATGCAGCGTTTCAAACTCATGAAACAAAGGACTCCAAAAAGAGTTAACCATACTGTCCACATCATGGGCCACTTCAATTGAAATGACATCAATGGAAAAGCATTCCCTACTCTGGTAGGTAAGGTTTCATCTTAAAGTTTACTGCATTGACGATAACAAATCAGCTTCACATCAAGCTGATTTCTTCATTGCCTGGTGATGCAGAGTTTTGTATGCACATGGTCATTTTTCACTGTCTTTATTTTCGGATATAGAAGGTATGCCATTGTATATAAACAACAGGCTTCAATGCTGAATGATGGACCGTGCATTAAGAACCCAAGAAGTTCTGATAAGGACAATGCAAGTAGTTTTTTATCATAATGAGAATTATGCTTATCTTCCTTCTTTTGGCAGTATAGTGTATAACAAATATTTCCTGTGGATTTGCTTTGGGATAAAAGCTACTACTCTATCATTCAGTCCTTGTTCAGCTTCTAACTTAGGCGCATGAATTCCACACAATGTTTGCTTGTGGCCTGTGGAGATCAGGAAAAAGGAAATGGCCAATCATATTTCTAGAAATATAGTGTCTTCCCCTGAATCAATATCTATGACTAAAGCCCAGGAGCTTCAGAGGTACTGTGATTCCTTTTGTGTTCTCCTTGGATTCACTGATAAACTGATTCATTAACAGTGGCTTTAGTGTTCAGGGTAGGATATGTATTTTTCACCAGTTACAAATGTCATCTATTTGCTGAAATATTTATTTTTATATGAGTGAATAAATACTTCTTACTATAATTCTGTCTCCATTTTTCTTTCTGTCATTTATCTATCATCTATGTATGTATCTATCACATTCTATCATCTCACTCTCAAATTCACTGCATGTTGTCAGATTTGATCCTGAAAATATGTAGCACACAATAATCCAGGGTTCATACTCAGGTGACAATAACCACTGAAATGCCCTGAGAATCTATACAATTGCAGTTGTTACCAAGTCCTACATCTATCCGCAGTTGCTCACCATTAAGAGGAACAGCAATGTTCATTGGCTGAATATTAGGAGAAATACTTGTGTTTTATTTTATGTCTCACTTTTAGGAGCAAAAAGCTATCTTTCCTAATTGGCCCATTTTGCTTTGCCTGATTACAAAGCCGTTACTTTTGCTATTAGTTAACTAAGAAAGAGTCAACCACCAGCATACAACTGAATTTGGGAGAAATAATCTACAAGACTAATGCAGAGGCACACATTTGATTACATTCAGGGCCACTGAAGACACTTGCAAGTTTTGTTTGTTTGTTTGTATTATTATTATTATTACTTGAGACAGGATTTCTCTGTGTAGCCTTGGCTGTTCTGGACTCTGTAGACCAAGCTGGCCTGGAACTCACAGAAATCTGCTTGCCTCTGCTTCCACAGTGCTGGGGTTAGAGATGAGTGCCACAGTGCCTGGCTGACACTTGTGTTTTCACTGATGAATTCTATAGTATCTATGAGAGCCTTGCTTTCCCCGGATGCTTGTCGCTCTTGCTTTTCCTCTTTCCTTCTTAGCCTCTCCTCCATGTTTCTTGGCCCTTTTCTACCCACCTTTCATCTCTTTGGGAGACTTTCCCTGATTTCTCTTGTTCCTTGTCTTGCTGTATCCCTTCATTCTTGGATGTTTCCATTTATCTTTCTTGTTTCTGATTTTACTCTCTTTCTCTCTACTCCTGACTCAATTATCCATTTATCTGAGCTTGTTAACCCTTGTATTTATTTTATTCTTAGTGAACCGCTAAGAAATGGTGCTAGTCAGTAATGTAACCAATAATAATTTTAAGTTCTTCTGAGCAAATGTGAGAACACCACAAGTAGCCAAAATGACACTGCTTTCCAAATCCAGCACAGGTTGAATACCTGTTATTTGAAACTCAAGGGACTAGAAGTATTAGACTTGGCCAGTCTAACACTTTGTAGCTACTTTGAAATATCAGCTCTTCTGATTATGCATGCTTAGTCTCCTCTCCAAATTATTTGATCTTTCTTGGTTTATTAGAGGAACCATATCTACCTAGAGAGCAAAGGCTAGTGGCTGGAGAAAAGAAGCCGTCGGCTTTTATTGTTGGTTTGCTTGATCTACCCATTCTTCCTTCTTTCTTTCCTTTCCCTCCTTCCCTCCCTCCTTTCCTATTTTCCTTTCTCCCTTCCTTCTGCTCTCCCTTCCTCTTTCTGTTTACTCCTTCATCCCTCCAGTCCTTCCTTCTACTCATTCATTTCCTTTTTGTGGTACTAGGAATCAGCCACAGTACCTTGCCTGAACTAGGCAAGCACTCTGTCACTGAGCTGCATCTCCATCCTGCCTTTGGATCCTTTAAGATTCCTCACTGAAATCTACTTTTCCTTTCTTCCCCGTATGAATAAAATGTCTTATATAATGATACCTCTTGTATGGGAGGCTAGTCTTTATCAGTAGCTTTTTTTTAATAGGGTGAAAAGCTCTTACCAGTTGGTGGAAGCTTCCCTAACACCTCGTCCTATCAAGCCCTAATATCCTGTAAAATGTCCTGATCCACATTGTATGTTAAACATATAATGCTAGGAAAGAGCACAGTCCCCTCCCATATGTTAACGTCCTGATTCACATTGTATGTTTGTGAACATACAATGTTAGGAAAGAGCAAGGTCCCCTCCCATATGTTAATGCAGCCATCCGCTAAAGGGCTGCTTCACTACACCATGAACCATAGGAAAAACAGCATCATTTAAAATGCTATTTCTACAGGGACTACTTCTGACATGAGCTCAATGGTGGTCTCTTTGACCCTCACCCCCCCTCCCAAAGGAGGAGCAGCCCTGCTAGGCCACAGAGGAGGACTTTGCAACCAGTCCTGAGGATATCTTTTTAAACCCAGGTCAGAAGAAAGGGGAGGAGGTCCTCCCCTATCAATGGACTTGGAAAGGGGCAGGGAGGAGATGAGGGAGGGAGGATGGGATTGGGAGGGAATGAGGGAGTGTGATACAAAGTTAATAAAATGTAACTAATATTAAAAATAATAAAAATAAAATAAAATGCTATTTCTAAAATAGGTATAATTAGCAGGAAAGAAGAAGCTGGAAGACAAGGCCGGGGAAGCATAGTAAAGGCCACAGTACAAAGACTTGTGTGTCAGAGTATAAAAGGTAAGTAGTTTAAATCAGAACTCTTCTGCTGTTTGTTTCTAAGACTGGAAAAGTAGCCTGTGTCCACAGAACTGCTTTGATCTCTGCTGCACTAAGAGAGAAAAAAAAGAACATAGACTTTGCTCTCTCCTGCACTGGCATGGATGTTCAAATAAGGTACATACAGCTTCTCGCTAGATATGACTCTCCTTCCTTAGCCAGTGGGTGGTGGAAAATGTGCTTAAGACTCAGAAACCAAAACGAATTCAAGAAATAACAGCTAAGCTCTTTGGGAGAGCACCCCACCAACAGTCTCTTCTTACATGCCATTCTCAATCATACCTAAATAAAAGACTACCATGTCTCTGCCTCAAGCCAACTCCTCCACTTTAAGTCATGCCTACTTTTCAACTTTTTAAATATTAATTAAGCATCTTTAACTATCAATCACTCTAATGTCAGGTTTTCCTTTTGATGAACTAACCGTATATTCAATCAAAAAGTGACTATAATTGAGAAAGACTGATTCTTTCAACAGTAACAGACTAAGATACAGTTTGAAAACTGTTTTTTTTAAATACACATTGATTTTAGTTTCAATATTAACAGAATGCTTATTATATAATGAGTGATCTCATTTCACCAACCCTGTGTACAATATGTAGAGTGTATCTTCAGTCATAGTCCAGGCTATCCTGTTTTATATTTGGCAAATTGCCTGTCCACTTTACATGAATGATATATTGATGAAACTTTAGGGTGAAAACAACCTGTTTGCTCTTGTTCATGCCATTCAAGTTCTCTTTATAAAGTTCTCTGCGTTCTTTTAGTCCATCATAATGACTTAGACTTTTACTCTGAGTGAACTAAGTAAAAACATGTTTTGTGAGAACAACATTGATATTATATTGCTTGATGTTTCATTCAGCACAAATTTATTGCACACCTACTCAGATCTGGCAAAACAAAGCAAACAAAAAGAGAAGAAACAAACAAGCAAAAAAAAAAAAAACCACACACACACACAAAGAATACCCCCTTAGTCTCACACAGCTTACATTATAGCTGAGATGGCCAATGTAAACCCAGGGGAGTTAAACACAGCACAGGAAAGGTAAACAAATAACAACCTTGTGATGACCTTTCCCTAAGACATGATGCAAATAAACATCTCCTGAAAGGTAGTTCTGTGACAATGAAAGACAGCCTTTTCTACATGCCTTATATCATTCAACTTTTTATTCATTTATTTTTTATTTTAATTTTTATTAATTACACTTTATTCACTTTGCATCCCCCCATAAACCCCTTCCTTCTCCCCTTCCAATCTCACCTCCTCTCCCCCTTCTCCACACATGCCCCTCCCCAAGTCCACTGATGGAGGAGGTCTTCCTTTCCTTAATTTATCTATTTTATATGCTGATTGTAGTCCCCTCCCTCATCTCCTCTCAGTCACATCCTCCTTTCCTCTTCCTGCCTATCCCCTTCCCCTAGTCCACTCAAGAGCATCATGTGTGGTTAATATGAAAGACACATTATAGATAAGGACATTAAAGCTATACGGGTGTTCAGCCACTACCTGAGTCCCAGGGTACAGCATTTGTCCATCTGCCCAGCCCCTGGCCTGACTTTCTGAGTTGGTTGTCACAGTAACAATTGCTCCAGGAGATGTATGAGTTCATTTATTCAGTGAATCTCACTGTCTACACATAGAGGATATTTGCTTCCTGTCACAGTCAGATTCTTATTTGGTCCCCCAACTCCTTGGTCCACACTGTCTTCATTCTGCTTTGGATATACTCTTGAAGTCTTACTGGCTCATATTCCTTTGCTAGAAACACTGACTTTCATTTCATTTTCTGTAGGCCATCCATCACATTCTTAGTGGTATTAAATAATAATAATGATAACGCAGTCAGAGGGAAGATTGCACTAAGAGATTCAATATCTTCATCTGAAAAATGAAACTAATAATACATGGCACTTAATACTCTCAAAGAATTTAGAGAATCATCAGAGTAGTTGTCCCTGTGATATCATTCAAACAGCAGAAGAAATAACATAGAATCCATTAGAACCTCCAATGAGAGATGCTATTTCTGTAACTTCAGTTCTTTTTTAAAGGCCACTGTGTTTATTCATCATCATTTAAAAATGTGTCTTTTCTGTAAGATTATCAGTTTATTAATTTAATCAATAAATATTTATTGACCATATAGCAAGGAGGCTCTGTGTTAGGAAACTGAAATGAGAATCCAATAACATAATCGATGACACTAAGTGTTTGCAATCTATCCCTTGCCTCCTCATTAGCATTGCCAGAGTATCTCAGAAATTTCTCCCATGCCTCATCACAGCAGAGTACTTAAATCAGAATCAAATGAGGAACCAAACTTGAGACTTTCCATTCTGTTCTTGGCCAGAAATATTACCTTAACAACTGCCATTTATAATTTTGACATTGCAAACATTCTTATTGGGCTAGAGATGATGCATTGTAATTCTCATTTTTAAAAATCAACATTATAGAACAATTGTATCAATATGTATGTACTTAAAACATTAGATTTATGACTCATGAAATATGGGAATATATTCAACACTATGTGCATTCCTTCATGGTAATGATTAGGTCTGGCTGCTGGCTGCCCCTTTTAAGACAGGAAATACTCTGCATACTTGTAGCATGCCTCCTTCTATCACATCACAGAATGTGTGCTTTGCTTAGCTCACTTATGTGAGTTCCCTGGACTCTGGACATACTTATGCTTTTCAGTCTCATATATTCTCTCTTTATAGATATTGCTCTGAGCTGAATTTTTGTCTCTGAAAAATTCATGTCTATCTGAATGTGACACTTTTGGGGGGAGGGACATAGAATCTTTGAAGATATAGTCAGCTAAAATGAGATTATACTGGATTGTCATGAGTTCTACATTTACTTGTTGAGATGACACATAAATAACATGGCAGGAAACAGCATTTTTAAAAAATAAATATCTCTAATCATTACAATTTTTGAAGCTGGGAATGGCTCTTGTTATAAATACAATCTCAGAAATCTTAGGTAACTTATATATCCATCAGAAAATAGGTAAGGATTCAAAGTCAGTTATATAATAATATAAATTCAGGTTTTCAACTGATGAAATCATTTGAAGTGATGAACTATTAGTACTTACAATTTTGTTAGCAATGTGTGTGTAGTATAAATGATCTACAAATCATATTAGTATGAATATAATTGAACTTCAATTTATTGGTGTGGGTGGAAAGATCCCTAATGTTTTAATACAACTTTCTTATCAACATGACAAAAAATTAAGCACAACAAATCAATGTCCCTAAGATAGATATGGATGCTTCTCCTATTAATTTACTTCTTAGTAATTAATGTGTTATGCAAGCACACAATGAGAAGTGTTGTCCTAGAAGCAGGTAATTCTGCAAGCAGCTCAGCATCTTTATGTATTAGAAACCAAAGCTAATATGTTAAAAATTATCATAGCAACTGAGAAGGCTATGCCATGATGCAAAAATATAATGCCTTGGTGAGTCAATAGATACTTTCTGGAGTCACCCTACCACCATCTTGACCACATAAAAATGTTCACAGTAAAATTATTTTTAGTCACACAGTCAAATTTTATGCACAAATGTAAAATAGCAACATATAAAAATATTGTCCTGGTTAGAGAGATGTTAAGAGCACTGGCTGTTCTTCCAGAGGAGCTGAGTTCAGTTACTAAGCACCACAAAGTGGCTTACAATAATTTGTAATTCTGGCTCCATAGGATCTGATGCCTTCTTCTGGGCTTGAGAGGTACTGCATACTTGTGGTACACCCATGTACATGCAGACAAAAATACATAAAATTTAAAAATTATAGAATGGCAGAAAAACACTTAAAGAAATGCTCAACGTCCTTAGCCATCAGGGAGATGCAAATCAAAAAGACTCTGAGATTTCACCTTACACCCTGCAGAATAGCTAAGATCAAAAACTCTAGTGACAACGCATGCTGGAGAGGTTGTGGAGATAGAGGAACCCTCCTCCATTGCTGGTGGGAATGCAAACTTGTACAACCACTCTGGAAAACAATTTGGCATTTTCTTATACAATTAGGAATAGTGATTCCTCAAGACCCAGCTATACCACTCTTAGGCATATATCCAAAAGATGCTCAAGTACACAACAAGGACATTTGCTCAACTATGTTCGTGGCTGCTTTATTTGTAATAGCCAGAACCTGGAAACAACCCAGATGTCCCTCAGTTGAG